>JANAVB010032220.1:15253106-15653156 GCA_029216955.1 Iris pallida
CATGCCTGCAATTAGGATCTTAGGACAGCTTGATAACACTAGGAATAACAATTAGAACACCTAGAGGATTTTTAGGATTGTAACATAGGAGAACTCATCACAGCATAGGACCGTTTACTATATTTAGTCTTGCTTGAAATTCTGTGGGTTACAATTTTGACCAGAATAGTACCCTTGGGATGATCCCTGAGGATCTTACTCTAATCTTATCTCGAAATCTGTTTTCACCTGTTTTATTTGCTCTCCTCTAAATTCGTTGTTGAATTTAAATTCCTGATTTTTGTTATTGACTTTGATCTTGCATCGTGATAAATTTTGTGGATTGAATTATGATATATCTTGATAAGGTAAACGTCAGTTTTAGTTATGGAGTTTAGAATTTATCGCAGCCATATTAGCTGGTATGACAAAAACATAGAACCTGATTTTGGATATACTATCATATTCATAGAATTTAGATTTTCTCGCAGCCATACCGGTTGGCGTGGCGAGGATTCTAGATAACATGATTAGAAGATGTATACCTTAGTTTTGACTCTATCGTTTATTGCGTCTAAGCTTACTGGTGTGGCGCAAAATTCTGGCAACATGATTTCAGGAAGACGTGTATGGTTATCAGATCGTATCTTAACTTGGTTTACTTTGTTATAACCGAATGAGCAGAAAAATCCCTATTATCATTCTTCTCCGTCTTAATTAACTCTGTTCTATCTACATCTACAACTAGGATTATAGGTTCTCTAGGATCTCCAACAGAATTGCTTTCATGTTATCTTTTTGGACATAATTATTTTTGCGTTCCATCTTTCCTATAACTTGACTAAACCCTTCTTCGTTAACCTCTTGGATAATTCTTCTCGTTATGCATCTCGTTGTCTTCGTACCATTCTTGGAGATATTCCAATAAACTTTTCTGTCTTGCTTGACCCTTTAACTTGTTTGGACACTGTTATGGATTGCTTGACCCAGTCTTAGGCCTTCTAACCTTCTATTTTATAGACGACCGAAATAGCCAACCCTCGTTAACTGATTCTATAGTATAACTGTAAATGTATTGTGTGATTGTGATAAATACTTTTTCTAAGGATTGGTTAGATTAAGCTTATAGACAAGTATGAGTGACTGACTGTAGTAGACTTGGAAACCATTAAGAACGATTGTATTGATAGTATGACTTGATGACAGGGTATCTAAGATGGAGAAATAAAATATTATATTGTTGTGACTACGGATTGAAGATCCGAACCCTGTACTTACGAATTGAGGATTTAGCATTTGTAGAATTTTGGTGGTTATCTATAGCTAATTACATGTGATTATAGGTATATCGATATGTGGAATGATATAGAATAAGTTAGAATGAGATATAATATTGCGTACGAGATCGGGAAGATATCAGTTAAAACGACAAAGAACGAGACAAAGACATATGTACATTGGTAATTAATAAATCGGGAGTTTTGAAATCGAGAATTTGTATTCGGAGGACTTGTTGAGTAAAAAGAAGAAGGCTCTACGCCAAGAATAAGAATTGAACGTATGATTTCAAGAAGAAACTGTAGAAAAGGATTGACGACAAATAATGCAAAGGGCCTGTGGATTGATAGAATAAGGATACTTAGGATATGATAAGGAAGTCAGTATTTACAATTGAGGTTGAAAATATGATGAATTAAGCATAGTTGGCTTATAAACATACCCAGAGAATGACCTATAGTTTAGGGTATACATAAAGGTTCCATGTTTGTGGAAGATTTTAAAGGATATATGACGTAGTTTATGATAGAAGTACCTTTGTTGAACCTGAACCAAAAAGATGGTAAAGAGAAACAGAAGAGATGATTACAAGGGTAGCAAATTGAGTATCGTAGCCAAAGCAGGTACATGTTATAGTTTGACCTATTGATGATTTTAATTTCGAGGACAAAATTTTTGTAAGGTGGGTAGGATGTAAGCCCCCTGAATTTCAGGGTTTATTTTAAATTTCTAAATAAATTATTTTCGATAAGTATTTTATATTAATTCAAATACGTATTTTGCAGCGTATTCGTATTCTCTTGGTTTCTGGAATGCTTTAAATTTTTTCCAACTTATAGATTTTCTTGGCCAGCATACAGCCGTTGTACCGGTGTATACCGACGGCATACCGCCCGGACATTTTTCTACACTTTAGATATTTTCGGTTTTTGATATTTTGTGAATAGTATTTCGGATATTTTCATGAATAGTGTTTTCGATTTTGATGAATAGTGTTTAGATATTTCGTGAATAGTGTAGATGCACCCTATTATCCAATGGATATTTGGTTTTGTTTGAATGGCCATGATTGACTTAGATTTTGACAGATCACGATCCGACGGCTAAGATTAATTCCCTTCTATATATACCATTTCACTTTCTCTCTCCTCTCTCTTTTATTCTCTTCACTCTCTCTTCTTTCTTTTCCCTTGGAGCTTGCCAAGAGCTTGGCCTTGAGGTCTAGAGTGTGGTTTCGTACCTCTCTTGGTGGTGGAGTAGAAGATTAGGCTTGGAGCTTAACCTAGGCAAGTACATCTTGCTCAAAAGTGGCATGACCATACTTTATTTTTGTTTTCCATAGAAACTAAAGTTTTTTGGCCTATAATATGCTTCTTTAAATTGTTAACATGTTTAGTATATAGCACTTTTGGTTTTGATCGACACTATTGCGTAGATCTGGTTTCTAGATATGATTTCGAGTATCTTGAAGTTTTGATCTATCAAATATTTTGATCTGTGAAAATATACTTCCATGTTGTAGGAAATTCAATTCTATTCAATTTTGACTTTTGAAAGTCCGAATTTTGATTTAAAACGAAGTTTTATGGTCGAAACAAGTTTTGAGTTCAAAAATCAACTTTCTGTGACGGTTCGGAAAATCCGTCGAAATCCGCGAAATTCGTCGGAAAATCCGAACTTGCACCACAAAACTTGCTGTGACGGATCGGAAAATCCACCGGTAATCCGCTGTAATCCGCCGGATAATCCGGTTAGGTTGTTTTAAATTTTTTTATATATTTTAAATACTGTAAAAATTTGGGAAAAATTGATTTAAATACTATGTTAATTTAGCTAATTTATTATAATTTTTCTAGCATTTAATAAGTACTTTTGGTATTTTATAAAAATAGGAAAACAAAACTCATTTTCAGGATACATATGTTTGTTGATTTTTAATAAATATTTATGAAGGTTTATAAATTCCAAAAAATTACTATAAATTTCTATAATTAACAAGGATCATTTTGGTACTTTATTTTATGTATAATTGAGCTTTTTGTCTATCTCAAAAATTGTTGGAACTCAATGTACAGTTTGATTTATTTATTGAATAGTTACGACTTGCAATATTTTGTTGTTTTAATTATTGTAGTATTGGACCACCCCCTACACTAGTGTAAAGATCCTAGAAAGTTAGTTTGGATATAGCGTCACCCCACATTGGACTTGGAATTGATCGGAGTTGACCAGTTGACCAAAGTCAACATAAGTCAACCTCTGACCCAGTTTGTCTTATTTGCCCTAGTTGACCTAGACATTATAGTATGTCTTTCACCCTGATTAGTTATTTTATTATCTCATCTTTAGGACAGTGGCTTCACTCCGAGCTTGATTCATTGACTGCAGGATCCCAGCAAGTACATCTATAAACTCATTACTGTCTTTTAATGAGAACATGTATTAACCCTGTTAAAATACTGATTTGAGGTAGCAAGTTAAATCTTCACATGTTGTATTACTCTCAGTACCTGCCATGCTTAGGACAGTTCTTAATCTTCACATGCTTTTACTGGTTTCAGTACATGTTTCACTATACTGCTCTGAGTATTCACATGTTTTATACTGCTCCCAGTACCTGCCATACTTATATGTTCCAGTATCTCCCACATTTTTTACTGTTCTCGTACCTCTCATATGTTAGAATATGGGTTATGGGGAAATGACAGTGTACATGATCATGCCCCCACGCTACGATCTTGAGCCGTGTAGGGCCGACATTATGCTGTAGACCTTGCCAGAGGCCAATATCCCGAGGCACTTGTACGTGTGTACATTTAGGCATGTACGGAAGTACATATGGTTCTTACGGTGCCACAGCACCATCACCTACTGACGATCACGTACTTGCTCAGTTTTAAACATTAGATATACATGTGTCACCTTGACAAATATTTTTACCGTGATTCCAGTCTACCATGATTCCAGATATGCCATTCCCTATTACTATGATACTGTGATCCCATTGTACCATGAGGCCATGTTTTCCAGTATTCCTGTTTTATGACTTATCACACAGTTTCTTGTTGTATCTCTTTTTATATGTTCAGTACTTTAGTTGTTGTAAAACCCCTAGTTTTTTAAAGTATTTTTTTAAATTATTTTATTAGACTCAATTAATTATACAATTTATTGTTTTATAATTGTTAAAATGACCTTAGCCATTGTTGTGTTGGAGCACAGACGACATGAATTTGGCACGAAGGTGTAGCAGTGTGCTTTGACCAGCATATTAACCATGTCGTGGGAGGCCTAGCCATAGTTCAGTCCGAACTAGAAAACCAGGCCGAGTTGTGAAATAACGCATTTAAATTTTTTAATTAGATATACTTTATTATTGATTTTTAGATGATCGGGTTGTCCAAACCAGTCCGAATTGGGCCCGAACCAATTTTAGCCCATGTAAGCAGGTAGTGTGACCAAAATGTGGCCATGTAGACTATTTTATGTATAAATATTTCCTAAACTATTTAGAATTTATGAACAATTTCTAATTATTTAAATATTTGTACAATTAATGATTTTATTATTGAATAATATTTTACAATTGTACATGTTCCTGGACCGGATGAGGGGTGTGTGGTAAAGTTCACACGTTGGAACAATTTTTATTATTTTATTATTACTAAATTTATTTTGTGAAAAATAAATAGACATTTATATTGTTGATATTTTGATTAATGTGATATATTATTGTTGCCTTTTATGGCAATTTAAATTTGTGTATATATGTAAAAATATATTTTAGATGCATATATATATAGTTAGCTAATATTAAACTTTATTTCAAATTGGTGGAGATTTATAAACTGTTACCTATTTAAATATTATTAGATTTTAGTTGATTTATTAAGGATTGAATTTTTATATATACTGTAGATATGCTCAAATAATTAAATAATTGGATAGTTGACTTTAAATGGTAGTTGGGATTAATAGATTTTGGTATATATTATGGATATGTTATATATATAGATATATATATATATATATATATATATATATATATATATATATAAGAATAATATATATATTATATAGATATAATATATATATATATATATATATATATATATATATATATATATATATATAATATATTATATTTAAGCAAGGAATAAGAAAGAAAAAAAAAAAAAAAAAAAGGAAAAAAAAAGAAAAAGAAAAGAAAACTCCATCCACCCAAGTGGGCGGGCACCCCCCCCCCCCCCCCCCCCCCCACCCTCTCAATTGACTTGCGCTGCAGCAACCTCTATTCCCGCGAGCAAGCAAAGCATGGGTCCACACAACTATTACAAAGTGTATTAGTATTAGGTTTTGTCCCAAGTTATTATAATTATAACTTCCTCCACAGACCTCAAAACCCTAAACTTCCCAAACGAAAGTTTGGGCTGAACATACCCTCTTCGCCTACGAGTTCGTTTCACCAGCAACGGAGTTGTGTGCACGACGAACGGAGCATCGGAAGTCAGCCCCGCGTCACCCACGGAGCAGTTTTCCCACTCAAGGTACCCTACTTCCCTACGACGTAACTTTTTGCTCGTAACTCCGATTTTTGATCCGTAAAATGTTCTGAAAAGTAGACTTGACCCTCTTCGAGATCTCCTAGGTGGATTTTGACATGGCCATCCAACTTGCTCGAAAAATCGAGACGAAGTTGGAGAAAAACCACTTTCTGATTATTAAAAACTGTCGTAAAACACCAACTTGTCGGCCACTTTTCTCGCTGTCCATTAAACTTTCGTAAAAAATAATTGAAGCCTGTCAAAGACAACCTAACCGAGATTGTAACGAACCTTTTGGATTCACTTTTTATCTAGTATGTAGAAAGTTACACGTTGTTAAAGTTTTCCGAAAAACTGTAAATTCTGTTTTAAAAAAGTAGATAAACACCCCGATACGGCGTCCATCCCGACAAATCGGGCGGCGTGGTCGCACACTGTATGCATCGAAAGGCGCGTATGGATGTTGTTGATGTGTGGGAACTGACGGAACCCGATTTTGTTGCATATGCGCAACGAAATCAGTGCGTATCCGTCGAGATACCCCCGTATCGACTCTTTGTAAATTAAGTCACAACTTTGTGCACACTCATCATATCGCGATGAAACTTGCGCCATTGGACTCAAATATTTTTCTGGTCCTGTGAGCCAAGTTTGGTCCGATTCTGAGACTGGTGATCGGGACGCTATTTTGGCGGGCCCACAATCCCACTCAACGGGCGATTTTGTGCACAGCCCACCGGAATCCAAAATTGGACATACCGTTGGGTTCGTCTCATCAAAAAAATTCGTAGATATGTAGTTTGACGACTTTAGAGACCGTAGATATTGGCACGCATTTCGGTGCAAAGCGGGTCCAACGGCAGACATCGTTTTGATCCGAAATTACGATTTTGCCCCTGATCCAGAATTGAACTTTTGGACAGGCGTTTCCTAGGCATATCTTTTATTCCAAACTCATTCGTGATGTTTGTTTCAGCATCCGGAGCTTCTTGTGGATTTTGACTTTCGTGTTGACGATTCTGATTGTTGGATTTTGCTGCTTCTCGCACCACCTGCAGGCAAGATACCTTGCCATTATACTGTTTATATTCAGTTGCATTTTATTACATATCACTGTTTATTATTTTCAGTTCTTGTAGTTCTTGATTTATTGTCTGCACAGTGATATTAGATATACTTTGTTATTATCCTTTGATTGCATATGGACTTAGAGTTAAGAGACTACCGTTGTAGTGTATTGCATATACCTCGACACCGTTGTACTACGAGGATGTGTGAGATGAGTAACATGTAGAGGTTCTTGTGTGTGGGCTGATCTCCCATGTGCATGCGTTAGGGCTAGCTGTAACGCCCCAGTCCCAAAATACGTAGGACCAAGTACGTAGACATGCCAGCTGTAAACATACGAAATACATAGACCTCGTATGTATATATAAGCTATAAATGTAGTAATCCAAGACAACTAAATCTCATTCACAAAGATAAATAATGATATAAAACAATTTTGAGTTTGTCATGTACACAATAGTTGGACGGAGACAAAGTCCACTACCAACCAAATTAAATAGAGAAAAATATACAAGAAAAGAATTTAGCAAGCGAGAGCAAGTGACGAATCCAAGAGTAATCATCATGACGAAATAGAGCGCAAGTCATGGCCATAGCTAGAGCACCTGCAAGAGATCACGAAAACACACACCTGGGGAAAAACCAGATCCTCAGAGGGACGTAATAAGACACATAGTATCATGCCATAAACTGAATAGTAAGAGCTCAATAGAAAATATACATGCGTTAAGGTTCCTAACCATTCTAGGTGAAATACACTTTGAGAAGACAACTTTCTACGCAGGAGCTTATAGTGTTCAGCATAGATGGAGAGAGAGTAGTAGTAGGTAGTGCTCATAAGAGACACTATCAACTATGGGCAGAAAGTAGTTCTCATATGAGAACTATCGGCCCCGGGGCAGTAAGTAGCACTCATCCGAGACACTATCGGCCCAAATCTATATGTGTACTGAACTTTTAGCCCGTACGCTAATAACTGTCTTCCCCTCCCCATGATACTTTACATGTGTCGACTCCACGACACTGTTTAACCCTTAATAACTGCCAAGTCTTCTACACAATCTATTAGCAGTTATATCTTAACGCATGCGCACGGGGATCAGCCTACACGCAAGTGACCACTATATGATACTCACAACTCTCACACACAACTCGTGTATAATCGTGACAAGTCAATGAGACACACTAAATTTTGACGGTAGTCCCTTAACTCTAAGCCAATTTTATAAAATATTGTAATTTGCATCTACATATAATTTAGAAAGAAACAACTTAAAAATAAATACAACATGCATGGTATTGAGCAGAAAATTTAAACAGTAAAGGCAAGGTGTCTTGCCTGATGTGTCGCCTGGTGTGGTGCAAAAATCCGACAAGTCATGTCTGTCCAGTAGCCATGTTCACTGAGTATTGGTCCGAGAGTCACGAGGAAATAGGAAGGATGATCAGTCGCAATCCAGATAATTGAGAAAATTTGAGTAGAATGAAAATTATATTTTATATAACCCTTCCTAATTTCTAGACAAGAAAACTCAAAACTTGTATAATATGAATTTTTTTAGGCAAAATAATTTAGATAACTTCTTTGAAATAGTAGGAAATTATAATTTGAAAACTAAAATATTTGTAAATAAATATTAATAATTTGGCCTTGTCGGGTGTGTCCGACACGGTGGTGGTGGCAAGATGCGTCCAGAATTGTCGGATGGATATTATGTATTTGTAGTAGGATATAATATAGTGGATGGGAAGCACAGACACGGTGCACAATGGTTGTGGAGAAATTTGTGGATGCCCTTAAATTTATGGAGGAGTACCTGCCTATTTATAGGATGTGGGAATTCCCATTAGATATGCATTAGGATTTAAATTCCCATAATAGATAATTCAATCATTTTTTTAAATTAATTCAATAAATCTGAATCCAATTCAAAATCCAATTTCAAATACAATCAAATTTAAATCTAATTAATTTCTTGGTTTAAAATCAATGGGATAATCAAATTTCAAATGTTAACTATTTAAATAAATCCATAAATTCAAATCAAGATTTTAATCTCCACAATAATTTGAAATATATTTTCCAAAAATTCTAATAATAATAATTTCAAAATTATATTAATATTTTTAAATATTTTTGAATAATAAAATATCAATATTTATAAATCTCAAAAATTATTTTATTTAAAATAAACTAGCAAAATATTTACGAAATATATGTATGCACTAAATTTTATTTATTCTAAATAAAAAGGCTTTCATAAATAAAATTATAAATTTAGGAAATTTGATAGCTAATTTAAAATATTACATATATTATTTTGAAACTATAAAAATAAGAAAAATATTTTTCTAAAAGTATGTACGCTCGCACATATTTGCACTCGTCGAGCAATTACGAAAAATAAAATTTCGTGCGCGACGTACAATATGACTACGCGAAGTACAATACAAAATTTTAAATCGGTACCAAATTTAATAAAAAAAAGTAGAAATTTAGGGGTTTTACACTAGCTGCTAATAGAGGCGTGTTAGGAGACTTAGCAGTTAGTAGCGATACATGGTCGTGGACGACTTGACAGGTATATTGGGTGGGAAGAACATTTCCTTATCGTATGGGCTTCTATTGCACTTCCCTTATAACCCGGAAGCTCGCTGGAGATACGGGTATGAGCCTCTCAGGTTGGCCACTGTCGTTTTTCAACGTCATGCTCTCGGTCACTGGTGCCCAAGTGGGGACTATACCAGATCCTATTACAGCCAGGGCTCATGCGACGAAAGGTTTGTTCTTAACTGCATGTTCACTTTAGTATGGTTAGAGTACCTTATTTATGTCTTGTCACTTTCTTTGATTGTGACATATTTTATATTCAGTATTTATATGGCATATTATGTATCTTGTTACGTCCCTCTGAGGACCTGGTTATCTCTCCAGGTGTGTGCTTATGTGATTTTTAGGTGTTCTAGCCAAGGCCGTGATCTTCTCCATTCTTTCGAAGACGATTGCGCTTGGTTCGTCTCGTTATTTTATTGATCACTTCTTGTACATAATTTTTGAGATAGTTGGTGGTAACTCCACCTTTTTAATATTCGAGTTTAATTTTTTTTCTTTATTAAGTAAATAGAACTCTTTTCTATTTCATGTAGAAATATTAAGTATATCATTTAAGGTTAGCCATTGGGCTTTTGTATTAATTAAATCCCTTTTTCTAATCCAACCCATTAATTTTTTTCTAATCCAGCCCATTCTTTTTAAATCGGCCATAGTGTAATTGCTTAGGTCATTTGAGGGAAAGAGAACTTGTAAAGAAATTCACAGCTCATTCTTTCCCCACACCCATGTGAACGTTAGTTTTGAAATCCTAACAAACTTCCTTCTCACAAGAGTGAGCTGGAAATTTCTTTTGGCACCAACCCCTGCATAGAGATCAAGCTACCAATCCTATTTAATCACCCTCCTTCTTTCATCATTCTCTGCAACATTTTCCTGAGAGAATTCTTTTTCCATTCTTCCTCCCCATGCTCTTCTCTCTTGTCGACCAAATTCCAGGAGGAGATCGACAATGGCTAATGGTCTGAAGACTCTATGAAGACAGTGAGAGAGAGTTCAACTTCTTTGACAGATCAACGAGAAGGGCTGGTGAGCATCAGATTGTTCAAATCTATTTTCGATTCTTTGGAAATTTTTGTAATTCAAATTCTTGTGAACATCTGCTGATTGTTCTTTCAAATGATTGAAATTCAGTGACCTCTAAGAAGCTTCTTCGATCCAGTGATTGGTAGAAATCATAACTCTTTTGATTGTTTGATTCAATTTAATGGTCTATTGATGCAATGGTTCTTTTGTGGATCGAAAATCTCAGATCAATCAGTGTAAACCAAGTGATCGATTTGTCTCCATCACCCAATCTAGTTCTGTGATCATAGCAAGGGATGGGGATCTGAGCATATCAGGGGTAAATCAATCCTTGGTAAGCTTGTGAGAATATTTCAATCCAGTTATTGATTCTAAATCTGGGAGAACCAACTCCTTGTTCATATGATTGATATGGTCTGTTTGATTTAATTTCAGTACTAAATCAACTTGGTACGGGTTCGTGTCCAACCTGAGATTCTGATCTTCTTCTAAATCTAACTCTCAGGTACATTGCTCATCAGATTTAGTTCTTGTTATGAAATTTAATACTCGTACCATGGCTAGTATTTAGCTGATTATATTTAGATTGTGAGTCATTATTTCTCTATGGATGGGTCATCTGTTAGTATGAGTCTCAGGATGTATGTCAGATTATCTATGTTGATCAATTCCTTGACTGTACCAATCATTGAATTATGAAGTCCTAGATCAGGACAGTGCATGACGTATTTCAGAAAGGCTAGGAAATGGTTCAATCCTATTTTAGACTAAACCATTTCCTGTCAATTTCCATATTGTAGTTCATATTCTAGGACATGAATTGCAATAGGGAATATGGTGTAGAACTGTTAAGCATATTTGATGTTGTTAACTGATTTAGAGATTATTGGACATCTGATTATATTGTTCATTGTCCTGATGCAATCTGTGGACTGAACATGTCCTGAACAAAGACATATGTGGTACCTATAGGCACAGGAAGCCAGCTCTGAATAAATTTGTGATAGATGGGAGAACCCATTAGCCTACATCTTATTTCTGTTAACAGGGCATTTAAGAACATGATGGATGATAATCTGAGATTCAAACTGTTGTGTGGACTGAACACTTAGTCTACAAACAGTTTGGGTAATGATCGATTTGGCCTGGTATGTGAAGCCTGGTCTTAGTCTAACAACTAAATATTCTACCTATGTGGGACTATAAATGTTGTGATGACCTGTGGAATGGGAGAGCTGCACTGCACAAATCTTCCATTTGGTTGATGCCTTGTAATGTGTTATTTGTTCCATATGGTTGACATCCCATTACAGACTGAATTACTCTCAGTCTTGATATAGGACTGAAATTGATGACATGTGTAACCTGTTAAAAGAGTTTGATGTGGAGCTCATGAGAAATCTGCAAATGAGTTTGAGAAGTGATTACCTGTTGAACCAAATCCTTCAAGTCGAGTTCAATAAATCATTGAACTATTGGGCAAATAGTCATATCACTGCTCTTGTATTTTCCCTCTTTTCTGGGATCCTTTACTGAATAGATTGAGAATAGAAGTGTATTGATATGAAGTTTGAAATATGGTTTATGTGATGTACTGTGGATATTGCATCAGTAAGAGAAGTCTTGTGAACTGAATCTGAGATTTACCAGTCCTAAGTGACCTATTCCATACCCTGTTATTGGACTGACTTGGACTGAACATTGTCCATCCACCTGAGATTAGGACCATGATGATCTCAGTCCACTTTTCTTCTAAGCCAGAGAAATTCTTGGACTGAATGCATGATGCATATGTGAGACCTATATACATATATGATGGCCTGCATGTTGTTCCCAGATTTACAACTGATAAGGAATGGTTCTATGCTATTTCTGGGTACCCTTCCATGTGGTTATTTGGCTATGTGGCTGGATATAGAGTAATTGGTGGTACAATAGCTTATTGAGCCTACTGTGAGATCCTTCCTGTTAACATATAGAGGATGTGAGTTATCTTATGTCACTTACCATATCATGTTTCCCATTCTTTTGTTTCAAATATTAAATGTCATGATATTTCCTATTTAAATTTCTCTTTGAACCTGCTATTGCATTTTGAGCTGATAGTAGCTTGCATATTAATGGCTGTTGGCAACAGTTGATTTCTGGTCAAATGGTTCCCAGGATAGTTGGAGAATAACCATTGGTATCTTAGAATCAAATGACAGGAACCTAAGAGTTTGATATTGATGACATTAGGTTGTTAGGAAATATTTACCTGAACTTGTTGATAGTCAATTGAAGTAATTTCAGAATGTTGTAAATAGGACTGTCGGGTTAAATCCCTGTTCTGGATTAGCTATGTCCTGCTATAGCAACTGGATGTCTCATAGGAATTCATGTAGTATGCTGATATACCAGTTTAGAACATGGTTAATAAATTGGATACTCTATAGGAAACCCTAGCAACTAAGTTTACACCAGATATTAATCATGATTAGAATCATTGATAACCAATTAGAATTAGCAGTTTATTAACCAACTTGTACACATCATTATTTCATACAGGAGGATATCTAGCTCTTTTGCCTACTTGTACTTTCCTGGAGCAAGGCAAGTACACTCTATGGTTTTGATCAGTACATTTTCTTGTTCTTTATTGCTGACACACTGCGACACGTTCATGATCTTTTCTGGCTTGTTCTTTCATGATCTTACTTGTATCTTGGGGCGGAGAAATACTCTAGATATGTGACCAAACCCGGATACTTACTCATGATCTTTAGTTTAGGCCTCGCACAGTGCACGCGGGTCCTAAGCCGTACCTTATATAATCTTTCAGGATCTTTTCATGCTCTTTCATGGTCTTACCTAAGCCGGTCACATATCATAGAAGTATTTCAAATTTATAATACACATGTTCAGGATTTTGTTCTTACATTAGTTTTCTATGATCCTGATCTTGATTTTAGCTATAGTCGTGATCTTTCCTGCATCTTTATATAGTCGTGATCTTTCATGTATCTTTATAGCAGTAGTTCATGTTTCCTTTTCTTTACATATTGTTTTTCCTGTTCTTTCAGCATTTACTTTCCGTATCGTGATGTTATTGTTCATTACCTAGAACTGTACTTTCCTCCGCTCCTGAATAGGATATGTTGCAGGTGAGATGGAGGCCTTGTGTGATACCTACTATGGACAGGATATTGCTTCTCTACTGAGCCAGCTGGAGCTGCTTGTGACCTAGAGGCTGCAGAAGCCTAGTGCTTCTTTAGTATTTTTCTATTATCTTTCCATGTAATGAGACTAGCAGACTCTTTTATTAGATGGAATGTAATAATTCAGATATTGTACTTTACTCTGGTTGGTACACATTATATAGATGCTGTAATTTCATTTCATGTTCATATTATCTGGTTAGTTTCCCTAGAATGGTACAGCTTACTTTGTTATTCTAATGACAAAGGATGGGCATGTCCGACTCGTATCCGATTATTCGGGAGCTTGTCGTGACATTGTAACATCCATATTCTGAATACGTATTTTGTCAAGCTTGCATGTATTTCAGACCTGTATTTATTTTTCGGATTTTGGCATGTACTTGTAATTGGCTTGACTTGCAGATTTTGGTTCTCGTAATTGGGTTTTACCTGGCTTGGTTTATTTTGTGGAGGAGAATTGGTTTTGATTTGGTTTAGTTTGGTTTAACATGCATTGGAGCACTTTAACCTACACTCCACCCTCAACACAACACAACCACCCTCATTAAAACTTCACCTACTTTTCTCTCTCCTCCATAATTCTCTCATTTATTTCTCCATCTTCTTCTTCTTCCTTCCTCTACACAACACCAACACCATAGGCAAGTGCACCTTGCCACCACATGAGAACCACATTTTATTTGTTCATTAGCTAGATTAGGCCATGGTGATCAACATTAGAACTTGGCATTTTGTGATTTGGAGTCCCCTTTGTTCTAGATCTAGGTTTTAACTATTTTTAGATTTACATAATTTTGATCTATTTTGGTTGGATTTTTGTGGGTTTTGATGCTTCCATGTGGAAGAGAATTCAATTTTACTCAAGTTAGAACTTTGAAAATCTAGATTTGGCTTTGATTTGACAAAGATATGAAAGATGAAATTTTTGATTTTGGTGTTCTTCTCGGCCTGGAGTAGCAGCCTGCAGCCTGCGCTCTTTAGCGCAGCACCGACCGCGCAGCTTGCCCCTTGGCGAACTGCGCTCAACCCGAGTGCGCATGGATTCATGCGCAGTCTGTTCATGCGCACTCTGCTGATGCGCAGCCTGTTCATGCGCAGTCTGTTCCTGCGCCATCCGCCCCTGCGCAGTTCACCCCTGCGCAGTTGGCTCCTGCGCAATCTAACCCCGTACGCTTGGATCCTGCGCACTCCACCCCTGCGCAATTGGTCCCTGCGCAATTGACCCCTGCGCACTTGGCATCCTGCGCAGCTGACACCCTGCGCAACCCGACCCCAGGGACCCTTGCGCAATTTGTCTAAACATGGAGATTTGGTTTTATTTTCCCTTAAGCTTGGCTCTTCTATTTCAATATACGTAGCTGGCTATGTTCGCCCCCTCTCTCCAGTATTCTGGTTCTGGGGCGTGACAGACATGTTTTAGTGGTGGCCCATGTAGGTCTATCCTAATGGTACCTAGGACTTAGTGTACTATTGGGGGACTTGATTACACTAGGGAACTTGATCACAGCATAGGAAAATCGGAAAATAAGGTTATATCAGGTTATTCAAGTTTTTCAGGTGCTTATTTATTATAAAAACATTGTTTGTTAGGTTTTAGGGTTTGTCATTCAACAAGTTTTCTTTTTATGCAGATGGTCACTACGAGGAAGACCGCAGATCAGCCTGGAGTTGCAGGCAGTTCAGGAGTTACAGGCGGCGCAGAGCAGCCCTCACTCGACGCTCCGACAGATCAGCTTCCGCCAGCGCCTCCTATCTTTCCAGCAATGCCGCCGACTATGATGTTTGACGGCACCCAGGTGATGGCGATATTTCAGCAGTTTATGGAGGCCCAAAACCACCAGGCTGCTCAGTTCCGCGAGACCCAGAACCAGCAGGCCACGCAGTTCAGAGCGACTGTCGTCGACGCACTGAGGACCAGAGAGCCGGCAGCACCAGCACCAGCACCAGTAGCACCTCCAGCACCGCGAGGACCGAGATCGGGGACAGCCAAGGAGTACCAGAACCTTTGCCCGATGGACTTCTGGGGCGACGAGGGGATCATCTATGCAGATGAATGGCTGGAAAATGCAGAGAGGACCTTGACCATGGCGAACATTCCAGAGGACCAGAAGGTGTCAGTGGCTAGCATGCGACTCTTTGACTTGGCCAGAGCTTGGTACCGGGAGGACCCCAGTTGACGGAGCCCCGAGTGTCTTGGACAGTTTTCAAAACACTGTTCAAGGAGAAATTCTTTCCAGAGGTGGAGCGTGATGAGTTGAGGATGCAGTTCGAGGCGCTGCAGCAGGGGACGATGACGGTTGCGCAGTACACTTCGGAGTTCACCAGACTCAGCAGGTTCGCTGAGAACTTGATTAGAGAGCCAGAGGACAGAGCATGGAGATTCAAGAAGGGTCTCACCAGAGAGCTGCGACATGCGGTGGCGCTCAGTCAGGCGACGACGTATGCAAGCATTCTGAAGATTGCTCAGGCTATGGAAAAGGAGGCGGACCCCAAGCTGAAGAGGGACCGGGATGTGGGCAGCAGCAGTTTCCAGGCACCAGCGAAGAGGGTTCAGACTCAGATCCAGACGAGGCCGCACCAGCAGCAGCATCACCGTCAGGCCAGAGCTCCAGCACATCAGCATCAGAGACAGCAGCTGGCGACCCCTTGTGCCTATTGCCATCGCCCCGGTCATCATATCGACGAGTGCCGCAAGAGGTTTGGACTTTGCCTCTTTTGCGGATCAGATGCACATCAGATGAGGGACTGCGCTCAGGCTACAGCTAGACTAGTAGGAGGACCCCGAGGAGCTGGAGGACCACCGGCTGTACTACCCAAAGCATTGCCTGCTGACCCCAGAGAGGAGGAGCTCTACCACCCCAGCAGCAGAGGTTTGCACAGCACCAGCAGCAGCAGAGAGGAGGAGCACAGCAGGGACGTGCTTACGTTATGGCTACAGTTGAGGAGGACGAGGCAGTGCCAGATGTGATCATAGGTTCTATATTCTTACATTCTTTCTCTGCCATTGCATTGTTTGATTCTGGAGCAACACATAGCTTTGTATCATATAAGTTTCTGCATAGACACGGCTTCACACCCAAGCCCACTAGGAGGAACTGTCAGATCATGACAGGAGGAGGGTCAGTGCCAGTAAGTGAGATGGTGGAATGCCCTATCACTATTGCTGGGAGAGAGATTCGAGCTCGACTTCTAGTGATGCCACTGCCCGGATTCGACGTAGTTCTCGGCATCGACTAGATGAGCGAGCAGTTTGCCGTAATAGACTTCCATGAAGGAAAGGTGTTCTTCAGCCCGCCAGGAGTTCCACCGTTCGAGATCAGCAGACGAGTTGCAGAGAGGCCGGAAGGAGTCTATTTCGGAGATGTTGCAGAAGACCAGGAGTTGCCGCATCCACTTATCGCAGAGTTTCTCGACGTCTTCCCCGAGGAGCTGCTAGGATTGCCGCCAGATCGAGATGTGGAGTTCAGCATCGACCTAGTGCTCGGATCAGCGCCGAAGTCTCCGGAACTGTTACAAGATCAACCCGAAGGAAGCTGCAGAGTTGAAGGCGTAGATTGATGAGCCGGAGGGCAAGGGATTTATTCGGTCCAGTGCTTCACCCTGGGGAGCACCGGTACTTTTCGTGCCCAAGAAGGATGGGACGGTGAGGATGTGCATTGACTACCGTGCACTCAACAACTTCACCATCAAGAATAGATAACCTTTGCCACGGATTGATGAGCTGTTTGACCAGCTTAGTGGAGCAAAGGTCTTTTCTAAAATCGATCTTCGGTCGGGGTACCACCAGATGAAGGTTCGGGAGCAAGATATTCTGAAGACAGCCTTCAACACCCGATACGGCCAGTATGAGTTCTTGGTGATGCCGTTCGAACTCACCAATGCCCCTGCAGTTTTTATGAACCTGATGAATAAGGTTTTCCACAAGTATTTAGATAAGTTTGTCGTAGTCTTTATTGACGACATTCTGATCTATTCGAAGACAGAGGAGGAGCATGTAGAGCATCTACGGATTGTTTTAGAGATTCTGCACAAGGAGAAGTTGTACGGAAAACTCTCGAAATATGAGTTTTTCTTGGACAGAGTGGAGTTTCTAGGGCATGTGGTAACTGGAGAAGGGATTTCTGTAATCCCAAGAAGATTGAAGCAGTGGAAGCTTGGGCACCTCCCAAGTCAGTAGCAGAGAGTAGTTTCCTGGGACTAGCAGGATACTACAGAAAGTTCGTGAAGGACTTCGCCAGGATAGTAGAGCCTATGACGAAGCTTACGCGGAAGGACGAGGAGTTTATATGGAGCGACGCCTGCCAGACAGCCTTTGAAGAATTGAAGAGAAGACTCACGACGGCACCAGTTCTAGATTTGCCATCGGGATCAGGAGGATTCGTCATCTTCAGCGATGCTTCAGGGAAAGGCTTGGGATGTGTGCTTGAGCAGAACAAGAAGGTTATAGCATATGCTTCTAGATAGTTGAGGCCCCATGAGAAGAATTATCCCACATATGACTTGGAGCTTGCAGCAGTCATATTTGCCTTGAAACTGTGGAAGCATTACCTATATGGGGAGAGAGTGGACATTTTTACGGACCACAAAAGCCTGAAGTAGTCTTTACTCAGAAGGAGCTGAATATGAGGCAGCGCAGATGGCTGGAACTCATGAAGGATTTCGACATCAGTCTGCAGTACCATCCGGGGAAGGCGAATATGGTAGCGGACGCTCTCAGTCGATATCCTATTGCTATGTATCTCACCATGGACCGGCATCTCTTGGAGGATCTTGAGAGCCTTGGGATTGAGGTTGTTCTGTCAGGGTATGGAGGACAGATGATGTACATACAGATACAGTCGGGGTTGCTAGAGAAGATCAAGGAGGCCCAGCTGCTTGATGAGGGAATCCAATGTCTTAGAGCTCAGGCAGAGTTAGGTCTGCTCGACGACTTCACCATTGCGGAGGACGGATCCTTGAGGCACGGGAGCCAGCTATGTGTGCCCAAGGACTTGCGGGAGAAGGTGATGTAGGAGGCCCACCAGTCGCAGTATTCTATACATCCTGGGTCTACCAAGATGTACAAGGATCTGTGTGAGTATGTTTGGTGGTATGGAATGAAAAGAGAGGTTGCCAGATTTGTTTCCAGATGCCTTGTGTGCCAGCAAGTCAAGGCGGAGCGCCAGAGACCAGCGGGACAACTCCAGCCTTTATCTATTCCGGAATGGAAGTGGGAGCACATTACCATGGACTTCGTCTCTGGATTGCCGCGTACTCCCAGTGGCAAGGACGCTATTTGGGTGATCGTGGACAGATTGACAAAGTCCGCTCATTTTATTCTGTTCAAGGTTGGGCAGTCGAGAGAAGCTTACAGACCTCTACATGCGTCAGATCGTGAGGATTCACGGAGTGCCAGTTAGCATCGTTTCAGATCGAGACAGCCGCTTTACATCACATTTCTGGAGGAGTCTACAGCAGAGCTTGGGATCACAATTGAAGTTCAGCACAGCCTATTATCCACAGACGGACGGTCAGTCCGAGAGGACCATTCAGACCTTAGAGGACATGCTACGGGTTTGCGCACTCGACTTCGGCGGTTCGTGGGAGGACCATTTGCATCTGGTGGAGTTTGCCTATAATAACAGTTATCAGGCCAGCATCGAGATGACCCCGTTCGAGGCACTGTATGGACGGAGATGTCGCACGCCGCTATCTTGGGACGACGTTGGTGAGAGAGCCTTGCTTGGGCCATAGATGGTGGTAGACTCAGCTGAGAAGATCAAGCTAATCAGGGATCGTCTCAGAGTTACGCAGGATCGGCAGAAGCACTGGACGGACAGCAGCAGACGGCCATTGGAGTTCGCAGCTGGCGATAGAGTGTTCTTGAAGATCTCACCGACTAGGGGCGTCATCAGGTTCGGCAGAGGCGGAAAGCTCAGTCCGAGATTCATCGGACCCTTCGATGTGACGGCACGGATTGGCGAGGTAGCATATCGACTAGCACTTCCAGCTAGCTTAGAGGGAGTGCACGATGTTTTCCACGTATCCCAGCTTCGACGATACATTCCAGACCCGAGCCATGTGGTGGACTATTCCGAGCTGGAGGTGGGCCCGAGATTGACTTACGAGGAGCAGCCAGTAGAGATCTTGGACCGGAGAGAGAAGCGTCTACGGAACCAGACCATTTCTCTCGTTCGCGTCATGTGGAGACATCACTCCCCGGGAGAGTCCACATGGAAGTGGGACAATATCTCGATGGATTTTATTGTGGGATTTCCGAAGACGCCGCGGGGAAATGATGCGATTTGGGTCATTGTTGATAGATTGACCAAGTCGGCTCACTTCATCGCAATTAAAGTAGGATAGAGCGTCAATCGGTTAGCGCAAATTTACGTCGATGAGATTGTTCGACTGCACGGGGTGCCGGCCTCAATAATTTTGGACAGAGACGGGCGATTCCTATCGCATTTCTGGACGAGCCTCCAAGCGGCGATGGAGACCAAACTGAACTTTAGTTCGGCGTACCATCCCCAAACAGACGGCCAGACGGAGAGAGTCAACCAAATCTTAGAAGATATGTTGCGTCTGTGTGCGATCGACCTAAAGACTAGTTGGGATACGCATTTGCCGCTTGCAGAGTTTACGTATAACAACAGTTATCAGTCGAGTATTCAGATGGCTCCATACGAAGCGCTCTACGGGAGGAAGTGCCGTTCGCCGATATGCTGGGATGACGTCGGAGAGCGACAAGTGCTGGGACCGAAACTGGTGGAGCAGGCCGTCGAAAAGGTCCGCTTGATTCGAGATAGACTCCGCATCGCGCAAAGTCGACAAAAGAGCTACGCAGATCTTCGTCGACGACCACTAGAGTTCTTGGCCGGGGACCATGTGTTTCTGAAAGTAACGCCCATGCGCGGAGTGATGCGGTTCGGCATTAAAGGCAAATTGAGCCCGAGATTTGTAGGCCCCTTCGAGATCATTGACCGAGTTGCGACTGTTGCTTATCGGATTGTACTACCTCCTGCCTTAGCCGATGTGCACGATGTTTTTCACGTTTCACAACTTCGAAAATACGTGCACGATCCAAGTCATGTGGTTAGCTTCGATCAGTTGGAGCTACGTACTGACTTGTCTTACTCGGAGGAGCCTATTCAAATTTTGGACCGCAAGGAAAAGGTGCTACGGAATCGGTCGATGTCCTTGGTCCGCGTGCTTTGGCGGAACCATTCAGTCGAGGAGTCAACGTGGGAGATGGAGGCGGAGATGAAAGAGAAGTACCCTGCGTTGTTCGTCTAAATTAAGGTCCGACCCTTGTTCTTAAGTTTCGGGACGAAACTTTTTCTTATTGGTATATTATGTAGCGCCCCGCTTTTGATAGGCGACGGAACTTCATAATATGCTAGCGCCGAGTCAGATCGGCCGGGAACTTAGATGGCCATCCGACTCGATCGCTAAGCTTGGTAAACGTTAACGCCTTGCGGCATCGATTCAATTCGATTTGGACGGAAGATACGAGAATCGATCCAACTAATGGAACGACTTCTGTTGGAACAAGTCCTAGATGCAGCGGGCTGCGTCTCGACACGCGAGCTCTCTATAAGAGTCCCTTCGACGGGATCGGACCGCTGTATGGTTTTCTTGGAGCTTTGCCGCTGGGCTTGATTGAAGTGCTTTCGCATCGTTTTCAAGGATGCAATTACAATTTCGATGCAAGGGGGGAAAGAAGGAAATCTAACAAAGTGTTGATGCATTTCAGGAGCTCGCGTAACTGAGGATTGACGTTGCGTAGCGCTTCGATGACCTGCACGAAGCCAAGTAATCGGTGGGTGATTCGGCCTTCTTTCTATTCTATCCCGCAAACTTATTTCTTGCTTCGAATTCATTCAAATCGAACGATGCCAAGTTAATTTCATGCCAATCCACTAAGTCAAGAACTCGGGAAAAATATATCGATTTACAAATACAAGTTTTTCACATAAACCAGAAAGTTTAAGGTTTACGGAAAAAGATAGACTATTTCAAGTGCTGCAAAATATTATGAAACGTTGATTATGGGATTTGATGCCTCGGACAATTTGGTGCCTGCGGGACGCTAAATCGAGAGTACGGTTTCGGAAAAAATGAATTGATGCATGAGTTGGGGAAAAATGATAATGTCGTTCAATACTGTCCGCGCTATACAAAACTGCTTGCACATATTAAACTGTTCACACATTGGCATGGTCATGGACGGCTTGTGCACAAGTTGATCTTTCCTCGATGCGGTATCCGGGGCATCGGAACCGAATCGACATAGGAGGAAAAATTAAAGTCGTGCTTCGGCGCGAGGCATTACGGGACCTGCAGCAGGGCTTGCAACCCACGCTGACAGGCACGTCGTAATGCCATATAAAGTCCCACGTGATGTGTAACATCAATGACCGCATATAAGATAGTAGCATGCTCACCTATTGTCTTATGCAGGTGTAAATATTATCTCTGTTTTCATGCAGGGACGAGCACGACCGTGGTAAGAAATATGATAAACGGCTATGGTTCAATGTATGCTTTATTACGCAAAGATGGCTATCGAATATGAACTGAATTCATTTAGTTCTAATAGAAAGACAACTCTAAAGCATGCCTACCCTAACAATCAGAGTCGGTTTAGACGAGTGGGTTCGTATCGTCCACTTAGCAAGTGTGCTAATTCCATTCCCCCAATTTCCCCAGGTGCGACGGGCGTGCCCAACTAAACTGGAGCTGAAGTACGGAGAGGCGTTTTGAAGCTCTTCTTATGCTGAAGTATTTGTAGCCAATTCAAGTCGACGGCTTATGTATAAAGGGACAAATGTATGGGACGACAAGTGTTAGTTCAGGCAACTTGTCGAATGTATCTTCTTTCTGTTTTCAATCAATGTAGCCACAACGGCATCCAATGTAAATTACGACTTGCACTTCGTTGCAAGCTATGAATGAAAAGTATTTCTATCTTCCTATACTGCGTCTTATATTCTGATATGATTTGTGAAGTTTCGACTTGGCGTATTTATATCAAAATCAAAAGATAAACCATTTGAGAACTTGTCATCTTGCCTTGCACGAGCGCAAATCCAGGCTCGTGCGGCATCACGCCTTAGCGAGGACGATCGAATCGGCAAAGTAACACCGGGAACGAACGGTTTGTCGACTCGGGGCGTGACACCCATGCTCTTCTCTCTTGTCGACCAAATTCCAGGAGGAGATCGACAATGGCTAATGGTCTGAAGACTCTATGAAGACAGTGAGAGAGAGTTCAACTTCTTTGACAGATCAACGAGAAGGGCTGGTGAGCATCAGATTGTTCAAATCTATTTTCGATTCTTTGGAAATTTTTGTAATTCAAATTCTTGTGAACATCTGCTGATTGTTCTTTCAAATCCTTGAAATTCAGTGAGCTCTAAGAAGCTTCTTCGATCCAGCAATTGGTAGGAATCATAACTCTTTTGATTGTTTGATTCAATTTAATGGTCTATTGATGCAATGGTTCTTTTGTGGATCGAAAATCTCAGATCGATCAGTGTAAACCAAGTGATCGATTATTTGTCTCCATCACCCAATCTAGTTCTGTGATCATAGCAAGGGATGGGGATCTGAGCATATCAGGGGTAACAATCCTTGGTAAGCTTGTGAGAATATTTCAATCCAGATATTGATTCTAAATCTGGGAGAACCAACTCCTTGTTCCTTTGATTGATATTGTCTGTTTGATGTTTGATTTAATTTCAGTACTAAATCAACTTGGTACGGGTTCGTGTCCAACCTGAGATTCTGATCTTCTTCTAAATCTAACTCTCAGGTATATTGCTCATCAGATTTAGTTCTTGTTATGAAATTTAATACTCGTACCATGGCTAGTATTTAGCTGATTATATGTTTAGATTGTGAGTCATTATTTCTCTATGGATGGGTCATCTGTTAGTATGAGTCTCAGGATGTATGTCAGATTATCTATGTTGATCAATTCCTTGACTGTACCAATCATTGAATTATGAAGTCCTAGATCTCAGGACAGTGCATGACATATTTTAGAAAGTCTAGGAAATGGTTCAATCCTATTTTAGACTAAACCATTTCCTGTCAATTTCCATATTGTAGTTCATATTCTAGGACATGAATTGCAATAGGGAATATGGTGTAGAACTGTTAAGCATATTTTGATGTTGTTAACTGATTTAGAGATTATTGGACATCTGATTATATTGTTCATTGTCCTGATGCAATCTGTGGACTGAACATGTCCTGAACAAAGACATATGTGGTACCTATAGGCACAGGAAGCCAGCTCTGAATAAATTTGTGATAGATGGGAGAACCCATTAGCCTACATCTTATTTCTGTTAACAGGGCATTTAAGAACATGATGGATGATAATCTGAGATTTAAACTGTTGTGTGGACTGAACACTTAGTCTACAAATAGTTTGGGTAATGATCGATTTGGCCTGGTATGTGAAGCCTGGCCTTAGGGTAATGATCGATTTGGCCTGGTATGTGAAGCCTGGTCTTAGTCTAACAACTAAATATTCTACCTATATGGGACTATAAATGTTGTGATGACCTGTGGAATGGGAGAGCTGCACTGCACAAATCTTCCATTTGGTTGATGTCTTGTAATGTGTCATTTGTTCCATATGGTTGACATCCATTACAGACTGAATTACTCTCAGTCTTGATATAGGACTGAAATTGATGACATGTGTAACCTGTTAAAAGAGTTTGATGTGGAGCTCATGAGAAATCTGCAAATGAGTTTGAGAAGTGATTACCTGTTGAACCAAATCCTTCAAGTCGAGTTCAATAAATCATTGAACTATTGGGCAAAGAGTCATATCACTGCTCTTGTATTTTCCCTCTTTTTTGAGATCCTTTACTGAATAGATTGAGAATAGAAGTGTATTGATATGAAGTTTGAAATATAGTTTATGTGATGCACTGTGGATAGTGCATCAGTAAGAGAAGTCTTGTGAACTGAATCTGAGATTTACCAGTCCTAAGTGACCTATTCCATGCCCTGTTATTGGACTGACTTGGACTGAACATTGTTCATCCACCTGAGATTAGGACCATGATGATCTCAGTCCACTTTTCTTCTAAACCAGAGAAATTCTTGGACTGAATGCATGATGCATATGTGAGACCTATATACATATATGATGGCCTGCATGTTGTTCCCAGATTTACAACTGATAAGGAATGGTTCTATGCTATTTTGGGTACCCTTCCATGTGGTTATTTGGCTGTGTGGCTGGATATAGAGTAATTGGTGGTACAATAGCTTTGAGCCTACTGCGAGATCCTTCCTGTTAACATATAGAGGATGTGAGTTATCTGATGTCACTTACCATATCATGTTTCCTATTCTTTTGTTTCAAATATTAAATGTCATGATATTTCCTGTTTAAATTTCTCTTTGAACCTGCTATTGCATTCTGAACTGATAGTAGCTTGCATATTAATGGTTGTTGGCAACAGTTGATTTCTGGTAAAATGGTTCCCAGGATAGTTGGAGAATAACCATTGGTATCTTAGAATCAAATGACAGGAACCTAAGAGTTTGATATTGATGACATTAGGTTGTTAGGAAATGTTTACCTGAACTTGTTGATTGTCAATTAAAGTAATTTCAGAATGTTGTAAATAGGACTGATGGGTTAAATCCCTGTTCTGGATTAGCTATGTCCTGCTATAGCAACTGGATGTCTCATAGGAATTCATGTAGTATGCTGATATACCAGTTTAGAACATGGTTAATAAATTGGATACTCTATAGGAAACCCTAGCAACTAAGTTTACACCAGATATTAATCATGATTAGAATCATTGATAACCAATTAGAATTAGCAGTTTATTAACCAACTTGTACACATCATTATTTCATACAGGAGGATATCTAGCTCTTTTGCCTACTTATACTTTCCTGGAGCAAGGCAAGTACACTCTATGATTTTGATCAGTATATTTTCTTGTTCTTTATTGCTGACACACTGCGACACGTTCATGATCTTTTCTGGCTTGTTCTTTCATGATCTTCTTGTATCTTGGGGCGGGGAAATACTCTAGATATGTGACCAAACCCGAATACTTACTCATGATCTTTAGCTTAGGCCTCGCACAGTGCACGCGGGTCCTAAGCCGTACCTTATATGATCTTTCAGGATCTTTTCATGCTCTTTCATGGTCTTACCTAAGCCGGTCACATATCATAGAAGTATTTCAAATTTATAATACACATGTTCAGGATTTTGTTCTTACACTAGTTTCCTATGATCCTGATCTTGATTTTAGCTATAGTCGTGATCTTTCCTGCATCTTTATATAGTCGTGATCTTTCATGTATCTTTATAGCAGTAGTTCATGTTCTTTCTTTTCTTTACATATCTTGTTCTTCCTGTTCTTTCAGTATTTACTTTCCATATCATGATGTTATTGTTCATTACCTAGAACTGTACTTTCCTCCGCTCCTGAATAGGATATGTTGCAGGTGAGATGGAGGCCTTGTGTGACACCTACTATGGACAGGATATTGCTTTCTCTACTGAGCCAGCTGGAGCTGCTTGTGACCTAGAGGCTGCAGAAGCCTAGTGCTTCTTTAGTATTTTTCTATTATCTTTCCATGTATTGAGACTAGCAGACTCTTTTTTAGATGGAATATAATAATTCAGATATTGTACTTTACTCTGGTTGGTACATATTATATAGATGCTGTGATTTCATTTCATGTTCATATTATCTGGTTAGTTTCCCTAGAATGGTACAGCTTACTTTGTTATTCTAATGACAAAGGCTGGGCGTGTCCGACTCGTGTCCGATTATTCGGAGTGAGTCGTGATATTGGTAGTGGACTTTGTCTCCGCCCAACGATTGTATACATGACAAATTCAAAGTTGCTTTCATATCATTTATTTATCTAGTGGATGAGATTTAGTTATTATGGTTCTACGGTATTTTACAGCTTATGTATTCATACGAGATTTTCATATATTGGAGTATACTTCGTATGTATACAGCTGGCATGTCTATGTACCTAGTCCTACGTATTTTGGGACTGGGGCGTTACATGTTTTTGTGGTGGCCCATGCAGGTCGAGTTTGTCACTTCGGTTACGTAATTGTACCGATGTGAACCTGCAACATAGGATTAGAATCTAGGAATCTCATCCATAGCTTGACTTCTTCCTTGGCTTCACATTCTGAACTCTCGATCGACTTCCTTGAATTACATCTTGCTTGATTCCTTTCTACCGTTGATTCTTATTTTCGTGCTTAGTATCAACTAGGAAGATGACTACACTAGTATATGCTCGTAGGTCAAACACATGGCTAGAACAGTTATATTGGCAATTGGAATACATTCAAGACTTTAATTGAGTTAAAAAGGCTTTTTGTGAATTAATGATTAGTAATTGGCAAAGTAGGATATTACCATGGAGAGTTTTAACCTTGAGATTTCTAAATAGTAAACACCAGAGGATTTATAGAATTTCATACTTTGTTTAAGAAAGTGATTGATTTTCAAGATTTGTGTAAGCCCACTTCCCAATTTTTTTTAATTTTTTAATTTTATTTGTTTATGATTAATTTTATTGCCATTGTGAGTCATGTCAAAGCTTGTCGGTGGGCTATAACCATATTAAGGTCATATGACCTCTAGATAGCTTATATATGTATTATTTAGCTATTTTATATTTTTCTATAATTTTTGGATAATTGTAGGTATTTAATATTTAAGATTTTATTATTTTTAAGGACTTTTAGGATTTACTGTAAGGTCATACGGGGGTATTTCGGGATGCAATATTTTTATTTGGGCTCTAAATGACTAAAAATATTTTATAGAATATTTTAGAATTTTTCTGGATTTTTTTTAGAATTTTTGAAATTTTTTATATAATTAAAACCTATAGAATTATATTTATAGGCTTTGGGAATTTATTGTGAGGTCACATGATGATATTTTGCGTTAAAAATATTTATTTAGATTCTAGACACTTAGAAATATTTTCTAGAATTTTCTAGAATTTTTCTGGATTTTTCTGCAATTTATTTTGATTTATTCGGACTTAAAATAATTTTTAAATGATTTTCTGAATTAAATAATTAATAACCCAGAAATTTACCCAGGGGGGGGCCACCTGTCGGCGCCAGCTGAACCGCCTCTCTCTCCTATATATAGTATTATTCGAAACCCTAGTAAAATTTCAGCCGCCTTTTTGAGAGAGAGTTCTAGTAGAGATCTCAACTTCCCGAAGCGATTCCCGCCAACTCCGACGTGCTTTTTGCGCGCCGTTTTTTTTGTTGGAAGCATATTGAGGTATATTTTCGGAATATCAAATTTATTTTTTGTGTAATTTCTGAACCTAAAATTCTGATACGATTTCGATTAAACGACATATCTTATTGGCCTACGACTATACATTATTTTTCTTTCAAATTATTTGATATCTTTTTCTTGTTACAACCTCTCTACAACTAGTTCTTATTTTCATTTTTCTATTTTCAAATTGTCATCTTTAAAATCTATTTTGATTTCCTTCCATATATTTCTAAAACGTATTAGATTTGATTCTATATGCCTGATCAATTTCGATCATTCATTACATTATTTCTTGATTATATTTTTGTCGTACTTATTCGTATTGATTGGTCATGTCTATTTTGATATTCTTGGTTGTGCTATTTGTGTCTTTTAAATTTCGAGGACGAAATTTTTCTAAGGTGGATAGTTGTAAGCCCACTTCCCAATTTTTTTAATTTTTAATTATTGTTTATGATTAATTTTATTGCCATTGTGAGTCAAAGCTTGTCAGTGGGCTATGACATATTAAGGTAATATGACCTTAGATAGCTTATATAGGTATTATTAGCTATTTATATTTTCTATATTTTGGATAATTGTAGGTATTTAATATTAAGATTTTATTATTTTAAGGACTTTAGGATTTACTATAAGGTCATACGGGGGTATTTCGGGACGCAATATTTTATTTGGGCTCTAAATGACTAAAAATATTTTATAGAATATTTAGAATTTTTCTGGATTTTTTTAGAATTTTGGAAATTTTTATATAATTAAAACCTATAGAATTTATATTTTATAGGCTTTGGGAATTTACTGTGAGGTCACATGATATTTTGTGTTAAAAATATTTTATTTAGATTCTAGACACTTAGAAATATTTTCTAGAATTTTCTAGAATTTTTTCGAATTTTTCTGCAATTTATTTTGATTTATTCGGACTTAAAATGATTTTTAAATGATTTCTGAATTAAATAATTAATAACCCAGAAATTTACCTACGGGGGGGCCCACCTGTCGGCGCCCAGCTGAACCGCCTCTCTCTCCTATATATATATATAGTATTATATTCGAAACCCTAGTAAAATTTCAGCCGCCTTTTTGAGAGAGAGTTATAGTAGAGATCTCAACTTCCGAAGCGATTTCCGCCAACTTCGACGTACTTTTCGTGCGCCGTTTTTTTTTGTTGGAAGCGTATTGAGGTATATTTCGGAATATCGAATTATTTTTATAATTCTGAACCTAAATTTCTGGAAAATTAGTAGAGTGTCGGTTGTCCAAAACTTGACACGTTTCGGTGTTTCGAGATTCTGTGAGAATCAAAAATCGAAATCACGAACCGTTTAAAGTTTCGGAAAGATAACACAGAGCCCTACAATATATTTTACCCAAAAATTATTTCGTTCATTTAATATTTTATTTATTCTGTTGAACTCAGAACTGATCGGTTGATCCCCGTTTTGGTCACGATTAGCCATAACGGCGATATCTTTTGACCAAAGCATGATTTTGAGGCACGGTCAATTCCAACGCACTCGTGGTACTGAAATCTACCAAGGTGCACTTTCAAAATCTAGAGCTCATAGCGTTTGACCAAAAAGTCAACGGTACGTCTTGATTTGCGTGCCATGGTTTCCAAAATTGAGAAACATGACTTTTGATGGCCAAACTTGTATGTTTAGATTATATTCAGATTATTATTAGGTTAAATTAAGTTTTTAAGTGAATTATTATAGAATTAATTATTATTAAATTAGTAACCCAACTAGCCACTATTTAGAACTAAAACATTAGAATTAATTTGTGGTTTTCGTGCACTGTTCGTGGTGCGATGTATGTTATAGGTTGACAGCTTCTAGATTGACTTTCCTTCACCCTCGGCTTGTGACTACGGTTTGTGCAAGGACCTCAGGCAAGTGCACTTTTTGATTGCTTTCGATTCATAGTAGTCTTTTTATTTCATGTCTATACATATATCTTGCTGCTTGTTGACACTCGTCACACGGAGTAGTCGGGAGGGGAAATACTAAGTAAATACGTGAACAAACCCAATTACATTACTGAACGATAGCTAAGTCATACACACTCACGTATGAGTTAGCCGTACCATTACTGAACGATAGCCATCGTATGATATGCCGTATTAGCCCAGTCGTTCACGTATTAAAAGGTATTTCACACCACATAGGTAGATGTCTTTTATTTTTTCTTTTACTTTTCCACCGTGCCATGTCATCAGTTTTCTTACTACCTTTCATATTTCATATGCTATTTTCATGTCTTGTTAATTCTATTGTGTTTTCGTATTGTCGTCGGTTTGTGTACTTGTTCCATTCCTGACTGGAAACCAACATTTTTCAGGTTTAGCCGCGATCACTGTTAGCATTGGGAAGACTTGGGTATGCTGAGGACAACCTAGAATAGAAAGCATTTGTATCAATTTTTTTAATTGTAAAACTTTATTTTTCTTTAAATATAAATGTTGTAAATATTGTAATAAATTAGAAATGTGAATGAGCAGCAAATGTTTATTTTGAACATTTATTTTCTTGCGGGCTTGACAGCGTTCTACCGCCGACTCTGCGGCGTAGGCTGGCTTGGACACCTCTCGTATCCGAAAAGCGTGTACGGGTCGTGACAATTTGATATTTATGAATTATTAGATTATAGTTATACATCCTAGTATAAGTATAAAAATTGATTTGCTTTCGAGTTGTGATATTTATGAGTTTTGGGTGATAGATATACATCTTTGAACAAATATAAAATTTATTTGATTTTCGAGTTTTGATGTTTATAATTATTGTATTATAGTTATACACCTTCGAACGATTATAAATTTGGTTTGAGAATGATCTTATCTTTTAAAAATGGCCATAGGAATTATTTAAATTGAGTTGTACGACTTGCGATTTTCGTGTTTAGTAAATTTTGAATTTTAAATGGAAGTAATGATGGTAAATTTGGTTTACAATAATTGAAAACGATTTTGAGAATTTTTCTTTATTTTAACTTGTGTCCTATGATTGAGGATTTACAAATCTATTTAGATTTTTGGTTAAAAAAAAGAGATTTTGACTGATAAGATTATTTGAAAATTTAGTTTAATGTGGGATTGCTAATATTAAATTTTTGGAGAATTTCGAAGGATGTGATGGAAATTTTTTTTGATTGATTAAAGGAAGTTACCATATAAAAGTTGTGATTTTGTTGGAAAACTTAGCATGAATAGAAGTTAAAATTTATGAGAGCATTGAGCTTAATTTTTAGATTGGTTTTAATATGCTAAGAGTTTTATTATGAGTTATTTGAAAATTTAGAGTGTTAAAATTTTGATTGATTGTGAAATTTTATAGATTCGTAAATTATGAACTTTTGAGTTAAATAGTTGAGTTTAAACGTTAATTTTGGAAAAGGTTAGTAGTAACGTGATAAAATTTTGCCTTGAGATTTATGAGAGTAATTTAAATTTTTTTATGATGAATTTGAACGGCTTGGAGTGAATACAAATTTTGGTTGTTTATTTTTGAAAGTTTAATTTTGAAACTTTTGGAGGAAACTTGAGTTAAATATTAATGGTAGGCAAAGGTAGCCCTAATAAGTTAGAAGTATTCCACATTAATTGCCATGTCACTTCATGACCATGATAGTAGTATATACACAAGTGTTGTTAGTCATCTACCCAGTTATGTGACTGTATTTCTACCTTGACTTACTCGACCTTCCTTCAATTCTAGATCTTTTAATTGCGACCTTCTAACCCATTTGCATTTGAATATAATTTAATGGTTCCTTGACTGTATTCATTTAAAAGATTATCTTCTCACTAGCACTGTGCCCCTAAATTATTATTTTACTGGATTCTTTAATTAATTTTACCTCATGTTTTAACTTGATCTTCTTTATTTTTGTGCATTAATTATCACCTCGTAAACTCCCACTTTCTATTTTAGATCTTTTGGCGTCCCTTACCATGACTTGGATATTTGGAGCACAACACTAGACTCTTCCTCCCAACAAATTTCATATGTAAGACCTAGACACGCCCACCTTTATGTAGATATATCATGTCCCACTAGAACATGTCTCCTTGTACACTATTTTCTGATATGACCTTCTGATAAATGGCTAAACTATAACCTTTACCATGACACGATATTTTTACCACGGATAGAGGTCCAACCTTGACTCAATTCTTAACCCGATAGGTGAATTTTGTTCTACTTAGTTCCTTAAATGCTTAAATTTGTGCTTTATCTTGATTGCTTGACCCATTGTCTCATCATACCATTAGTTTAACTCTTGTAAGTTGGGTAGAATACCTCACAACCAAACAAACCTTTTTCTCGTGAACCACATTGGTAAGCTCACTTAGACTATAATTCAGAGGACCCTACCTTATCTAGTATACCAAGCCATAAATGAGAAACACTAGGACAACTGTATAGGCCCAAACTTCGGGCGAGCCTTGATTTTAAAAGATCTTGGACTATCTAAAAGTTTCTTCATCAGTACCTTTCTGGCTCATCTCATGCTGCTAATGTAGCTTCAATTTTGCAAGTTATTTCGTTATCAAGCTTGATCATGACATATTTTATTGGATGCATCCACTAACATATTGTCTAATCAGAACCGGTGCATGATGGTCTGATCAACCTATTACACTTTGGTTCGCTTATCATATCTTATTCTATGCGGATGGAGACATAGTTAAACCTGCCTTAGGGTCTCTTCCGCGACCGCCTTGACAATTCTTTTGAATTATTTTTAGCCTATGGACCCCGTAATTCGTACTCAATATATAACACCGTCTTTGAAACCTTTGTTGTTCTTGTCTTTTACTTATTTTGGAAAGACAAGGCACTGTACTTGCTAAGATAGACTCAAGGTATCATCTTTGGTTGCCCAATCGGTTAATTATACAAATGTAGATAGCCACCGACCGACTCATGTGGCTATATCCTCGCCTTTAACTACTCCTCATTTCTCAACCATAGAATTATTATCGTGCCCTTCCAAATGTTCTTGAAGCACTCGAGAATGATTCTAATCATTCACTTAAATCAAACTCTCAATCGAGGCGATTAGTCTCCAGTTTCTCTCTAGGAACCACATCTCCCAAATGTCTAATTTATTTTCTTGGTCTACTAATTTCCTTACTGTTCTTCTAAATTGGATATTCAAAAGTTTGTTACCTTCACTAGCGATCCTTATTCAATTCCATAACCATGATATTTTTGATATATATCGACTCCACAATTTTCTATTGCATGGTGGTGTTGAACGCCGTTTTATCGCCCCCACCAAATTTAATTGCATTTTTGTATTGACGAACTCTTCCTATCCCTCAACCCTATCTACCCTATTAATCCTAAATTTCGAGGACGAAATTCTTGTAAGTTGGATAGGATGTAAAACCCCTAGTTTTTTTTAAAGTATTTTTTTAAATTATTTTATTAGACTTCAAATTTAATTTATACAATTTATTGTTTTATTAATTGTTAAAAATGACCTTAGCCATTGTTGTGTTTGGAGCACAAGGCGACCATGAATTTTGGCACGAAAGGTGTAGCAGTGTGCTTTGACCGCATATTAACCATATCGTGGGAGGCCTAGCCATAGTTCAGTCCGAACTAGAAAAACCAGGCCGAGTTGTGAAATACCGCATTTAAAATTATTTTAATTAGATATTACTTTATATATTGATTTTTAGATGATCCGGGTTGTCCAAACCAGTTCGAATTGGGCCCGAACCAATTTTAGCCCATAAGCAGGTAGTGAGACCAAATGTGGCCATGTAGACATATTTTATGTACTTAGAATATTTCCTAAACTATTTTAGAATTTTATGAACAATTTTTAATTATTTAAATATTTGTACAATTAATGGTATTTTATTATTAAATAATATTTTACAATATTGTACATGTTCCTGGACCCGGATGAGGGTGTGTGGTAAAGTTCACACGTTGGAACAATTTTATTATTTTATTATTACTAAATTTATTTTGTGAAAATTAAATAGACATTTATTATTGTTGATATTATTTGATATTAATGTGATATTATTATTGTTGCCTTTTATGGCAATTTAAATTTGTGTATATATGAAAAATATATTTTAGATGCATCATATATATAGTTAGATAATATTAAACTTTATTTCAAATTGGTGGAGATTTAATAAACATGTTTACCTATTTAAATATTATTATTTTTTAGTTGATTTATTAAGGATTGAATTTATATATATGTAGATATGCTCAAATATATTAAATAATTGGATAGTTGACTTTTAAATGGTATTTGGGATTTAAATAGATTTTTGGTGTATTTATGGATATATTATAATGTATATATAGATATATATATTAAAGTTTGGGCGATGATGAGTTAGCCTGTGCGATGCGGGGCATCCACAACGTCGGAGGCTTGACGATATAGGGCTACGAACTGAGCCTGCGTGGGGCAGAATGAGGCGTCCGTGTAGCAAACTCAGTGCACGGTCGTCGTGCGACGGATCGGAGAATCGACACCATTCGTCCAGGGTATAAGCGACAGGCTGACCACGCGGTCCGGTGCGGCGCTGCTGAGGGCGACGAGAAGACGTCCGCCATAAACGAACGCATGCTCGATCGTAAGGGCGTCGGCGATCGTCGCCAATATGCACGTCGTGCGCATAGAACGGGCGGCTGGACGGAATCGGTAGTCGGAGGCGACAAGGAATCAGTGGCCGTCGTATGGGCGGTCACCCTTAGTCGTCGAGAGCGTCTCTTCGATGTCGTGGGCAAAGCGAGGTATTGAGTAACTGCCGTCGAAAGACGGTGTGCTGCTGAGCGGAGCTCTGGAGCGCGCGGAGTGCGCGGGGTGCGTGTGCACGGCGATGATGACAAGGCCAACGGACTACATCCGCACTCCAAAAGTCGTTCCATACGACAGGCCAAGAATCGTGTGCGTGGGACGCACGATTATACTGAGCCCGCACGCGTTGGAAAAAAAAAAAAAAAAAAAAAAAATATATATATATTATATATATATATATATATATATATATATAAAAAAAGAAAAAAAAAAAAAAAAAAAAAAAAAAAGGAAAAAAAAAAGAAAAGAAAACTCCACCCACCCAAGTGGGCCCCCCCCCCACCCACCCTCTCAATTGACTTGCTGCGTGCAGCAACCTCTATTCCCACGAGCAAGCAAAGCATGGGTCCACACAACTATTTACAAAGTGTATTAGTATTAGGTTTTGTCCCAAGTTATTATAATTATAACTTCCTCCACAGACCTCAAAACCCTAAACTTCCAAAACGAAAGTTGGGGCTGAACATACCCTCTTCGCCTACGAGTTCGTTTCACCAGCAACGGAGTTGTGTGCACGACGAACGGAGCATCGGAAGTCAGCCACGCGTCACCTACGGAGCAGTTTTCCCACTCAAGGTACCCTACTTCCTACGACGTAACTTTTTGCTCGTAACTCCGATTTCTGCTCCGTAAAATGTTCTGGAAATTAGACTTGACCCTCTTCGAGATCCCCTAGGTGGATTTTGACATGACCATCCAACTTGCTCAAAAAATCGAGACGAAGTTGGAAAAAACTACTTTTCTGATTATTAAAAACTGTCGTAAAACACCAACTTGTCGGCACTTTTCTCGTTGTCCATTAAACTTTCGTAAAAACTAATTAAAGTCTGTCAAAGACAACCTAACCGAGATTGTAACGAACCTTTTGGATTCACTTTTATCTAGTATGTAGAAAGTTACACGTTGTTAAAATTTTCGAAAAACTGTAAATTCTGTTTTCAAAAAGTAGAGAAACACCCCGATACGGCGTCCATCCGACAAATCGGGCGGCATGGTCGCACACTATATGCATCGAAAGGCGCGTATGGATGTTGTTGATGTGTGGGAACTGACGGAACCCAATTTGTTGCATATGCGCGACGAAATCAGTGCGTATCCGTCGAGATACCCCCATATCGACTCTTTGCAAATTAAGTCACAACTTTGTGCACACTCATCATATCGCGATGAAACTTGCGCCATTGGACTCGAAATATTTTTCTGGTCCTGTGAGCCAAGTTTGGCTCGATTCTGAGACCGTTGATCGGGACGCTATTTTGGCGGGCCCACAATTCCACTCAACGGGCGATTTTGTGCACAGCCCACCGGAATCTAAAATTGGACATACCGTTGGGTTGTCTCATCAAAACAAATTCGTAAACATGTAGTTTGACGACTTTAGAGACCATAGATATTGGCACGCATTTCGGTGCGAAGCGGGTCCAACGGCGGACATTTTTTTGACCCGAAATTACGATTTTGCCCCTGTTCCAGCATTTAACTTTTTGACAGGCGTTTCTAGGCATATCTTTTATTCCAAACTCGTTCGTGATGTTTGTTTCAGCATCCAGAGCTTCTTGTGGATTTTGACTTTCGTGTTGACGATTCTGATTGTTGGATTTTGCTGCTTCTCGCACCACCTGCAGGCAAGATACCTTGCCATTATACTGTTTATATTCAGTTGCATTTTATTACATATCACTGTTCATTATTTTCAGTTCTTGTAGTTCTTGATTTATTGTCTGCACAGTGATATTAGATATACTTTGTTATTATCCTTTGATTGCATATGACTTAGAGTTAAGAGACTACCGTTGTAGTGTATTGCATATACCTCGACACCGTTGTACCACGATGATGTGTGAGATGAGTAGCATGTAGAGGTTCTTGTGTGTGGGCTGATCCCCCATGTGCATGCGTTAGGGCTAACTGCTAATAGAGACGTGTTAGGAGACTTAGCAGTTAGTAGCGATACATGGTCGTGGATGCGACTTGACAGGTACATTGGGTGGGGAGAACATTTCCTTATCGTATGGACTTCTATTGCACTTCCCTTATAACCCGGAAGCTCCGCTGGAGATACGGGTATGAGCCTCTCAGGTTGGCCACTGTCGTTTTTCAACGTCATGCTCTCGGTCACTGGTGCCCAAGTGGGGACTATACCAGATCCCATTACAGCCAGGGCTCATGCGACGTAAGGTTTGTTCTTAACTGCATGTTCACTTTAGTATGGTTAGAGTACCTTATTTGTCTTGTCACTTTCTTTGATTATGGCATATTTATATTCAGTATTTATATGGCATTTATGTATCTTGTTACGACCCTCTGAGGACCTGGTTATCTCTAGGTGTGCTTCTGTGATTTTGCAGGTGTTCTAGCCAAGGCCGTGATCTTCTCCATTCTTTCGAAGACGATTGCGCTTGGTTCGTCTCGTTATTTTATTGATCACTTCTTGTACATAATTTTTGAGATAGTTGGTAGTGGACTTTGTCTCCGTCCAACGATTGTATACATGACAAATTCAAAGTTGCTTTTATATCATTTATTTATCTAGTAGATGAGATTTAGTTATTATGGTTCTACTGTATTTTACAGCTTATGTATTCATACGAGGTTTCCATATATTGGAGAATACTTCGTATGTATACAGCTGGCATGTCTATGTACCTAGTCCTACTTATTTTGGGACTGGGCGTTACAGTTGTAGAGGTTGTACTTGCTCCCGTCCTGACAGGATAACGTTGTAGGTATACTTTCGAGGAGGAAATGCTATGTGTTACATATTATGGCACTGATTTTGAGGACCTGGCCTTTGCTCCAGTAGAGGCCCCAGCGGGAAACCTTGTTTAGTTATCTTTCTTGTGTTTTGAGACTTAGACTTTGTCTGTACTTATATTTGGATACTGGACTTTGTCTCCAGTTAGATACTTGGAAGTGTATTATTAAGTCTGTGCTTATGTTACCTTCGCTTATAGATGCTGTGTTGTGATGAACCTTAAATGTGATTTTAGAACTGTTAGCTGCTTATATCCTTTATTGTTTATTCTAGAACAGCTTACTGCGCTTTAACCAAGCGTAGGCTGGACATGGCTCAGCCCGGCCCAACAATTTGGTTATCGGGTCGTGACACAATGTCTTGTTTATGTGGCAAAATTATATATCAAAAGACAATGAGATAGAAAAATTCTCTCCAATGCAAAAGTATTGAGAAGACAATAAAGTATTTTTTTCAACTTCCAAGGCAACTTTTAAGACAACTACTCATCTTCTTTCTTTTTTCTAATACTTTTTATTCATATTCATAATTGATGACATGGAAGAGAAGACATTGTCAAGTGCATTGTCTAGAACAAGACAATCAACTTCACAATGTCTTCTTTAATTTTTGTCACATAAGCTTAACAATTGACTTCACAATTGCATTGGAGAAGAACTTTTGAATAAAATTTTGTCATTCCTATGTGGCATTAACTTTTTTCAAAGTCACAATAGGGTTGGAGATGCTCTAAGAGCATCTCCAACCCTATTGTCTTGTTAAGTGTGTGAGTCTTAGGTGGCTCCTATGTGGCATGAGCCACAAGACAATGTCTTGTTTATGTGGCAAAATTATATCTCAAAAGACAATGAGATAGAAAAACTCTCTCCAATGCAAAAGTATTGGGAAGACAATAAAAAATATTTTTTCCAACTTCCAAGGCAACTTTTAAGACAACTACTCATCTTCTTTCTTTTTTCTAATATTTTTATTTATAATTGATGACATGGAAGAGAGACATTGTCAAGTGCATTGTCTAGAATAAGACAATCAACTTCACAATGTCTTCTTTAATTTTGTCACATAAGCTTCACAATTGACTTCACAATTGCATTGGAGAAGAACTTTTGAATAAAATTTTGCCATTCATATGTGGTATTAACTTTTTTTCCAAAGTCACAATAGGGTTGGAGATGCTTTAAGAATGGATTGGAGATGGCCTAATAAATAGTATTTCTTTGTTGACACCGACACAGAAGTCCAGTGTCTCTCCGCCAATAATTCCATGCTTTGTTATTCATTAGTGGAACATGGGCCCTCCCACTAAGGAGCGCACAAGTTAACCCCCATTAGCACGCCAAAAAAAGCCATGCTCATGGTCATGGTTGCGAAAAAAAAAAAGTGTTTGATTTCTTCTCCCATTCATTACTCACGTTGATTTTTGTTCAAGCAATGTTCCCCATTTCCTAAAAATGAATGAATTAAAGAAATGACTTTTTTTTTTTCCTCTTTACATAACTGTTCTACATAGATATTTTACTGAAGAAAATTATAATCGTCAAAATTTTCTTACGATAATCCCGATTTTCTAAAATCAAAATTATACTTAATTTAAAAAAAATTAATTTTCTTTTTTTTTTTTTTTTGGGAACCAACACAGGTCTAATAAATGTAAAAATATAGTTTCACAATGAGAAGATTTTTGTTGAGTGACAAAGTGGCAATTCCATTGAGTAAAAAGAAAAAAAGTATGCATCTTTAGTTTAGGGCCTCGTTTGGTTCACGGATTTAAGGAACCAAGAAAGAAAAGTTGTTTATTTTTTTATTTGGTAGCCACAAATTTAGGAATTAATTTTCTAACAAGAGAGAAAATTGGTGGAAATATGGTTGTACTCAAGACCCATGAGATTGATTTTGCCTCCTCCTTTCCCAATATTTATTACAAAAGTTATGACAAAAGTAACCATGTGTCATTGCTTATTTTACCATTAATGTTATTTTTTATAATATTATTTTTATTTTAAAAGGTAAGGATATTATTGAAACATTGTTATATTTTGATTTCCTTTCCTAGGTAGTTTTCTTGTTTTACCAAACAACGGAAAGAAAATGTGACATGAATCCTACTTTTTATTCCCATGGAAAATACAAGGAAATTCATTTCCTTTCCGTGAACCAAACGAGGCTTATGAGTAATGCTATTCGTACCTCCAAATTGTTTCTCCAAACCATCAATTCTTATGTGGCAGCTGATATGGCATGTTAAATAATATATGTGTCATCTGACATGACAGATGACATGATAAATTTTAACCCAAAAAATTAATTATTCAATTTTTCTATGTTAATTTAACGTTGATGTTAATATTATATTAATTATTGTTAATGTTAATATGAATATTAATAATTTTAATGTTAATTTTAATTTTAATATTAATGTTAATTTTAATTTCAATTTTAATTTTAAAATTTGTTATGTCGATTATTATATCAATACATCACGTCACCTGTGACGGAAGAAAAAATGATTTGAAAAAACAATTTAAAGGATAAATAAATAACATTATTCTTAGTTTAGTGGGTGAGTGAGTCAAACATGCATGCACATGTTATTTCTGAGTGGTCATTTTGACTACTGGCTTCTCTTTTCCTTCCCAACACCAAAAGCTCTTTTCATTCATTCATTCATTCAAACGCGCAAAAGCAAAATCTTTCCCTTCTTCTCTCCTCTATCATGGCTTCTTCTTCTTCTTTTTCTTCTCCTTTTCTTCTGGTGCTAGCTATATCCACATGCAGCAGCACCAACCAAGAAGGTCTCTCTCGAGCTCTTTTTTTTTCTATCACTAAAAAGAAAGCACTTTGATTTTTTTTTTTTTTTTTTTTGTTCTTGCTGCTGCAGGAGAAGCTCTTCATGTGCTGAGAACAAGGCTGCATGACCCGACCAATGTTCTGCAGAGCTGGGACCCAACGCTGGTCAACCCATGCACATGGTTCCATGTCACCTGTGATGATCACAACAGAGTCATACGCCTGTATGCTCTCTTCTTCATCTTGAACAACAAGTTCCAATTTTTATCAGTCTTTGGACCCCAAAAATTTTCTTTTTGACCTCTTTGAACTCTTTTGGTCTGTTGTCTAAAAAAATTACTTGAATATTAACTCTCTTTTAGAAGAGTTTGAAAAAAAAGTCTTTTGATTTTTTTTATGAGAATAATTAAATTTTGATCATTTTTTTTTGGCTAAAGGATCATTCATTGAATATATTTATCAACAATTTTCTTTTACTCTTTTGTCTCAGTTTTCTCGATGTATTTGATTTATTTGAGAAGGACAGCATCTCAAATTTTGCATAATAGTTTTATTGTTTTTCACAATTTTATAAGAAAGATCAAATTTAGCCATTATTTGAGTATATTTGTTTTGTAATATATGGGCTAGGATTTTTCTTTCAACTTTTCGATCTCATAAATCTTTGATTTTGCCTTTCCCAGAAAATAAATTTCAGGTTTCCATAAAAAAATATAAGAAGAAGAGAGAATTTTTCACATTTTTCATAAGAAAATACATCAAAGACTTTGGCATCTTCTTTGTCTTCACCTTTTGATCAGTTGTTTCTCAAAAAGCTTCGACTTTGATCCATCTCTTCTTTAAAAATAGGTGGCTTTTAATATAAAATATTTTTTTTGAGGTTTTTTTTAATATTTAAATTTTGATCACTTCTTCCATGGGAAGGTTTTAAAGATTTCTAATTTTGACTGAGTCAATCATTGAATGAAGTTGAAAGTTTGAAGAGTTTTCTCCTTAGAAAGCTCAAATAGTGAGGACAAAGTTTGGCCCTTCTTTGTTAGTATGTTCTTGCAATGATTTGATTCCTAAAACCGTAAATAATAAATATTGATAGCTTTGCAATATGGAAAAAGTATGAAATTTTGATTGAATGACTTTAGGCCTCTTTCTTTCTTCAGTCTTTTCATTTGATCAATTTATTTCAATGTTTTCATCCCAATAAAGGTTTATACTAGTTCCTTCAAAGGATCATATTATGTTGCATGGACACGAATACAACATGAAACAATAAATACTTACACTACTACTATTTTGGCGTGTCATAATGTGTCGTAGTGTAAGTGTCTATACGTGTCCAGTATGTGTCTGACAGGAGTGCCGGGGGAACGGCATGGTGTTCGGAAGCGGAGAGCTTCCTAGGACTATACTGACCACACAGATATTGTTAGTTATCTGAAGAAGATTGGATTTGATTACAGGGATCTAGGAAACTCCAACATTTCTGGCCCTCTCGGTCCGGAGCTTGGCAGCCTCAAGAACCTTCAATATCTGTATATTCTTCCTCTGGACTGTTTCCTTTTTTAACTTACACTGTAATAGTTTAAAATTTATCGGGAGTTTGGATGAGTACAGGGAGCTCTATAGGAACAACTTTGAAGGGAAGATCCCCACAGAGTTAGGCAATTTGAAAAACCTTGTTAGCATGGATTTGTATGGAAACCAGCTTCAAGGAGAGATCCCAAAGTCCTTTGGGAAGCTGAAATCACTCCGCTTTCTGTAAGATTTTCTAATCTCGAAATCTTTAGTCATATATTTTGATGTGTTGTATCGATGAATGAACTTTATGTTTTCAAATATTTGATTATTAGGCGGCTAAACAACAATAAGCTCATGGGGTCTATTCCGAGAGAGCTTGCATCTTTCCAATCTGAAAGTCTTGTAAGGGCCGACCTATTAGGAATAACTTGATTTTCTTTTTTCTTTTTAGAATTTGTATTGTGGGTGTGAATTTTTTTATTGTTGAAGGTTTGATTTTTGAATCTTGCAGTGATGTTTCAAACAACGATCTATGTGGAACAATACCGATCGATGGCCCATTTACCAGTTTCCCGCTTGAAAGGTGAACAATAACTTTCATCTCTTTTAGTTTGTACAAAATGTAAAATTGACTTCAAATTTTGACTTGGCCATAATGGAAGAAGACACTGTTAAGATTGCTTCAAATCAACGTTAGGATGTACTCAGATTTTAATTTTCCTCGTACCGGTGGTTTTTTCATCTCTCACGCCCATAGCTTGAGTGGTCCTTCTCTAACATTGCATGTCAAAAATGCTAGAGAAAGATGCAATATATATTCAAATTCATTTTGGCAGCTTTTGTTACTAGTATTTTCTAGACCTAGTTTAGTTTGTAAAGAAATCAAGATTTTGCTACTTACTGCCTACATATGTTCTACTTACCTTGAGGTAAGTCTCAAAGAGTACCATAATAAGATGTTTTATGGAGATGTAAAATTTAATGGGAAGACCCAATCTATGTGTGGACATGAATACGCTACGACACTACACTCTAAGGATAGTACTATACCATCGTATAGTGTTTGCTTCTCATGCTCCTTTAGTCCCACATTGGCAAGTTATGTTGCATGAATACAAACCCAGATATGTATAAGATACGATACTGATACAGGAGATGAACATTTTCAAATAGGTACACAAATAGTTACCTATGTTGATGAATACAGACCCATATGTGCAATTATGCATACGGGCATGCTATGGATACGGAAACATTTTGCCGTGTCCGCGCAACATAGTAGATCATTAGAATAGCTAGCATATCATATAACTTTCTATATATACTTGGCATGAGCATTGGAATCATCATTGATTTGGGTTTTTCCAAATCCGCCTCCTGCTCTAATCGACGCAATATGGGCATAGTGACACGGATAAGAAACATATTTTGGTCTCCTCCACTTCGGAGTGTTTGTGTCGGGCACAACATGCAAGGACACACCACTGACTTTTGGAGCGGTAGGGCTTCTAGGGGCCAATAATTGTGCACACATATATCGTGTTCAGCCACCATGCAGGTATATACATAAAGCTAGGGATAGTACATTAGATACCGACACTGACCACTACTTTGGGTAAGCAGAACATCACTTCAGTTCAGTCATTTCATAGTAGAACATTAGATACTAACACTAAAGTGACTAAACACTAACCTTGCTATTTCATGTGTATAATTCTTTGTGCTAGTTCAAGATGGCAGATTCACCACTATGGTGCAGTCATTTCATACTAGAACTGATACTCTTGCTGAGATCTGTTACTGTTAGGTTGTGTGGAGCCTAATTGGCTAGAACACTCCACCCCCACCCACCCACCCCAACCCAACCCCACCCCACCCGCCGGTTTGATCACTTACGTGACTGGATCGTTTAACCCGCTGACTGCTGATCGACCTTCAATATAAGGTTGAAGGGGGGCGGTAGTCCCCTTGCCCGCAAAAAAATATTTAAAGGTATGCTGGATATTTCCTCTAATAATTAAGTCGTCCTAATAACCTATGCCTATAAAAGGAGTATTAGGACACAACTTGTATATGATATCCAGAATATAGTGAAAATTTTGCCTACAGCTGGTCATGGACGTAGATTCTCAATTTGAGAAGTGAATCACGTTAAATTCTCTGTTAGTGTGACAGCAGACTCTTCTTCTCTATTGCTTTTCTTTATGTGCAAATCGCTTGTACACAAACATCTTCTCATGGAAAAGACCTATAATTTTGATATCACTGTTCCTGTTTCTGTTTTACGTCACTTTCTGTTTATGATGACAACAGCATATAGCAAGCATCTAATTCTGCAATTATTCTGTGGTTTCAGCTTCGACAACAACAGCAGACTCAATGGACCTGAGCTCCAAGGGCTGGTTCCTTATGACTTTGGGTGTTAGAGTTCCGCAACTCAGAAGAACCGTGCAGCATTGTATACTTGTGTTGAAAACTATATATATATATATATATATATATATATATATATATATATATATATATATATATATATAATGTTCATAGAACACTAGGAAGGTGACAAGTTCCTATAATTAAACATGCAACTCCAAGGAAAACCCATCATACTTGTTCTTCATTTTTCCGTGGTTATGCTGATTTGCTGATGATGGTTGCAACAAGTAATGGAAAATACACATTGGTTCCTTTTCCAATTAGGATCTGTTTAGTTGCCTGCACCTGAATTACATGTTCACATAAATTACATGTGTGTTTGGTTGTCTGTAAATGATGTTGTATGATTAAATCAGTGTGTTTGAATTGGTACGTTTGATTTGTGGAATTGCGTTTGGGGATGGGTGGGGGGCGTGCTTAGGAAAAAAGTCATTAATTTGTTGTGTTTGAATTGGATGCCAAAGGAGCAGAAAGGAAAAATGTTTCTCTTCATCCACTCCAAGGATTCATTTGCTTTCCCAATTTTTGCACTTATTACAAAAATTTACGAGTAAACGATATTTTCTCAAGGTTCATTTGATTCTATTTTTGCCTTTTCAAACACCTCTTTTTTTTTTGATAGAAATTGTAATTCTTTATGTTCATGGAAACAGTAAAGTATTTATTTTGTTTTTGCGAACCAGAAGAGGCTTAACAAGGCGTAGATGAAAATTTTATTTTCTGTTTAGTTTGAGAAAAAAATGATGGTAAAAAGTGACGTAAATATACTATACTTTCTTGTGCTCCTCCAGTTGAAAGAGTAGTTACCTATGTAAAAATTCATTAGTTTAGAGCATACACTGTTACAGGCATCTTTTGGTTGACGGAATCAAGAGTTGGTTGGAAAAAAAAAGTCATTCATTTTATATATTTGGATGTCAAAGGAAAGGAAAATAATTCCCACGAGGAAGAAAAATAAAAAAAAATGGTTCTTCCATCTAACTAAGGATTCACTTTCTCACTGTAGGAAATCCACCTCTCCTTTTAATTTTTTTATCCTCTCCAAATACCAAAAAAAAAAATGGATGAAAATTATAATTTTTCAAGAAAATGAAAAGTACAAGCAATTGATTTCCTTTCTGCTAACCAAATGAGGCCTAAAGGATTATTCCATGATTTTCCTAGTAACTCATGAACAATTAGGTAAAATAAGGCAGGGTTGGATATCAGATGTAGGAGAAAAAACAAACAAATTCAACATAAAAGATTTCACAATCAACATAACATAGATTCATGCTTTAGAAATACACAATAATTCTAGCAAATCGAGATTTCACCACACAATGCAAGCACAGCTGCCGGTTTCAAGTAAATAGTACAAGCAGTGAGCTCGCTTAATTATATAATAATAAAAACAAATTATTTCACCACAATTATTCCTTGGCATCAATTATTGGGTTGGCATCCTGCTGTTCTGCCCTCAGTTGGAGGAAATATGGATGTGACTGCTCGTACACAAGAGACAATGATTAGATGAGACCCCGACAACCGAAGCCCAGGAGGTAGCCTGGCTTAGGAGAGTGTGTCGGACACATGACCAAGGTTGATGTTGTGTCCATATCACCGTATCCTTACTATGTCCTATGTCGTGTCATATATCCCTGCAGCATAGACGGTAGCATATATAAGAACACCAATAATACTTCAATGCATCTAAAATATTACATAGCTGCAGTTCGTTCAGCTATTTATAAGTCAAGGCAACCTTTCCAAGAAGTCGCACAATCATAAACTTCCCATCAAAGCAAATTCGGATGTTCCTTCCTACTTGTCCTGCATGGCATCTATACATACATTTGGGGTTGTATCTGCTCTTCCTATATTGGTATTTTCAATCATGTCTCCTCTCGCAAGTAGAGATGGTTCCCACTAATTTTATAAAAAATAATACTCAAAATTGGTGAGATCCACCTCTACTTGTGAGAGAAAACATGGTTGGAAACACCAAAATAGGAACAGCAGATCCTATCCCCATATATTTACCTATCCACTGTCTCTACCAATTCAACTAGGCAAAACCTGTTGTCTATCTATTCTTACACATAGCAGCATACACGGGAACTATGGAAGAAACTCGGTGATTATTGAGGTTCACAGTATCCATATCAGAGTTGGTATCGAACATTTGCTATAAGTTTCGAATCGGTGGTATCGGCAATGTCGACGGTTTCGAATCCAAATATTGGATTTTTTGGACATCGGAAAGCAAATTTTTAAATTTTTTGAATTTTTTTTTTTTTTTTTGTAAATTTAGGCATAATTTTAATTATTTTATGTTGTTTTTAGTAGTTTAAAATTTAATAGTCACCAATGCTCGTTGGTATGCCTGCGATAAATAGAATTTTTTCATTTATATGTTTTTACAATTTTATTATATTTTTACACTCTTGTCGATTGGTCCTTTTTTTATTCATTTTTTTCTGTCGAATTGACTGGAGAAGAGATTCACAATATTAATACAGGTCAATATCGATAGTGATTGGTATTGAATCAAAACAATCAAATCGTATCGATATCAATCTTATATGATGCAAACTATGGTGATTATCACTTCAAAACTATCTTCCAGGAGTTCATGATAATATTCTCGTTTCCTAACACTCCTTTAGACCTAAACTACATACCTATCACCGTGTGCAGTAGCTGGCAAACCTTTTGTGCCTTTCAATTATTACTTACATCATTTAGTTCTAAACAATAAAGAGCATGCTCCAAGCAATTGGGAACATCACAATTATTATAACTCTCAATCCTGAACTTTAATTTCTCAGTCTCCTAAATATCATCTCTCTCCAGAATTGAACCCAAACTTTTACAACCGCCTGTCAACTGGATGTAAATTAACAAGTTGGGGGATTCTTCCGACCCCCTTCCTGGTTTGCGGAATGGAAGGGAAAGGAAGTCAATTTTTTGACATTTTTTTTTTGAAAAATTATAATCTTTATTGATTTTTTTTTCCAATGTTTGGAAAAGAGTTTGAAAAAGAACGTGAATACTTCAATGTAGAAAAATAATTCCTTATTTAGATAGATGGAATCACTTTTTTTTTCTAATTTTTCTTCCATTGGAAATCACTTTCCTTTCTTCATCAATTCCTTTGACATCCAAACATAAGAAATTAATCACTTTCCTTTTCCAACCCGCTGGTTCCGCGAACCAAACAAGGCGCCCGGCCTACCCCATCCCCTTCTATTAAGGATGGGTTATGTGAGAGGGACAAGACTATTGTTAGTCCCGGGACTTGATCAAAGATGGTAGACTCGATGTCGAGATCAGAGGTTCAACAAACGTTCACCTTCTGATTATTCTCGAAATCCAAGAGGAACACTATAATATAAATCTGATTACAAAAGCAACAATAATCAGAAAGTAAATCTCACGTTCTTCCTCGCAATTGCAGTTGCTGACGGACAGAACTGAGTCAGAAAATAAATCTCACGTTCTTCCTTGCAATCGCAGTTGCAGACGGACAGAACTGAGTTACAACTCAGATGAAGGAGAAGAAAGAAGAAAGAAGAAAGAAGAAGAGGAAATGTTCTTGCTGGGGTGATTAAGATCACCGTTGCTCAAAGCAAGATTCGCCCCACCACGATCTGCTTCCAGGAACCAGCAAGTTTACGAAGAACTTCTGGAGCGCTCATAAGTCAAATTTGAGACTTGAACGGGCTTACTGGACTTTACAGACTCCCTTAACTCTCTTCTTGGTGCATCTTTCAAAGGAGGCCAAGGGGCTCTATTTATAGAGTGGAGTTGAGACTTCACCTCTTCTCCTATCCGATGTGGGACTAAAATACCAATACTCAAAAATAGAGTTTGATATTTTAGATCATTCCACAAACAACATATAAGTGTGCCAGTCCACGCCTACCCCCCGAACACTCCCGTACATGCGTGTCACGATCCACACCCTAGGGTTAGGGCACGAGAACGTAACAACGCCCAGTCTACGCCGCAGTGTCGGCGGTAGAACGCTGTCCTAGGTCTCAATGCATCTAACAGTATAAACTAAACAGTTTATACTCCCGAATGGGGGTGACATAGCAGAATGTAAACTCAATCACATCTAAGGTAGAGCATGATAAGGATAAATAAAACATAAAATCCAAAGAGATACATGAGATAGAAGTCTAAGTGTCTAAGATACATAACCCAGAAATACATCTCAAACTCAGATACAGTAATCCATAAAATAAATACAACTCCAGACAACTGAAAAAATAGCTAACTAAACAACCTCTAATGTGTCTCCTCTAGACTAGCAGGAAATCTCCAAGCTATCTGTAAAATTTGTCAACGTATCCTGTCAGGAAAATGAGCAAGTACAAACACCAACAGCAGTTCCATATGAATTGAGAAATATTATAAGAGACAGTAATAATGAAATACAAGACAAATATATCGGCGACTTGGGAACCATTTGAAAGTCGAGTTATAACCCTTAAACCAAACAAGGACCGGGGTTGTAACCCTTCTTTCAAACAGAACTTAGTCCCATAACCATGGCACAGTATGAAAGCAGGTAGAACAGGTGAGTTCGACGACTTGGGAACCATTTGAAAGCCGAGTTACAACCCTTAAACCAAACAAGGACCGGAGTTGTAACCCTTCTTTCAAACAGAACTTAGTCTCGTAATCATTGTACAGTATAAAAGGCAGGTAGAGCATATGAGAAATGAATCATAGCATGGTGAAAGTACGGTAAGTAAAGGTGAACTGGAAATATAAGATATAACAACAAATGTAAAAAGTGATTTGAACTATTATGGCGATATGTGATCGGCTAGGGAAGCAAGAGAAGGTTATCCACTTGGCCCGGCAATCCGCGGTGTACTCAACGAAGAATCATGCCGTCCAACCTGGATAACTGGTAAAGGGGTTATCTGCAACACCCTACGTGAGGTGAGGATGACGCTAGCAATGTATAATTACAGGAAGGCTTTGATCACATATCCCCTAATAATTCTCCTATCCCCGAATAGTATCACGGATCCGGACATGGTACGTCATGACACAAGGTTCGAGAGCAGGGGGCCAGCCCACTCCCAAATTAATGTCTATACAAGTACAGGAAACATAGAAATATCACATACCCATATACCAAGAAAGTCCAGGAATAATATCTCATGACAGGATCCGACGTATACTAGTCCGTGAACCGTCGTGTCGAGAATCAAGTAAAACACTACGACTGAATCGGATATAGTAGATATCAAGACAATGAAAACTATCAGTGAATGTACTCGCCTGCGGTCCTGAGCTGATAAGTATAGAAGGTCCAACTGAAGCCACAGAGTCCTATTTAAAGCAACACAGGTTACAAGGTGTTCAAGTTGTAATAAATGAATCCACAAACATTCTATTTTATCCTAGATTCTTCTAAGTCAAATTAACTCTAGGTCGACTCCGGCCAATAATCTAGTCAAACTAGGTCAAGTGTTGACTTACAGTTGACTTTGGGTCAACTGGTCAACTTAGGTCAATCAGGGTCAATTCTAGTCTAATATAAAGTGTACTTCGTTATTTGTACGTCGAAACTTACGACACGCAAATCGAGATAAGAAGATTATCGGTAAGGTTGATAATCTTATTATAGTGATCCACGTGTCCAACTTGTCAATTTCAGCGATGTGAGATCACTGGAATTGACTGATCTCAGTTTCGTTGTACTAATCTCGAAATACGAACATTATAAGAATTAATTATTAATTAATTATAAAAAGGTTAAACTCAGAGAAATTATCAACAAACATTGTCGGCCGATGAAATGAACATCGCTAACGTGTCCAGAATGATCAAATTAGCTAGGATAGCCTACCCAACGGTCCAATTTGGACACAAGGGCAAAAATGTAATTTCGGGTCAAAACGGTGTCCGTGTCGGAGCCGTTTTGTACCGAAAAACGTGCAAGAAAATAAATCTATAAAATATAACAAATTATATATCCACGAAACCAGAATGACGATACGAACCCAACGGTATCTCCAGAATTGGATTCCGTTAACCCGATCTCAATTTGGCCCGTTGACCAGAACTTGGAATTCCGGTTTGCACGGAAATGCGTGCCGGAGCCAATGTTCTCAAAACTCAGCAAATTACATGTCAACGAGTTCAGAATGACGATACGAACTCAACGGTATATCCGGAATTGGATTTCGATGAGCCGATCTCAAAATGACCCGTTGACCCGGATATTGGTATCCGACTTGCACCGAAATATGTGCTGGATCCAATGTCCACCAAAATCTAGCAAATTATATGTCAACGAGTCCAGAATGATGACACGAACTCAACGGTATATTCGGAATTGGATTCCGATGAGCCGGCGTCAAAAAGTCCCGTTGACCCAGAAAGTGGGACCCGTTTTGCACCGTAATGCGTGCCCGGGCCCACGTTCTCCAAATCTAACAAATTTTATATGAAAACATGCCAGAATGACGCCACGAATCTAATGGTGGTGTCAGAAATGAAATCCGGAGTCCCGTGTTCAAAAATAGAATTTTACAAGTTGGAAATTACGAATTCGGACGGCCAACTTTGGCGTCGAATTCAACCAATCAAACAAGCTCACAATGAAACGAAACTGGAGGAGTAGTAAGAGGGTTATACCGGCTTCGTACAGAAACTGGTAGCATGCCAAACGGAGCTGCGGTGGAGGAGGTACAAGCTGACGAAGTTGGCCCCGCAAAACTGTCCAAATTTAATACAATTTAAACGTTCAACTTGGTGGCCGGTTTTGATGTATCAAACGATAAAATTAACAGACGAACATTGACAGGGATGAAGGTGGATATACCGATATTGCGACGGAGTGAAGAAATTGCCGATCCAATGGTCGGATTTCCGGGAAATCGTGTGCGAAGTTGCTGCGACGGAGCGCCAAAACGAACTTGATTTCGCGCGCGTCACGACGGGACGTCGTGTAAAACGCACGAATCGCCTCGACGGCGCATCCCGGAGGACGGTGGCCGTCAGGAAAGGTTCGCCGGAGAGAGGGGGTGCACGGCCAGGGGCTACGACGGCCCACGCGGGACGCGCCGTCGAGGCGATCCGAGTCCGAGTCAGCACAACAAAAATCAACTTGCATCCTTGTTGGATTTAATCATTTTTCCTTCTAGGAAATACTCCCACATGGCACAAACTTGTGCCCCACTACACCTCATGTGCACACCTCAACACAAGCAATGCATTATATTGAGATACTCACCATTTGGTGTAGCCGATGTGGGACTATCTTTTCTAGTCCAAAGGCAAAAACACCAACAATCTCCCACATATCTCAATATATGGGTTGAGCGTTCCCCACAGTGACTGCCCATTATGCATTAGGAGAGATGTCGCTACGACTTGAATCTTTCCGCATAGGTTAAATAACAACATGATACAAGAATGGACTAAGCCTTGAATTCTGTACCATAACTGCAATTCTTCCTACTTACATAATGACATCAACTGTACTTCTGGCTGTACATTGAAGGCCTTGTGCCAGCCTGGTTTCAGTGTATAATTTTTGGGCGTCTACAAGTTTACCCTCAAGAGACGGCCTGATATCTCTGTCCATACACTATAGGTGAGTTCTTTATAAAGAGTCATGGCATGAAGCATTGCGCTTCTTTGCGGTGCTACGCCGCTATGACATGGCTTAAAGCCGAGGCTTTACCCCACCTGGGTACCTCATCGTAGTGTCATACTACTGTAGCATGAGGTCACAAGCCTCTTTGTAGTGCCAAACTACCCATCATGAAGCCTTGCGCTTCCGTACGGTGTTACGCCGCTATGACATGGCTTGTGAAGCCGAGACTTTATCCTTCCTGTTACCTCTTCGTGGTGTCATGCCACTGTAACATGAGGACATCGTCCTCTTTGTAGTGCTGTCTACCTCTCTTTATTACGATTATCATACAGCATTAGGCTACCTGCCTATTTGTGGTGCTACTCCGCTGTGACTTGGCTTGCAAAGCCGAGGCATTACCCCTACTTGAGAACCACATGGTGAAGTCACCTCACTCTAGCATGGAGTTACACTCCTTGTAGTGCTGCACTACCGTGCTTCCTGTAAAGCACTCCAGGCATTCACTCTGCCTGAGAACTCATTAAGGCATTTAAGCCAACCTTTCCACATGATCCGTTTTCCGCAGAAAACAACAGTGGACAACAGTGGTTGTAGGTCCGTAATCTCTCCATGTCACGAAGGACAAGTACCCACCGTTCTTGATATTCTTCTGGTTAATAGTCCTCCCTTGAACCAAAAGCTAGATGCCTAGTAGATTTCTCTTTGAACTAATAGCATAAAACTTTATGGTAGGATTGTAATAACACAATATCAGAATGCCTTCAAGCCCATTTTATAAGCTGTGTCATCGACCAGCTAGTGCTTGAGGCCCTTGGTGAACGGATCCGCCAAGTTCTCCTGACTCTGAACATCAATCGCTGCAATAACACCCCTCTTGATGAGATCGTATATTGTCATGTGCTTCAACCGCACAGTCCTCTTCTTCCCGTTGAAGAGGTCATTTGATGCCACCCGCCGCAGTCGCCTAGTTGTCGCAGTATATCGGTATCCCTGGTATTTGCACTCCAACGACTGGAAGATCATACATGAGCTCCCGAAGCCATTCTGCTTTCTCCGCTGCGGTATCAAGTACAAAGAACTCAGATTTCATGGATGACCGCGAGAGCATAGTCTGCTTCTTCAATTTCTACGATATAGCAGCTCCACCCATTGTGAAAATGTATCCACCTGTGGACCTCTCGCTCTCCACTTCTGAGCACCAGCTGGCATCACTGAAGCCTTCCACTACCGGCGGATCTCCGCTGTAGTACAGTGCATATGTCTGAGTCTTCTTGAGATATCTCATAACCCATTTCACAGCTTTCCAGTGCTCAATGCTTGGGTTGCTCGTGAAACGACTCAGCATTCTCATAGCGAAAGCTATGTCAGGCCTTGTGACAGTGGTAGCATACATCAAACTCCCGATTACGCTTGCATACTCCAGCTGCCTGACGCTTTTCCTTGAATTAGGCTTAAGTTTCAGATCACACTTGTACGGCGTATCGATCCCTGGAAGATCCTGATACCCGTAACGAGTGATCATCTTCTCAACATAATGAGACTGTGACAGCGCTAGTCCAGTGTCTGTCCGGATGATCTTGAGTCCCAAGATAACATCAGCATCTCCCAAGTCCTTCATACTGAACTTCGTCGAGAGAAACTTCTTTGTCTCCGTGACACAGCTTATATCCGTACCTAGGATTAGCATGTCGTCCACGTATAGACAAACGATGACTCCTCTTCCGTCAGCAAACTTCGTATAGACGCACTTGTCTATTTCACTGACCCTGTAGCCATTTGACCTTATGACTTTGTCAAACTTCTTATGCCACATTTTGGGAGCTTGCTTTAAACCGTACAGAGATTTTACCAACTTGCAGACTTTTGTTTTCAAGACCTTTGACGACAAATCCTTCTAGTTGTTGCATGTAGATCTCTTCGGTCAGCTCGCCATTCAGGAATATCGTTTTTACATCCATCTGATGTATCATCATCTTATGTATCGCTGCGAGAGCAATCAACATTCTGATGGTGGTCATCCGGGCTACTGGAGCATACGTGTCAAAGTAGTCGATCCCCTGCTTCTGAGAAAACCCCTTGGCCACTAACCTGGCCTTGAACTTGTCAATAGTTCCATCTGCTTTCATCTTCTTCTTGAAGATCCATTTGCATCCGATGGGTTTCGCTCCTTCAGAAAGATCAACCAACACCCAAGTGTTATTTGAGGTGATGGAATCAATTTCATTGTCAATCGCCTCCTTCCAGAAAATATCATCTCTGGTCTTCATCGCCTCATCATAGGTAAGCAGATCTGCTTCCACATGATAGATGATGAAGTCATCTCCGAAGTTCTTCGGCCTCCTCGCTCGCTTCGACGACGGCTCAGCGAGTTCTGGTTCAACCGTTGTTTCAACAACAACATCTTCTTGGACTACTTCTTTATTGAAAACTTCAGTTTCTTGCGCACCCTTATTGTTCTCCGATTTATCCGTAAGAACAATATTCTTGTGCCTTGCAAATTATCTTCACGAGATTCGATGATATGATTTGACTCAATATCAAGAAATCATCGAGCATCACTCTTCTAGGCATACCCCAAGAAGATCGTCTTCATAGTCCTAGTCCCCAGCTTCTGAATCTTCAGATCTGGGAGCTTCACATAAGCCAGAGACCCCCACACTCGAATGACATTCAAGTTAGGTCTGACTTTGAACCAGAGTTCATGAGGAGTTACGTCCGAAGTTGCATACGGCACTCTATTTAGAATAAAAGTGGTCGTCAATGCAGCTTCTCCCCATTAGCATTTAGGAAGACCCGTAGTTAGCAGCATTGAGTTCATCATTTCTGTCAACGTTCTGTTCTTCCTCTCCGCTATCCCGTTAGATTGAGGAGAATACGGAGCAGTAGTCTCATTGATGATTCCATGTTCTTTACAGAACGATGCGAATTCATGAGACCTATACTCTACATCTCGATCACTTCTGAGTAGTTGTAGATCGGTTTAACGTTCAGCTTCAGCCCTGAAGTCTCTGAACTACTCGAATGCTGTATCCTTCTACTTGAGAAGTCATGCGAACGTGCACTTCGAGAAACACTTCGAACCGGCCTCTGTGGAGAATTGATAAAGGTCACAGATATCTGAGTGTACTAACTCCAGATGATCAGTACTTTAGTTCAATCGTCTGAGCAGCTTCCCAACAGTCTTGTATCTGCACAGACCTTAAACTCCTCCACCTCCTTACCCCCACATTCCGAAGATAAGGTCCCGGTAGGACAGCTTGAGTCTGCTTTTGTCATAGAACAACTCTCAGTCCACTCAATGAAGTAACTTCATCGCCATCAGCAGAAGTTCGAACATTCCTTCAGTACCGAACATCTTTTCGAAGCATGTTCCTCGCCAAAAAATTACCATCTGGCTAGTACGAATGTCCATCTTTCAAGTCTGTATCAGATAACTGACTTTCTGAGATCAAATCGCCAAAAAATCTCTGGTACGTGCAACACGCATTCCAGTGTCCTTGTCGGTGGTTAATAACCACTGTCTCGATCTTCAGAACTTCTACTAGATATATGTTCGCCATCGAGACCTTCGTCATAACATGGCTCGTCCTTGGTGAACAGCTCCTTTGAGAGCACACGTGGTCAGATGTACTAGTGTCAGACCACTAGTCAGCTACCACGCTAGATAACTCAACCTGTGCAACACTAGCAACCAAGTTAAGTAATCAAAATAACCAAGTTTAGCTATACATGCTATTTTGGTTTGGACTTGGATTTGCATTCACTCATGTAGTGGCCATTCTTGTCACAGTTGAAGCAAGTCACGTGGGACTTGGACTTCTGTTGCTTAAACGAAGGACCGTTCACTTTTAGATTAGTGGAGTCCTTCTTCTTGTGATGAGAAGCCACCTGCTTCCCCTTGAACTCTCTTGTCTGCACCAAGTTGGCCTTAGCCAGTTGTTTTGGACAGAGAGTCCATCTTCTGTTGAGATCGCATTTCGTCCTCAACGTGGATCTCTTGTAGAAGATCTTCCAAGCTAATGTCCAGCTTCTTCCGATGCATTCTAGCATAGAAGTTGCTCCAACCAGCAGGAAGTTTCGAGACTAACCCTCCAACGACAAACTTGTCGACGAGGGACATCTTCTCGTCATCTAACTTCTGGCGCAACTTCAGGAATTCCTTTACTTGAGGTAGCATCGCCATTTCGTCTTCGAAGAGCCACTTGTGGTACTTCTCGACGATGAAGATTTTGGATATGTTCTCGTCATCTTCTTATAGCTTCCCCAAAGAATCCCAGATCTCTTTGGCCTTTACCTTTTAGAATATGACTCTGCCAGAGAGTTTTCCATAGAATTGAGAATCAGCAGTTTACATATGCTGTTTTCTCTCTTCCATTTGCTCTGCTTGACGAGTGCAGCAGCAATAGCATCGGCAGTTCCTCCTTCTGGAATCGTCGGTTCATCCTCAATCAACACATGGTCTATGTCCACGAGTTGAAGATTAAGGGTGACCTTCCTCTTCCAGATTTGGAAATGTTCTCCGTCGAATTTCTCCAACTTGTTAAAGCTGGTATCGATGAGAGAAGCACGAGAGTTTTCCATCTACAAGGATCTTGTTTTGAGATTGTTAGTCCCGGGGCTTGATCAAAGATGGTAGACTCGATGTCGAGATCAGAGGTTCAACAAACGTTCACCTTCTGATTATTTTCGAGATCCAAGAGGAACACTATAATATAAATCTGATTACAAAAGCAACAATAATCAGAAAGTAAATCTCACGTTCTTCCTCGCAATCGCAGTTGCTGACGGACAGAACTGAGTTCAGAAAATAAATCTCACGTTCTTCCTTGCAATCGCAGTTGCAGACGGACAGAACTGAGTTACAACTCAGATGAAGGAGAAGAAAGAAGAAAGAAGAAGAGGAAAGGTTCTTGCTGGGGTGATTAAGATCACCGTTGTTCAAAGCAAGATTCGTCCCACCACGATCTGCTTCCAGGAACCAGCAAGTTCACGAAGAACTTCTGGAACGCTCATAAGTCAAAATTTGAGACTTGAACGGGCTTCCTGGACTTTACAGACTCCCTAAACTCTCTTCTTGGTGCATCTTTCAAAGGAGGCCAAGGGACTCTATTTATAGAGTGGAGTTGAGACTTCACCTCTTCTCCTATCCGATGTGGGACTAAAATACCAATACTCAAAAATAGAGTTTGATATTTTAGATCATTCCACAATCAGCATATAAGTGTGCCAGTCCATGCCTACCCCCCCCCCCCCCCCCCCCCCCGAACACTCCCGTGCATGCACGAGACATCCTGGAGTCCGTGTCCGAGTCCGAGTCCGCACAACAAAAATCAACTTGCATCCTTGTTGGATTTAATCCTTTTTCCTTCTAGGAAAATACTCCCACATGGCACAAACTTGTGCCCCACTACACCTCATGTGCACACCTCAACACAAGCAATGCATTATATTGAGATACTCACCATTTGTTGTAGCCGATGTGGGACTATCTTTTCTAGTCCAAAGGCAAAAACACCAACAACTATGATAATGGTTCGAATATGAAAAAGAAACATCAAGGTATTCAAAAAGGATTGCTAGACATAAATCATAAAAAAATTTATATGCCGTATGGTTCTCATTGTCTTAATTTAATAATTTGTGATATGGCAAACTCTTGTCATCAAGCACTTTTTTTTTTTTGGAATATGACTATATATACAGCGTTTTCTAATTCAATAAAATGATGGAATGTTTTACTCGAGTATATTGATGGTTTATCTTTGAAACTATTGTTTGCTATACGTTGGAAAAGTTATATCGAGAGTTTCTAGTCTCAAGCTTCTCAAATTAGAGAAGCTTTGTTTAAAATGGCAGAAATTAGTGAAAATTTCTAATTGAGTAGGGATGCTGAAAGTTCGAAAGAGTTGTCTAGTTTTGAGTTTATTTTAAGTTTGATTATTTGACATGAATTTTTATACAAGTAACTTGGCCAAAATTTAGACATGTCCCTTGATGTTGGTATCAAATAATTAGACGGCATTGTTTCATTATAAAAAATTATGGAGAAAATGGGTATGCTTCTGCTATCATTGATGCTAAAGTAAGTTTTTTTTTTTTTTTTTTTTAAGAGCCTGTATTTTAGAAAATGTCGTATTTCTAGAAAGAGATATTTTGATGAAAATGCAAATTATGATAGAGAGAAGAACAATCAATTGAAGAATAATTCAACATTGATGATTTTGCTATTGTTGTAGATATAGCTTTTTCTCAAATAAAGAGTGTTTGAACAAATGCAATATTTCTAATCTTTTTTGGGGTTCTTATTTGATGCAACAAAGTAAATTTTATTATGATGAATTGAAAAGTTCTTGTATAAATTTGAAAAATGCATTGAAGAAGGACAATGTTAATGCAATCTATTTATGTTCGGAATTACACATTTTTACAAGTAATGTTACCAAATGAAGCACATGAAACAAAAACATGAACATCTTTGTCAAAGAAATGGAATTTTTTTGTCAATGTTACGATTGCTTATAGGATATTATTGACTTGTGACTGTTGCATCTGCGAAAAAAAGTTTTACCAAGTTAAAAATATTGAAATCTTACTTGCGGACCATCATACATCAAAGATAGGCTAAATAGATTAGCAATCATTTATATTAAAAATGATATATTAGAAAATATTGATTGTGGATATATAATTGATGATTTTGTCTCTAAAAGTGTTAGAAGAAGACATTTTAGATGAAACTTTTATGTGAGATTTCAATATTACTTTTGATTTTGTAGGTAAATGTTGTTGTTTTTTTGCTTATATTTTGGAGCATGTAGAAGGGTTTTTTTTTTTTTTTTGGAAATCAATGATGGAGATGATGTGCAATTTTGTATTAGGTGTTTCACTCTTTAGGTTTGTATTTTATTTTATTGGATTTGAATCTCGTCATAAAACTTTAATATGAATTGCTTCTTTTTTTTTATGGAAATGTGAATTTGCTCATCATTTTTAATTAAATTTAATCTTTTGAATGTGATGGTTTGGTAGAAAAAAATTCTGAAGTTTGTAGTAGGATGTCTCATTCTCAATCTTCGTCCCCTATCCCCAGTCTGTCCACTAGGGACTGTTTGGTTGCTTGCAAGTGGCATCTTTTTTGTAAGTGCGTCGAAACTGAGCTCACTTCGCACGTTTGAGTTATTGTAAGTGTATTGAAAGTACCACTTCAATACACTTTCAATGCATCTGCTCCCAAGAGAAGACAATATCCATTGCAAGTCCATTGAAAGTGGAAAGTTTTTTATGCAAGTGGAGAGTTTATAAGTTGCAGTAGAAAATAAGTAAAATTCGTTGTAAGTGGAGAATTTTGTTGCTAGTGTTCTTTATTAATTCAACATGATTAATTTATTTGTTAATTTTTTTTCCAACCAAATAGGAACACACTTTAGAATAAATTATTAACTAATTTTTCGTTAATTAATATTTTGATAATTAAAAAATTTGTTAATTAATTTTGTTTAATTAATCTTATAAATAAGAAATTTTAGTTTTTCGTTAATTTTTTTGTTAATTAAATTTTCGATAATTATTTTTTGATAATTAAGATTATGTTATTAACTAATTTTTCGTTAATCATTATATATTCAGTAAATAATATTATTTGTTAAATAATTTATTTTGTTAATTAAATATGAATTATTCTATTTTAATAATTGATATTAATTAATATATTTCGTTAATTAAATTTTGTCATTTCATTTTTTTCGTTAAATAATTTATTTTGTTAATTATTCGTTAATTTCAATTATCACTTCCACTTTCATGTTGTCATCCAAATATTAAAAGTCCTTATCTTCAATTCCTGTTTCCACTTTCATGTTACCATTCAAACAAAATTGGTATAAAATTCAGACAAAAATATCTATCCAAACACATTTTAAAAAAAATAAGACAACTTACATTACAACATATTGAAAGCGTCATTTTCACAATTTCAAGAAGTTGAAATATAAGAACTTCAAGTTTCATCTGAGCACAGAAGAGCAGGTGTCCAACAGATCCAGATCCCAGGCTTCTAACATGGGGCAGCCAATTACACTTCCTACTAAACCATAACACATTAAAACATTTCTTCGCTACATCCGTGGAGTAATTTGCTCAATCTGAAGTTTCAATAAATAATAGTCCCGTACATGATATACACATGATCTATCATCTTGAATTCTTCAGACTATGCACCTATGTCGCGCACATTTTTTCCCCAAATTAGTATCACATACAGCGAGATCGCCTAGTCATTCCACTGCAGAGTCGCCTGCTAATTTCTCATACATGCGGTAGATCAGAGTAGACTTCGACATTTGAGGCTCCCTCTCCAGGACTGCAATCACATCCTTGGTAGAAATGCTGCGTGCCACTTTGGGAGGAGGCTGAGACATCCCTGCCGGGCTCCTACCAAACTTTCTACTGCCCCCTGAAACTCTCAAGGGAAACAAACCAGGCATAAGCTTATTAAGCCAAGCAAAAGGGACATGTTGGCAATAAGGAATGTAAAAGCTACTTACTGGCGGAAGAGGGACCTCTCTTGTCAGTTTCCTGCTGGTCCCTTAAGCTCCTTTTCAAGCTCGGTGGAGGTTTTTGGCTCGAGGATTTACCAGGTTGTGATGAAGATGCCCCATCCAGTCCTTCACGCTTCTGTCGAGCTTGTTCTGCCATAAGTTGCCACTTTGAAAGCATGTCGTCTCCCCCAACAGCAGCACGCGCTGCAACGTTTGCTGCTGTCGTCCGCATCTTGTCATCCTCTTCCTTATTTACCTGCACTTAGGGGGAGAATTTCTAAGATAGGAAGCGGAATTTTTCCTCTGAAAGCCCTTGTCCAAGTGAGTGGTCTAGTTTTACCTTGTTAGTCTTTGACCGACCTTCATCCTTGTCTTTGTCTGCATCACCTCCAGGGTTCTCTTCTGTCTGAAGTTATAGGGAAATCAAGATTTACGTAGTTCTTTACAAACAAGTACACAATCTTAGGCAGGCTTATGCTAGAATAAGGATGCATTTTCATGTTCAGGTAAAGCACAAAATTTCGTGACATTTTGTAATTCTCGAATTATGTGTTTGGAAACTCTAATTTGAGTTAATCCTTCATGTAGTAATCCATAATGAGTGCAAGCAGGGTGTAATTTAATAAAAGCCAAATTGAAAGACATGCCCACCAGGTAATGCTAGAAACTTTTGGAATACATATAGGACAAAAGCTGAACAAAAAAATCAATAGATTAACACGATGCGACAGGGGCAATTTTTGGAGAGTGTCCGAGCTTCCTAGTTTTCCATGAAATATATTTCCTTGTAAATATAATACTATACTTTATATTATAATCATAAAAGAAGAATTTTCATCTAATTTTACACTTTCTATATGCAACTACACACCTAAACGCTTATACCTTAGCAACTGGGAAAGCAATATTTCAAATTCATAGTTCAATCTTTTGTAAATATTGACATCGAGAACAAAATCCCAGTTCCAAATTCCCGAGAGAGAATGGAAACTCTTGAGAGTGAGACAGAAACCAAACCAAGATTTTAAACCTAGCTTGAAACCATAAATTTATAGTAATGGGTATCCACTACACGGGTCCACAAGTCCAAAAGGACTTAAGTGAGTGTAGCGGCCTACCACCAGGCTCAAATCGCTCCACTGGTGCTTAATCAGATGCAAAGACAAAAACCCAACGGACATTAGTGTTTCAAGCAAATATTCACCCTCAAGATGCAAATACAGAATTCATATCCCCATTAAATGCATGTAACACATCAGATCCATACCATAAGGAACTGAAAGAAGCTTACTTCATTGAATTTACGGAGCTTTTCCGCTTCTTCAGCTTGTTTTTTATCCCATTCTTCCTTGGCCTTTCTATTCATTGCGAAAATTTGGCTTCCAACATCTGAAGTTATGACAAATCGATGCCTTGCCTTTTCAACATCGACCCTCTTTAAACATATAGGAATACAGTAAGAACATGAAAGATGACAAACGCACGCACTTGTTATATATAAAAACTATAGGTATTACCTGCTTTGACATCCTAATCAGAGAACTTATCAACCCGCGTAAACGCTCCTCTACACACTGATAAATAAACATAAGTGAGACTAGTTAAGAGTACATAAGGATGTACGTTTAGGTGATCTCACCAATGACAAACAACGCTCTACGTCACTGCTTATAGCCTTCAAACCACAGTTGGACACTGCCAAGAAAAGAAAATTTTCAAGTTTCTGCACCTCAAGTACTTGTTCAAATTAAATAGTCGTGTAAAATATAAGACACTAACTGATATTCGCCAGTTTCTTCTCAAGAGGACCCTTCTGGAGAATCAACTTTTCTTCTTCTTCTTGGACTACTCTTCGGGTAGCTTCTGAAGCTCGACTGTCCTCCTTAGGAGCAGATAATAGCTGCTCTTCCTCTTCCTATTGAACAACGAGAAATGCATTATATTCAAACTTGGAAGATCCCATATCATCAATATATAGTGAAAAAAAACTAAGAATTTATTAGAGATATCTGTTTTATTAAAAGCAAGACAAAAAGGGGGAAAATGCAATAAAAACATGATACCCTTAGATTGACTCCGCTGACAGCTGTAACATCATTTAGGTGTTCAATGCTCTGATCATGAAAAGCCCCAGATACCTTCTGCTTTTTGCTAAAGAACATGATAAGCAAGCAGTAGAACTTAAAGCGATTTCTGATAAGACCTAAGCAAAATTCACAGCAGTTCAAGAAGACTAAATTTACCCTGACTGAGGAGATGGAGTAGTTACAGCATCAAATGGTTTCTTCTGCCCAACGCTAGGTTTCTTTGCCGGAGTTCTTGTTGCAGCTCCACCAACAAGTGGAGGGGTTGCAGATGGAATCTGAGAATGAGTCCAATTTTAAGGCATAAGTAACCAAACAAGATATGCATACTGTTCACTTTAGATGAGTGTACTTAAAACCTCAAATTTTGTTGAAGTGAAGTGGAGGAAAGAATATATGAGCCAAAAAAAAAAAATCTTATGACAACATCCACAACGAAAAAGGATTGGAAAACCATTTTAAGATAGCCTCCCATTTCATTTCTGGGTGTCATGCAGGACATAATATTTGTAACACTGATGTGAAAGTAACAAGATAATGACCACCATAAGAAAATGTAGATATATACAAACAGAATACTCTTTCATAAATTGTATCAATAGCTTATAATGAATGAACCCATGATTCTTATGTCACAATTATAAGTGTTTGTTTCCAAGGAGATTAGGACGTAGATATTACATCACCTGCTACTAGGATGAAAATAACACAACAACAACAAAGCCTATATCCCAAAATTTTGGGATCATCTGTTTGAATCCTCTTCTTCCATTCAGATCTGTAAAGGGCCCTGTTCTCTGTAACGCATGCTAACATAAACAATATCCTACTTTAACACTTCCAACCATGTTCGTCTAGTAAACAATATCCTACTTTAACACTTCCAACCATGTTCGTCTAGGTAGTCCTAGCGGCTCCATTAACTACTATACTATCATTCCTCCTTACGGGAAGTCTACGTTGCATATGTCCAAACCGCCTAAAACGATTTGTCTCATCATGTCCTCAATTGGTGTCACCTCTAACTTTCCATGGATACACCCATTTCTTATCTATCCTTTAAGGTATTGTCACTCATCCATCTTAGCATTCTCATTTCAGCTACAATGACTTCCTGGACATGTTGTTTCTTAACTGCCCAGCACTCAGATCCATAAAGCATGGTTGGTTTATAAGAGTCTTGTTGAAACTTTCATTCATCAAATAATCACAAATGCAAGACACAAGGTTGTTGGTTTGGCAAATCGTGCCTACTTTCACACAGGCCAACAGATCCACTATATCGAGATTATAAGGCTTAGAAGTGTTCAAATAAGATCCAACTTCTACTGCATAACACCCACAAATACAAGGAAAAGTTACTAAGAAAATCCCAAACCAAAGAAGACCAAGAAATCCAATAACAAAATTGCTCTTCGCTCTTATATCATTTTCTCTCTCTTCTTTATATCTCTATTTGTTAATAGTTTAAGAATACTATACAAGGTTGCCACAGATGTGTGACTTCAACTACCATCCTACTCAAATGAGCCAAGAAGTTATTCGTTTACTTCTATTTCAGATCAACCATGCTCTCTTAGGAACTTGAGGAGATACAAACCTGTTATGGTGGAAACACACCCTCGACATTTCATATAGGTTATTACATAATTGAAGTAGGAGGGTTACCCTTACAGTTGTATGAGGGTGGCACTGCCAAAACAATACCGACAAGGGCTAAATAACAACACTGAGAAGGTTTTGTCCCAATCTATGATTGATATCTGAATCCACGAACGTAAATCTGGAGTCCAGGAGGGATATCTGAATCCAAGAACGAAAACCTGGAGCCCACGAGGGTTGCTCGAGCCCACATCTATTGGAAGTAAATATTCAAGTACATTGTGGGCTTTTATATTTGCTTACAAGGTCTTGGAAAACAAGAAAGAGAAGACCCTAACTCTAATTATAAATATGGAAACCAAATAAAAACCAAATTCTAGTCAAAGATATGACTATATTCACTTCCTCTATTATTCGTTCAAAAAAGAAAACCTAATCTAAAACCTGCCAAAATTATCTGTATCTCCGATTTGTCAGTAAACTGATTGGGTCATAAGCATGCTCCTGCATCAATGATTTTGCTACAAACAATGAGTTTCTCGTTTTTTTAAGATTCAATAGCCATCCCGACTTTTCCAAATCAGTTTGATACTTTGATGATAATAATGGTGTTTTCTTCTCTTGCTAATAGTTAAGCAATTGCAACATTATCCACCTCCAGCTTAAGTAGACACTCGAGGGTTCTAGCGGAGAAGTCCATAAGTATATAAATCAAACTTCTTAGGGACTTAAATGTGACTAGGCCCATCTAATTTTACTGAATTTGAAGCTCAGACCCAAAACTTTGTTATATACTATTAATATTAATAATTTAATATAGATATTAAAGAAAATGAAAAGAGTAATAGCATTTGTACTTTCTCCTCCCGGGTCCATTCCCTTTTGTGTTTGCCCTAACACACTGAATCCCATCTCAGATTCCAACGTCTCTCTCTCTCTCTCTCTCTCTCTCTCTCTCTCTCTCTCTCTCTCTCTCTCTCTCTATATATATATATATATATATATATATATACATATATACATATATATATATATATAAAGTTTTCATCGAATAACACGATTTAAAAGCGACGACCATCGTCAGGTAGAAACGAAATTACACCAATACTAGATAAATCTTGGAATCATATAAAGGACATCACATCCAAGAGAAACCCACTTTTTCATTAAAAAAAATCATCATAAAAATTATACATATTGGGGCATTTTATGATTTTGCTTGTGAATGATTCCTTAATATCAAATTGTTTGGCACCTTAACTCTACATATATAAAACATTGTTTAGCACATTGATTTTTAAAATATTACATATTTACTTTCTTTTTCTTCTTTGCTGCTGAATATACGTGTATATCATTTAAATTTACAATTTTATATTTGCAAATTCTTAATTAGTTGATGTTGGATATAATATAGGGTGATACACTTATAAATTTTGGTTGCATGCTATAATGGTGATTTATTGTTGTTGCTCCTGCATGTATTGTTTTTTTTTTCATTCTTAATTTGTTGTCGTTTGTAATATCCCGCTCCACGAGGTGCATTGTGTTGGCTTGTTGGCTCTAAGGGCCTGGTTGGACTAGGATTAATGTGGAGGAATCATTCAGAGATTTATATGATCGGTGTGAAGCCCCGCTCCGAGCGAAGGCATTGTGTTGGCTTCTTGGATTGAATATACTAGTTGGACTTGAGGACTTGAGTTGTGCGAGAAATCGTAGAATTTGAGCGGTGATCAGACTTGCTTAATTTGGTAAGATTGGATGATTTATGGAACATGAATCGCTTGTATAATTATACCAATTAAGAATATCATGCATCACATCAAATCATCTCTTTGAAAAATCGTTTGGTATATGTCCGGTCGAGACAGAAAGGCTATTCATCATGGTGGGTGGTTTTGATCCTTCTCTTCTTTACCTTCACACTTAATAAAAAGAACTTTTATTACTCTTTGTATATATATTCCATAAGATTGTGTATGCTATGTAAAATAACAAAAGGATAAACGAGAGTAATATTATTGTTGTTAACTTGTTATATATACATGTTTAATATTATATTTTTGTTATGGACATGTAAAATATTATACTGTTGCAAAGAGATGGAAGTGAGAAAAGGTTTGGGTCAGTTGAGTCGCCAGTATGAAAATCGTTGAATTGGAAAGCGGTATAAATGTGGTGCGGTACCATGAAACTGTTGGGTTGTGGTTTGGTACCACGTAATAATCAAAATAGTTTGGGACCAATAGGTCGCCAATTGGAACATCGAATGAAAATTTGGATATCGCGAAAATAAACTATTGTCAAGTAGAAGTTTACATTGCTTTATTTCAATTTCAGTACTAATAATATTAGTTGTTCACGCATTTTGCATGGTCATGGATGACTTGTGCACAAGGTTTAGCTTTCCTCGAACGGGGTCCAGGACACCGGAACCAATTCAGCCTAGAAAAAAAATTATGTGGAACGTGCTTCACACAAGAGTTACTGCAGGACCTTCAGTAGAGCTAGTTACCCGAACTAGAAGGACGTGTTGCAATACTATGTATAGTCCAAGATGGTATGTCACTAATGACCGTTATATAGTTAGGCTGCATGCTATTGGCATCTGTTTGCAGACCTAACAAGTTTGCAGGGACGAACTCACGACACATTTATATTTTATAAATCTTAACAATTGATGCAAGGACACTTATGAGACATTTATATATTATGAATGTAACATTGTTTGCAGAGAATGATGGAAGTCTTGGATAAGATTTACTATATCTAGTAACACATTTATGTCTTTTATTACATTCTTATGGATTGTTAACTTATCCTATGGTAAGAATAGAAATATCGCTTAATAAGTTTACTTGTCCTCATAAGAATATCGTGTTGGTTTAAGTGAATCGCGTTAAGGCTGCTCACCAGTGTATTTCCCAATGTTAGGGCTGTAAACGGGCGGAATGAACTCGAACAACCTCATGCTCAAGCCCAGACCGAAATTGAATTCAGGCGGGCCTAAGTCCGGCTCGGTCCAGATCGGACCCAAATAACGTTGTTCAGGCTCGGTCTGTTAGAAATTAACTAGGCCCGCGTTCGGCTCGCTAGACTTGTTCGGATGGACCGGACTCGATCCGGAAAAATGTGCTAATGAGTGTGATGGGTTGGAATTTGAAAAGATAACTTGGAATCGGATTGGAAAAGTTTTTTTGGCAAATAATGAACATATGAAGAACTGTGAATTGTCAGCTCTCTTTCCCATGGAGAAGCCGAAACTTGAGTAATTAGTATGGGGAAATGGAGGGGGGGAGCGGCCAGCTCCCAGCTGGAGAATTTTGGAAATAATAATGAAATGGGCCATTATGTGGTTAGTAAATAGTCATGTGAATGGATAGTTGAATTCTGAAATGGAACGGCTAAAACTCTCTTTTCCATTTATCTTTTATGCACTTTCTAAAAAATCTAAAAGATAACCCCTTGAATTCTCCCATTTGTTTTGGAAATTGGGCCAGCTTGAATGACCATTGATTTTCGAAGTTCTTTTTCTAAAAGATAACCACCTGAATTCTCTTTCTAAAATATTTCGGAAATTAATTTCCATTTATTTTCTCCGAGATGGAAAGTTCATTGATTTTTTAAAGAGAGCTAGACAGGGCCCAGGCCTGACAAAATGAAAGATTTTGGAAATTGAAAAAATAGTTGGCCAGGCAGCTGAGAGAAAATATGATAGAAAAATATTTTTACTATTGGTGTTCACGGACATATTCGAGCCGGACAAGTATATCACCGAGCTCGAGCTTGTTAAGGATCGAACTAGTATTTTTGTTCAAGCTCGGTTCATTTAGTGGTTCGGACAGTCCAAGGTTGGACTATTTGTCGAGTCGGACTCGAACGGACGACGGACCGTCCTATTCACTTTACACACCTACCTAATGTGCTGATCCCCTCCTCCACATGTGCGCGAAGTCGCATGGACGTTCGTAGACGTTGGAGCTCGTTTGACAACTTGAAGTTGTTCGGCTGGAAGATGTTATCTTTGTTTATAAAGGACATAATGTCTTTGTTTAGAAATGACATAATGTATGAAACATTGTTGATTGCATTACTTTCACGAGTTGTAAGCCTCGTGACATCATTCTTTGTAATAAGATTCAATATTTGTCATCGAGTTTTTCTTTTGGCCTAAAAGCCATTGTAATTCCGTTGCAAATTATCAACAAAGAAAATCATTTTTCATATATCTTTTGTCTATCAACTTTTTTGCTTATTTTCACTACAATGACTTTGTTTATGAGATGTTTTATCGACCGTGTTTGTTCTCGTCTTGTACAAGTACAATTTAGACTTGTACGTCATGATGTCAAGTGACGACTTTTGGGTTCTGCAATACCAGGACGTGACGTAGTTTAACAACGGGTGGTACCATAGTTTCCGGGTATACCTAAACTCCAACGAAACTCGTTCCGGGTACGAGCATTCCAGTTTGGAGTAGATTTAAGAAAGTTGATCTTATTAGATGATAATGTTTAAAAAAAGTCATAATCTTGATTCTTGAAGGTGTTTTAAAACATAATGAAGTTTCTAATCTTGATGGGAATAATTTATTTCTATAATTGAAATACTTACAAAATACTTTACCAGAAGAACTAAACAATCTCATTGAAGTACTTGACTTTATAAAAAATGTAGATCTTATCCCAAGGTTTGGATTGCATATAAGATTTTACTGACTATACCTGTTACAATTGCGTGTACGGAAAGAAAATTTTCAAAACTAAAATTAATCAAATCTTATTTAATATCGACTATGTCATAAGAAAGATTAAATGGTTTAGCTATAATATCTATTAAAAACAATGTATCATAAAAACTTTGATTATGATAGCTTAATCAGCAATTTTGCCGGTAAAAATGCTAAAAAATATTTGTGGAAAAAAAAAAGGCTCAATTTCCAATTTTGCCCTAGGCCCCATAAACCATAAGACCAGCCCTGCGTCGACGTTGTCCTCAATTGATGTCACGTAGTTTGGTTAGTGGTAGAGTACCCTATTACCCCTTACGTATGTGTATGTTATATATTTTTTTATTTGACATGTATATTATGTATCTTGCTACGTTTCTCTGAGAGACTGGTTCTTGTTACGTTTCTCTGAGAACTTGGTTCCCTTCCAAGTTATGCTAAGCTTCTCTAGGAGAATGTTAGTGATCATCTTATCAGATTCAGGTATCTTTCGTAGTATGTTTTCATTTGGTATTTCCTACTTTGTTGTATAGCCTAGTATTTGTAGGCCCATATATTTGTAGGCCCATAGCTTCTTATCGATCTATTCAAACAAGTATGTTATTGGACTGCAAACCAGTATTTATATTGTTCATCATTTATATTCATGATGTGGATTGAGATATAGATTTGATATGTTAGTCGTCGTGATATATTGATAGATTGCCCAACCTTGAACAACGCATACGTATCGAGTTTGGGTTGGAGTCCGCTTGATACGCTTGATACATAGCTAGCCATTGTCACGTGTCATGCTCCTTTGTATTTTGAGACTGGGGCGTGACAAAGATAACTTCTCTTCTAGGTGCAGATGGAGGCATAGTATAAACAATCCTGGACTTACATGACTCACATGGACCATACATTGTGGCCATTACATTAAATAGATTGTATCATACACACTCTGCATGTTGTTTTAACAAGTTGCATGTCTAACTCATTAAATAAACTTCAAGACATGCAGACCAACTTTGCATAGCAGAAAGGTGAATAGCAATTTCTATTTGATCAAATTGAAAATAGACATTCAAAATGCTAACCTGCATAGCTGTGTCCGTTTGGGTTGCCGCAAGACCTGAAATATGACCTCCTATACTACTTGAAGATGTGGAGAAACCCATTCTAGACGACTGCTTTTCTATACCTTCATTCTTAAAAGATCCGAGAGTAGGCTTACTTTGGTCAATCTGTCCTGGGCCAAATGAAGAACCCTCCGGAGTTGTTAATTGAGACTTGTGTGGTGGCTCGCTTGTCTGATTAACTACTTCTTGTTTCACATGGGCCATAGGAAGACCAGCACCTCTCTGCTCTTTGTTTGCATGAGGTGGCCACGGGATTGGATTTTGTTGTGATGCCAAATGGCCTGTGAAAGACCCTCCATGAAGTCTTTTACTTTCATTAGAAATATTTTGTATTTTGGCAGCATCGGGCTGAACTGACCCCAACTGTGTTGAAAGCATGCCTTGAGTTTGCGAGGCTTGCCTGACATGGGAATCTGGGGCCTGTGATTTAAGCGCAATTGAGGCATGACTGATAGGTGGCCTAGGATATGGATGGGAATGAAAATTACTAGAGCTTCCACCATACATAGAAAACGATGTATGTGGCATATGCATATGTTGCTGCTGTTTGTTAATTGCTGGTGACGAACTCATTGAAACTTCCCTTTCTGGATTGACAGTGTTCATGCTGGTGGAATACATCTGGGAAGGTTGCATTCCCCTACCATTTAACTTGTTCTCCATATCTTGAGATTTGTGACTGTTGTTCTCAAAGTTTGTGTGCAGCGGAACTGTTGAAGCTGGAACTTGAGACGGACGAGGAGGTGATTTGCGGCCCTTCTGATTCTGGGACGAGGACATAGTAGTAGATGGAGGAAATGGAGGTTCACTAAATTGGTGAGGTCCACGAGATAAAAGCTGCTGAGAAGAAGCTTGAGTCTGTAAGGAATATTGGTTGGGATTTGTTTGTGGATTTCGAGTTGCCTGATTCTGAAGCTGCAGATTGCACAACGATAAAACCAGGTTATAAAGAGAAATGAATCACTTCTAGTACCCTTGTTCAGCAAGGGTACCCAAAGAAAGTTTGTTGGTTGTAAACTCTTAGGACTATAAATTGTTCTCATTACGACACTCCAAAACTATCATTGGAGCTTCATAAAATGAAAATGTTACCTGTACTTGTACTTTATTAACTGCTTGTCTGAGCATCTGATCCCCAACAATATTCCTGATCATTCTTAAGAAGTCCTCTTTGGTGACTTCGTTTGACTATATTCACATTCATGAAAGCAATGGAATCAATTAATTTAAAGAAGTAAATAATAGAATACAATAAGGATTATTTATTAACTGCTTCAGTGTTGAATTAGTCACGAATTAATGCATATGGTCCATAGGCTCAAATTAGTGCATATGGTCTACCGATAATCTATAAGAATATAAAGACTTCACTGAATTGTTCCGATACAATGGCATATTCTTGTGTCTGTCAAATATTAAATTTTTACAATTTGAAACGAGTATTAAATATTATCCAAATTTTGTATTTGCCAGAAAAAGAAAAACAATTTCTTTTGTCAATTTAATATAACTTGTGCTGCGAACTAAGGTAAATTCAAGCAAGTAAATCTAGAACATTTATGCAGGAAAGACCCACCCTTAGCTTAGCAAACACAGTCTGCAGCTGCATAGATCTATCCTTATCAAGGTGAGGGCGTATGATTGGCATCAATAGTTGGAAGGGTATGCTAGGTGAAGCTTTCGGACGCTTTGGTGAATTGTTCACATCATTAGCATCTGTTGTTTGCTGTGGGACATTCAAATGCTGATAAGTACTTTGCTGTTGGGTCTCAGAATGCTGAGTGCTTTCCTGTTCTGGGAACTGAAATTGTGTCTGCTCAGTTTTTTGCGTTTGCTCTGTTATTTTGTCCTGATCCTTTTCAACAGGATGAGGGAGGTTTGTTTCTGCCGGCCGTTGATCAGAATGAGGATGCTCCTGTTGCATTTGCAACTGATCATTCTTTGGTTCGCTACCACTAGGCTGATCCTGATCTTTGTCGCTAGATCCTGGCACCATAGGTTCTATTTGAGATGAATGTTGCTCCTGGCTATCATTTTCATCTTTGCTGGAAATTGGCCACTGTCCCGATGGTTGTTGAGATGCAGAATGACTGCTCCCTTGGGAAAATACCCCTACTGAAACCATGTCAAAACGAAAAGAAGTTAAACACAGAAAAATCCTTGAAGATGGTAACTTACAAGTCTTTGTTAACCAACAGCCAACAATTGGACATTACATCACAAAATGTAGCAAAACTGCATAAATGAGACTAAAAATATATTTCTTGATAGTTATATGCGAGGATATAAAAGAAAAGATCTCCATAACTACATATAAAGAAATACTTTTATGTAGAACACATCAACATTTCTCTTACAATCGACAAGTACCCGGGTTAACCACTTAACCTACTGACATCCTCCTAGATTTGAAGTATGTTTTCCTTTGAAGGTCGCCAGGAGAATATTTTATAGGTCAGATACTATTATTCTTGGTCCTTGTGGCAAACAAGCCTAGGAATCTAAAGAGGAAGGGGGGAAATTATGAGCATAAAATCCCTTAATCATATGTTAATTCTCTACATCGATGAGAAAGGAAAAGGGGGAACTGTGTAAATCTTTTTTCGACTTCTATAGACATATATTATAAATCGCCATTCCATAAATGGTGGCAATAACAAGCATTTATCCCAATTTTTGGGCTCTGCTATTTGAATCCTTTGCTTCCATTTAGCTCCGTTAAGAACCATGTCCCTCTATAATATTAACAGTAACTATACCCTTCTCTACAAACCTCAAGTTCAACTCAAGTTCCTTAGGGCCTACTCCTCGTTCTAGTAGCCCTTTAAGTAACATCTTACGTTCCTCTTAGTTGGTGCATCTATTTCACACTCACTGATAAGTGATAACTAATCCAAAAAGCCTAGGAAAATACAAATAGCATCACTACCTTGTAAAGCTATTGCACACTATCACCGATAGGCGATAACGAATCCAAAATTTTATATACCATTTTTAGTACACTCGGCCTGAACCATTCCATTCTTGTTTTGATGAGAGAATATAATTGGGCTTGCTCGCTTATGATCACCTTGAGGCTTTGCATATTCGAGCAATCAGTTTTGACACTTAAAATGTAAACTTAGTTGCATGGCCAGGGGTCACATGAGAGCCAATATCTCAGTTTGGAGACATGGACACATGGCAAAATCGTATCCGCCGACAAAACTCGTCACAATGTAGCAAAAATTGTAGGGCCCCATTTACATGTAACTTACCCAATCATATCTCGCCACATGGGCCAGAGTCCAGACTATAAGACGTTGCTTAGTACAAACCACTTAGATGCTACTACTTTATGCCCATCTATTAACCAACACTAAGATTTTACCGCATGCATTGATACCACTTGATCTATGATCTATGGGCTACTTTATTGCCTCGTTAGTGTCTTCCTTCTCATCTCTCGAGCCAAACATGTGTAATTCCGGTTCCCCTTTCCTTTGTCTTTCCTCCTATTAGTTACTCTGGTTTCACTTCTTCCACTTCCATGACACTTTATCCTTACCGAATTCCGAAACTATGCCCGAAGCCTTTGCATATGTGATCCTTTGGTTAAAATTTTCAAGGGTTTCAGAGAAAAATCAGAGCTCAAGTTTGTTTTTTATCCTTATTTTTACTCCATTTGATAGTAACACGATAAACAAAGAAGCTAAAGAAACCTTCTTTGAATCTAATGATGTAATTACTGGGCTAGCCTGACTCGGTTAGAAGATGGGCTGACGAATAAGGGTTGCCCAAACTTTTGTTCTTGTACGCACTCTTATTCTATTCCAATTCACCATTCTCTCCGCTACGTTCTTCGACCGCGTCACTCCCGGTGCACTATTCTCTCCACGTCCTTCATTGACCCGGGTCCAGCAGCAGGATCGAACAGTGTGGCCCAAACTTTTCTAAGTTAACTCCATCAATATTTTTTTTTAGTTGTGAAATTAGGGCTAATGTGTTTTTCGTCAATATCCCTCGATTAAAGCTTTCCCAACAAACTAAAAATACCAACTTTATCACAACAACGGACGGTTCGAATCGTTACCGGTCTCCGGATCGGACTGCGGGGGGGAAGCCGAGGCGTCGCCGGCGATATCCCGGTTGAGCGCGGCGGACAGAGCCTCCACGTCCGCTCCGGAATGCATCGTCTCGTCCTGCAAACATTGACGAATCCCGAGGGGTTAATTCGCAAGGAGGATATAGTACGGGGGTGAAATTGAAAAAAGTAGGGTTTTGGAAGGACCTCGTCGTCTTCTAGAAGCTTCATGATCGATGGATCCATTGGAAGGAGATAGAGAGAGGAGAGAGAACAGAGAGGGGAGAGAGAGAGCTGAGGGTTTTGCCGGTTTTGGTCAGTCAAGAGGAAAGAGGGGATGGAGTTGGGAGCGTGTTAACGAGTCCGAGTCGGACATCTTTTCTTAGAGGGACACGAAATCAGAAGTCCAAACCCAATAAAAATTCTTGGGCCATGTCCGAGTCAAGGTTTGGTTTGGGAACCTTGGAGCTTATTAAAAGTGTTGCTAAAGTGTGAAACTTACAATCAAGGGCAATTTAGGTTCTCTCTATATTTCATATCTATTACACAGGTTTTCGGGATGAGTTTTATGAAATGCCCAGAATTATATATTTTCACGTTAAGTATTTCAAGATTCTCTTTGGATGTTCTGTATTTACAAAATTAATACCATAACTATCCCTCCGCACAAACTCAGATTTGGATTGTGATTTTCTTCTTCTTCACGAGAGATCTGAATTTCATTGCTCTCATTTTCAGCAAAGATCGCAAAAATCATTCGTAGTTTGCCGTGCTTTTTTTCAGTCAAACTCCGATCATCGCTCATCATCTTCGTCTTCGTCTTCTTCTTCTTCTTCTTCTTCTTCTTCTTCTTCTTTTACGACAATTAGGTCAATTATAGAGAGAAGATATTCTTCTTCTTTTCCATAAGAGTTAGCATCGTTTTGAAAGACGAACGAAAACTCTTAAATCTTTATTCATGTCAAATTTATTTCAACAAAACAAAAAAATAAAAAATTAGGTTTCTGTCAACTGTTCTCCGTCGATATAACACGAAGAATAGTCATTCTCCTGCATTTTAACAAGAAAAATGTCATTCTCCATGTAAATTAGTCATTCTCCGTGTTACTAAAACGGAGAATGGCATTCTCCGTGTTTTAAACACGGAGAATGGTCATTCTCCTGTGTTTTAACATTTGAATGACCATTCTCCGTGTCATTTAACACGGAGATCCGTGTAATTTAGCACGGAGAATGCCATTCTCCGTACTAAATTACACGGAGAATGGTCATTCTCCTACGTTTTAACACTATGAATGGCCATTCTCCGTGTAAATTAACACGAAGAATGTGGCATTCTCCGTGTTAATTTACATGGAGAATGGTCATTCTTCTGCGTTTTAACACTAGAATGACCATTCTACGTGCTAAATTACACGAAGAATGGTCATTCTCCGTGTAAATTAAGACGGAGAATGGCCATTCTCCGTGTAATTTAGCACGAAGAATGGTCATTCTCCGTGTAAATTAAGACGGAGAATGTCATTTTCCGTGTTTCTAACATGGAGAATGTCATTTTTCGTGTTTCTAACACGGAGAATGGCCATTCTCCGTGTAAATTAAGACGGAGAATGGTCATTCTCCATATAAATTAAGACGGAGAATGCCATTCTCCGTGTTACTAACACATAGAATGGCTATTCTCCGTGTAAATTAAGATGAAGAATGTCATTCTCCGTGTTACTAACACGGAAAATGGCCCCCTCATGCGAAATTAACATTCTTTGTGTTTTAACACGGAGAATGACCATTCTTCTGCATTTTATTGTCAATTGAAACTTTGGAGGACCGTAACTTTTGACTGGGAGGTCGAAACGAGGCTTAGTTTGTCGCAAAATGAGTGTATCTTTGAGGAGACTAAGATAAACAATTTTATTGCTTGTCGGCCTTCCAAAATTTTAGAATCGCAAAAAAATGATGTTTGGACCTCCGTTTTAGCACTTTTGCTGTTTGTCTCGGTCTTTCCGGAAATTTCCAACGAGTTTTTGAAGATTTTTGAGGAGAAAACCTAGATTTGAAAGTGAGCAGCGTATGGAAGAAGATGAAGTATCGAAACATTTTTTTAAGAGTTGTTTCGTGGGTGTTTTCAATAAATTAGAAGGAAGGACAAAAGGGTCATTCGGAACCTCTTTATATTTTTTTGCTAATTATGGGCACGCGATGAAATGTTATTGCGCGGTGGGTTTTTCATAAAACTTTTTTCATTTTTTGGGCATTTCATAAATTTTCCCAATTAGAAGATTTGTATAATTACACGAACCTCCTCTATATTTTATATATAGAACTATTATATTAGCCATTTTTATTTTTAAAATAAAACATAAAATATAGAAGAGGTCTGTATAATTATTTGTAGAATAAGGTAGGTCCTTGTAATACCAATGAAATATAAAGGATCAGTGTATTTATTTCTAAAATCAATATTATTTATTTAGTTGTAAAATGAAATATCAATAATAAATAATAGTGATCAATTTATAGCATATAGAGCAAATATGAAATAAGTTGTTCCGGTTCCAGAAATTATTTGCACAAATGAAAGTGTCATCACAAATATGGTAAAAGTATGGAAAAATTTATGAAATGCCCAAAAATTATAAAATTTTTATGTAAAACCTACCGCAAAATAACATTTCATCGCGTGCCCAGAATTAGCGAAAAATATATAAAGAGGTTCTGAATGACCTTTTTGTCCTTCTAATTTATTGAAAACACCTCCGAACGCTACCCTTAAAAAAAACGTTTCGATACTTTCTCTTCTTTCATACGCCGCTCAGTTTCGAATCTAGGTTTTCTCCTCCAAAATCTTCAAACCTTCCTTCAAAAACTCGTCGAAAAATTTCGGAAAGACCGACAAACGGTAAAACTATTAAAATGGAGGTCCAAATATCTTTTTTTTTGTGATTCTAAAATTTCTGAAGTCCGACAAATAGTCGAGATGTTTATCTCAGGCTCCTCGAAAATACGCTCATTTTGCGACAAACCGGACCTCGTTTCGACCTCTCAGTCAAAAGTTATAGCCCTCCAAATTTCAACTGGCCATAAAATGCAGGAGAATGGCCATTTTTCGTGGTAATATCACGGAGAATGACAATTCTCCGTGTTAATATCACGGAGAATGACCATTCTCCTTGCTAAAATGCATGAAAATTACCATTTTCTTTAACCTAAATTGGAAGATTTGTATAACTACACGAACCTCCTCTATATTTTATATATAGAACTATTATATTAGCCATTTTTATTTTTAAAATAAAACATAAAATATAGAAGAGGTCTGTATAATTATTTTTAGAATAAGGTAGGTCCTTGTAATACCAATGAAATATAAAGGATCAGTGTATTTATTTCTAAAATCAATAGTATTTCTTTAGTTGTAAAATGAAATATCAATAATAAATAATAGTGATCAATTTATAGCATATAGAGCAAATATGAAATAAGTTGTTCCGGTTACAGAAATTATTTGCACAAATGAAAGTGTCATCACAAATAATGGTATATACAAATTGTTGGAATTATTCAATAATTATGGGGCCACACATGTAAAATTAATTGTGTTTGGGCTATCTAAATAATTAAGCCAAATTAAAGTGGTCTATTTGAAAAATTGGCTTAAGGGTATAATTGTCATGTAATTAATGTTTAGATACCGGAGATAATTCTAATTTGATGAGGGGCCAAATTAGAAATATCACAACACACATATCTATATATATATGTATATTCATTAGGGTTATGGTCCCCAACTCATACGGCCACAAAGAGAGGGTTTCTCTATTCTCTTCTGTATTTCCATCAACAAAGAGAGGAACAAAGATTTCATCTTTGTTATTAAGGGTCGTAGCGGGTTGGAAGATCAAACCCCATAAAGAGACGTTTGCTTCAAGATCCGTCAAGCAAAGACAATGGATTAAGGTACGCTTCCGCAATCAATTTAATTTATGTTCTTCATCTCATGAATCGACAGGATACAATAAAATTTCTAACACAAATCACTATGTTGCACTCAAAAGCAAGTATTCATCGTGGTAACCAATATGAACAATAGAACTTTTATGCACGAGAACTAATACGCTCCATGCACATGGTAGTTAAACATATTCAGTCTCATAAGTTTCTTTTTCTATATACTAAGTACGTACTTAATTTGTACGTATAATAACATATAATAAAAATATTTTTCAATTATAGTCAAATATTTTTTCTAACTCATGCGGTTAAGGTGTGACATATTTTTCTTGTTTGGTTGAGTTCGATTTCTCATGTTGAATATATATAACAAATTTGAACTTTTTCAATAATTTTTTACATATTTTTTTTAAAAATAAAATGGACCATGATATACATACGGCTTAGACCGCTCACTTTTGAGCCGTTTCGAAGCCTCATTATATATTATTATTATTATTATTATTATTATTATTATTATTATATATATATATATATATATATATATATATATATATATATATATATATATATATATATATATATATATATATATATATATATATATATATATATATATATATATATATCGAGATTTTCGCTCTTACGTTTTTTTGCACATTTTTTTGAAATATGGTCATTGATTGTGTTTTTTGCCGTTCATATTAAATCTTTTTTTTGCGAGATTTTGATTAATTTGAACGATCAAAAAAGACAATAGGACGGCTACTATTGTTAGGAGTGTATCCAAGTATAGCCTGGGGTTGGCATGAGGCCATAAATTTTTTATTTTTTACATTTTTTTTTTGGAGTTAACTCACACCTAGTCCATCATAACCCAGTCTAATCCATCCCAGTTTATATTTATGAATCCATCCATGACTATTTTAGAGAACATGTGAGAATGTTAATTAAGAGTGGTGATCTTCCTCTGTGTGTGTAACGAAACACGAAAATCCATTCTTCCAAAACAAAAAGACTGCGAGGGAACCAAATAAAGGCGCAGAAAATTACAAATGCCAAAATCAAACAAAGGTCAAACGCAAACATACATCACTTTCAACATGGGAAATTATTGTAAAAAAAATCATGAAACGATTGGAGTCAAATCCTGAAAAGTCACCACTAATGAAATAGGAAGCTACAAACTCCTTACAAACTTTCTCACCGTTCCAAACTGAATCACCACAACTACTTGAACGACAAAAATGGATTACAGACTCACAAAAAACAAAATACACTGAAATAAATTACTCTCAAAAGTATATCCTTCGATGTATCCGTCAATCCCATGTTTCTCTACTCCAAAAGTTGCAAGCTCTGAGAAACCTTTACTTATGATATTGTGTTCACGGATTAGAACTTAAAAATACCTATATATAGTCTCCTCAATTTTGCAACAAATTTGGACCTTCTACATACACGATCCAACAGTACAGATAAGACACACATAACTCGTCTGAAAACGACAGATCGAATTCGGGATCGAGTTCAGTTTAACTAGCCAAAATAGTTTTACCAGAGTATGACCCAATACGAACCGAGTTTGATTATCCCCTGCCAAATAGTTATGTTTGAAATAGACCGAAGTCAGCCTGGTCTATACAATTCTCGTATTGCATATTTTAAATTATGCTTCGACGTATTCAGCTTCCTGAGATTCTCTAACCCACGAATGATGCTCGTCGTACTGCGGGATATTCTTCACATATGTTAGAAACCCCATCCAACTCCAACAATATTTCGGACCCGACTTGTTGGAATTATTCAATAATTAAGGGGCCACATGTAAAATTAATTGTGTTTAGGCTATCTAAATAATTAAGCCAAATTAAAGTGGTCTATTTGGAAATTGGCTTAAGGGTATAATTGTCATGGAATTAATGTGTAGATACCGGAGATAATTCTAATTTGATGAGGGGCCAAATTAGAAATGTCAAAACATATAAATATATGTGTTGATTAGGGTTATGGTCCCCAACTTATACGGCCACCAAAGAGAAGGTTTTCTCTTTTTATCTTCTGCATCCCCATCAACAGAAAGAGAGGGACAAAGGATTCAGATTCTTCTTTGTCATTAAGGGTCGTAGCAAGTTAGAAGATCGAACCCCACAAAAGGACGACCGCTTCAAGATCCATCAAGCCTAGCAATGGATTCAGGTACGCTTCCGCAATTAATTTATGTTCTTCATCTCATGAATCGACAGGGTACAATAAAATTTCTAACAAGTAGTATCAGAGCCTCCTTGTTTGATTCTTGAGTTTGAAGTTTTTTTTAGATTTAAATTTTGTTGGTGTTCAGAAACCCTAGATCATTTGATGTAATTTAATTTAGGGTTCTTTATTCGATCAATTTTTTTTTTGTGAGATCGTTTGATGCTTGGGGATTGTGGCGATTGATTTTATGCTCGGTCTGTTAGTGGGTCGATATTGTTTCAAAGATTTATAGATTTAAACATTTTTCTTCATTAATGTTTCGCTAGGGTGTGTTTTGGTCAAAGTTGGTTTGTTGGTGCACAATTATGGTTACAGTTTATTATGTATAATCTTTTTGAGTTTAAAACTCTGTTTAGAAGTCATGCATTAATTGGGTTTTGCTGATTAATTCGAATGGTTTCATATTAAAATAATTGAGTCAATGATTTGATTGTAGTTCTTGGTTTATCAGTTTAGAGAGTATGAATTAATTAGCATAGGCATCGAGCAACTGTCGGCCAGTACTTAAGATTTTGCTATGCCTATTTTGTCTACATGCATATGAAGCCAGATCACATGAACCCTAATTAAGTGCAGACTTGCACCTGTCGGAGTGGATTTTTTTTTAAGAGTGGAATTTTGAACCCACAACCCTTTCGGACCAGAACCTTAATCTGCCACCTTTAGACCAACTCGGCCACATGGTGCTTTTAGTAATGAACCAACAGAACTAAAGAAAAATTTTCTGTATGAAGGTTTCTTTGGTTGGCTGATTTAATTCGTGATTTAAATCATGCACAAGATTCATATGCTTTTGATATAGTAGATCAATTTTGGTATAATCTTTATAGATTATTTAATGTAATCTGTTAATGCATATATTTGGTCTTCTATAGATTATTCTATTTAAAGTAGATTATTTCATGAATTTTGTTATATTGATAATATCCAATTTTGTCAAATTGAAATTCATGATTATGCTTTTGATTACTTTATTTGAGTAATAATCTTATGAATATGCATGTATATAAAGTTTTGGACATGATTTAGTTTTGTAAAATTTAGTCAAAATTTAATTTTTTTGGTGTCTTTTATGACTAGCAATAGTTGTCCAATATTCTAAGTAGACTCATTGAAACAAGATGTCGCCAAAGTGACCTCTCTTGCGTAGATAGTCTACGAGGGATGTCGAATGTTTGTGTATGTATATTCATGCGGGTATTAGTCGGCCCAAAGGAAGGTTAATATTTGGCCGAATTGCACACATACTTGTGGTGATAAATGTGTGACAATTATAAGGTTTGCATGTGAATAATAACCCGATCCAAAGATAGGCTTATTATTTGACATGGCTTATTGTCAACGTTTGATTCTTACACCAAGAGTACCACTTGCAGTTAATATCACTGTCCAAAGACTTGATATTAATGATATACTAGGTATCTTTAGATGGGGTTCACCATTATTTGAATTTGTTTGACTATATTTTACTCTTTGGTTATTAATTAGAGCATGTTTGTCTATTTATTTTTGTTCTCTTTACAGTTAATGTTGCTACAATATCTACCAATAAGAATTTAATTTTCATGTTTAATGGGATAATCTTTAAGGAAAAAAAAAAGAATACAGTAGCTACTAAGGGTCTAGGTCAAAAGAAATAACAATATAAAACTAAAGGTTATTTCTTTTGTGACAAGCCAGGACACATAAAGAAGAAATGTACAAAGTACCACGCATGGCGTATAAAGAAAAGTATATTTCCAAATTTGATCGATTCTGAGGTTAATTTAGATTTAGTACCTAAAAACACGTGGTGGTTAGATTCTGGTGCTACTACCCACATTAGTGTTTATAGACAAGGTTGTCTGAGCTACCGAAGCCAATTGATGGTGAAAGATACATCTATGTGGGTGACGACAAATCGGTAGAAGTGAAAGCAATATGATATTTTATGTTATTTTTAGGAACCGATTATTATTTGGATTTGATAGACACTTTTATTGTACCATCTTTTAGACAAAATTCAGTTTCAGTTTCCTTAATGGACAAATCTGGTTATCATTGTTCATTTGGAAATAATAAGTTTAGTCTATCTTTAAATCCAAATATTATTGTAACGGTTCCCTTAAGGTTTATGATAACCTATATTCATTTAAAACTATTGCATCTTACAATGAAACCTTGCAAGTGGAGTTATGTGGTACTAGATGCAAAATTAACAATAAATATTTTTAGTCTCATTATGACATAAGCGATTAGGTCACATCTCTAGAAATAGAGTTGAACGATTTATGTCTGATGAGATTTAGATTTTATTGGTTTTATAGACTTTAATGTCTATATTAATGTGTAAAGAAAATACAGACCAAAGTTGAATTGTAAACAACTACTTTATTGGCTATGCTGACAGATCGATGGGTTAATAATTATACGGTCCCACACTAAGAAATTTTTTGAGACGAGAAGTGTAATATTTTTGAGGATGTTGAGTTTGGGGGAGAAATAAAGTCAAAGACACTATCTTTGAGGAGGAATCGATTGTGATTCCTACTATCATTTTTGACGATGTGCAGGATTTTGTACCTGTCATTGATCAAGAAGTAAATTCGGAGGCTCAACAAGACAATGTCGAATTACCTCTACAAGTCGTTGTTGAGATACCTTGACAAGATAATGTAGCGGCACCCTCATTCAAGATAAGGTGATGATTTTTGAGGAACAAACTCAACAACCTCAAGAACCGATAATGTTAAGATGGTTCACAAGAGAAAGGAGAAATATAATTTCGGATAATATTATCATATTTCTCTAGTAACGTGAGAAAAACTATAGAATATTGGAAGGTGATTCAATCATCTTCCATCAGGCCATGGAAAGTTCCAACTCTTAAAAGTGGATTGAGGAAGTAAATAAGGAGTATAAGTCTATGCAAGACAATAAAGTTTAGGAACTTGTTACATTACCAAAAGATACGAAATTCATTGGTTGAAAATGGACATTTAAAACCAAGAATGATTCGAAAGGATAATGTGGATAGGTATAAAGTACGTCTTGCAGCTAATGACTTTACTCAAAAGTTAACGATTGATTTTAAAGAGACTTTTCTCTTCGGTATCTTTGAAAGACTCTTTTAAACAATCACAACACTTGTTGCACATTTTGATCTTGAGTTATATTAAATGGATGTCAAAATTGTGTTTCTTAATGGTAACATCGACGAAACAATTTATAGTGCATGCAGAAAACTTTGTGTCGAAAGACCCAAAGAATATGGTTTGTAAATTGACAAAATCTATTCATGGACTCAAGCAGGATTCTCATCGAAGGTACTAAGTTTTACAAGTGATTATCTCGTTTGGTTATTGAGATAAACGCTATTAAAGATTTTGTATATCACAAGTTCAGTGGGAGTAAACAATTCTCTTTAGTTATATATGTTGATGACATACTGCTTGCCAAAAATAATATAGGTATATTGTACGACACTAAAAATTTCTACCAAATAACTTTCAGAAAAAATATCTTAATGTCGTTTCTTTTGTATTAGGAATCCAGATGTACCGTGATCATTCTCAGGATATTCTTGGATTATCACAAAATATTTATATCAATAAAGTTCTTAAAAGATTTGGCATGCAGAAATGCAAACAAGGTGACAACCCTTTTCGTTAAAGGAGACAAGTTCAGTCTCAGTCAAGTGCCCTAAGATTAGCCTTAAAATTAAGAAAATACAATAGATTTTTCATTCATGACCAGTTGTAGGAAGTCTAATGTATGCTCAAGTATGTACGCGTTAGGATATTGCGTACATATTCTGATGTTAGGCAGATATTTTAAGCAAATATGGATGGATCATTGGGTAGCAGCCAAACTACTTAAGTAATTAATAGAAAACAAGAAATTATATGCTCTTTGTAGGAGATCGGATAATTCTGGAGATCATAAGGTATTCCAACTCCGATTTTGTTGGATGCCAATACAGCAGGAGATCCACATCAGGTTATGCTGACTAATGGAGATATACTTTGGATGAGTGTCGAACATGCACTCATAATTTCTTCCACCTTGGCAGTAAGGTTTATAACATGCTGTGGGGCATCTATTCAGGGAATATGGTTGCAAAATTTTGTCACAAGGCTGCGCCTACAGTACGGTGTTGAAAGACCACATTAAATTATGGTGTGACAATAAATCAGCAGTACTGTATTATAATAACAACAAAAACTTGTATAAATCAAAGGATGTTGACATAAAATTTCTAGTTATGAAAGAAAGAATTCAGAATGGTAAAAGTGTCCATATAGCACATTAGGACAAACTCCATGTTAGCGGATTCGCTCACAAAAGCATTATCACCCAGGGTCTTTCATAAGCATACTGCTCATATGGGTGTTATCTTAATTAAGAATATGGCAATACAGTAGAAGTTTGTATTTTATGTATTTGGGTGCTATTTGGTTTTGGACACATTTATGTATTAAAGTATTTTGGATATTTATCTGATCAGATATATGGAAATTCAGTTCATTCTATTTTCATTATATTAAAGTATTTATCTCATTAAAGTTAAGGAGGACCAGTTGGAAATAGACATGTATTGATCACATTGCGTGTAATTTCCATGCTACGCATCCATGATTGATCTATGTCGTTTAGGTATATTGGTATATGTGACCATTGATGGTTTAGTTACGCTATATGTGATGAAGGCCGCTTTGATCCTATGTTGATATGGTTAATGGACGTGATTGTCCGAATATATCCTAAGGATTAAGATAGCAATTTATGAGCTCACTAAGGTTAACACAATTATAAGGTTACATATGTGGCCCAGTGGGAGATTGTTGGAATTATTCAATAATTAAGGGGCCACATGTAAAATTAATTGTGTTTAGGCTATCTAAATAATTAAGCCAAATTAAAGTGGTCTATTTGGAAATTGGCTTAAGGGTATAATTGACATGGAATTAATGTGTAGATACCGGAGATAATTCTAATTTGATGAGGGGCCAAATTAGAAATGTCAAAACATATAAATATATGTGTTGATTAGGGTTATGGTCCCCAACTTATACGGCCACCAAAGAGAAGGTTTTCTCTTTTTCTCTTCTGCATCCCCATCAACAGAAAGAGAGGAACAAAGGATTCGGATTCTTCTTTGTCATTAAGGGTCGTAGCAAGTTGGAAGATCGAACCCCACAAAAGGACGACCGTTTCAAGATCCATCAAGCCTAGCAATGGATTCATGTACACTTTCGCAATTAATTTATGTTCTTCATTTCATGAATCGATAGGGTACAATAAAATTTCTAATACGACTTGCTCGCTATGTCCGCATTTGTTCTTTAGTTGTTCGATGTCGTGATTGATATGACAATCACAACGAGCAAAGCTTCGAGCAGATGATCCGCCCTCACGTAATATTAGTGAGTTGATAGAGGTGCTTTCGTGGCAACGTAGGAGGGGAGCTATATGGTTTGTGGAGGCAAGGATACCTCTTGCGTCAGTAGTTTGGCACATTTGGAAGAAGATAAATAAGAAATTTTGATGGAACAACAATTTCTCTTATAGGTATTATTAATAATATAGAATATGATACAACTAGTATGAGCCAAATGAGTGATGTAAATTTGCCTACATAATTGAGATGTAAGGCTTAATTTTCCTATATATATATCTATTCTACTATATAATAGGAAAACTTGGTGGTGAAACTTTTGAATTCCTAAAATACCCTTGAGTATTTTATAAACATGATATTATTATGCCAACTTTGTCACCCTCACTTTTTCAAGTTAGGGGTAAAATGGTAATTTTCTATTTTATAATATTTTTGGGAATTTTATTTCATGAATATTATTATTTAATTATTATAGGAGTCGGGTTCGAATTTTATCGCATTCCGAGTTAATTCGGGACCCCGGTAAATTTCGACTTGAGTCGTAATTAGCATGTTATTTAACCATGGCCCACCATACTTAACTTTTAGGATTAGGAGTTTGGACTAATCCCATATAAGTATCTAAGCTTAATTACGATTTTTGTTTAATTTTTGCTAATCCCAAAACCCAAAAATTGATTTAACTTAGCCTAGAAGGCAAGGGAGGGGCAAACTTGTAATTACAAGTGCCCCTACCCTCCCTTACATGGCTGGTCATTAGTCCCCCTCCACCTCTCCTTTCTTCATCACTAAGTTACCACTCTCTCTCTTCATTTCTTTTCTTCCAACTTCTTCTTCCTCTTCAAATCCACATTTAGGTATGATTTTTAAACCCTCTTAAATTCCTCATTTTCATTTACTCCTTCACATTAATTAGAGAGGGAACCATTCTCTACATGTTGACCCTAGATTTTGTAGGTTTCCTTAAATTCTAGTTTAAGGATTAATTATGGTCTTATTCTTTTTAGAGTGGTATATATATATATATACATATATATATATATATATATATATATATATATATATATATATATATACATGTGTATTTATGTGTGTGTATTTATATATGTATTTGTGTGTGTGTGTAGAGGAGAGTGATAGTTGTGTCATGAGAGTGTGTCCATGTGTGGGTGAGAGTGTGTCCATGTGTGTGTGTGAGTGTCCATATATATATATATATATATATATATATATATATATATATATATATATATATATATATATATATATGTGAGTGTGTCTATATATATATATATATATACATTTATATATATGTATAGATATGTATAGATATATATATGTGTGTGTGGTCATATATATATATAGGTGTGTGTATTTGTATGAGTAGAGAGAGAAGGGAATAAGGATATGTATGTGAGTATGTATATATATATGTGAGAAAGATTAGAGTGGGATTAGAAGAGATTAGAGAGGTTTTTAGAGTGATTTAGAGAGGGAAATAGAGGGGGAATGATGGAGGATTTGTGGAGGGGAAAGGGGGAGCACCTACAGCAGCTAGGGGGCTGTTTCCCTCCCCCCCCCCTAAACAGCCCCCTAACAACAGCAATTGCAGCAGCAGTAACAGCCACGGTAGCAACAACTTAGGCATTAAACCCCTCCCCCCTTTTAACCCCCTATTCGACCCCGTATATACCCCACTATATACCTATATATATATATACATATATATACCCTATTATTAGCTCTATATAACCCTAATAAACCTACTAGAATAACCCCAAAACATGTTCCAAGAGAGGGTGAAAAGTATAGGTTGAAGAGAGTTGAGTGAGTGAGTTTAAGGGTTGAGTTAGATTTGGTGATAGGGGGAAATTGAGTTCCGTGATTCGGAACGCGTCGAAACTTGGAGGGAACCTAGATAATGTGATTTAGATTTTGTGGGTAGGCTTCGGAGTCGGAATCGGGGTTGCCTGTGGGCTTGGGGAGTCGGTATCGTACCGTACCATTCCGTATCTTGAAATATTCAAGATAACGGGTAAACGGGCGATACGGACCGTAAGATGGACTGGATGTCCAATTATCCTAGAAAACTTGGTAGGTAATGGTTGTATAGGCTAGTACCCTACTACCCTAGGAAGCACGGAGTGGAATTCCTAAGGGAAGGCCACTTGGCGTCAAGTTAGAATGGTTTAAGGGTAAATATTAAGGGATAATCGGGTAAATTCAAGATACGGAGTTCGGGTATTCGGATTGACTTGAAACTTGGGTGGCATGTTGGATACACCCTATAAATGTCATATTTGAGCCAATTTTGGCTCGGTTGACCCAGAGTTGACTTTTTACCCAAAAGTCAACCGTGAGTCAACACTTTGTCTAGAATTGACCAAATCCAAACTAGAGTTGACCAGTTGACCAAAAGTCAACTATTGGTCAACATTTGACCAGTTTGACCTAGGGTTGACCTAGAGTTGACCAGAGTTGACCAGGGTTGACCAACTGACCAAAAGTCAACTGTAGGCCAACTCTTGATCCCGTTTGACTTTCTTCGACTTATTTTGACCTGTGATGACTGGTATGACCTAGGGTTGACTTGGTCTGGCTTAGATTGACTTGATATAACTTGATTTGACCTAAATTTGACTTGACAGGACTTAGTGTGACTCAGTGAGACCTAGTTTGACCTAGATTGCATATCATTCATTGTGAATCATTCTTAAACTTGTTTAAACCTAAATTAACATACAGTATCTCATCTTTAGGTTTCTGATTACCACTCTGAGCATTGATATACCCTACAGCTCAGGACAGCAGGCGAGTACATTCACTGATAGTTTTTATTGTCTTGATATCTGCTATATCCGATTCAGTCGTAGTGTCTTACTTGATTCTCAGTCACGATAGTTCACGGACTAGTACACGTTGGATCATGACATGAGATGTTGTTCCTAGATTTCTGGGTATATTGGTACACTTCCTGTCTTGTTCCCTGTACTTGTATAGATACCGATTTCTAAGGGGATTTGCTACCCTCTTACGGAATCACGTGCCATGACGTGTCATGTCCAGATCCATTGTACTATTCGGGGATGGGGAATTATTAGGATCTATGTGATCCAAGCCACCCTGTCACTATTCATGTGCTCGCGCTACTCTTCCCTCACGAAGGGTGTAGCGAGATCCTTTTGCCTTGTGCTCGTTATCCAGGTTGGCCGGCATGACTTTCCGTTGAGGTCACCGCGGATTGCCGGACCAAGTGGATAGCCTGTCCTGTCACTTATCCCAAGCCGATCACATATCGCTCTAATAATTCAAGTCACATTTTATATTTACTTTATCTTATCGTATATCCTGCTCTGTTCTACATTGTCACAACCCTAAATTTTTATTTTTATTATTGGTATTTTAATTTTTTTTAACCATTCAAAAAAAAAAACTATTTTCCTAAAATTATTTCTCAATAATTTATATAGTGTAAATTGGATAAATCAACTTTTTCAAATACTCCCCATGCAAAATTTATTTTGCATCCTTGCATAGAAGAGTATGTGGCTTTCATGCATGGTGGAATTGCCACATGGCATTCCCTTCTCATGACAATGCCCCATGGGCATTTTGGTCTTTTCCCCTCTCCTTTCATTCTTTTATTTGGAAGATGAGAGAGAAGCAAACCATTCTCTCCTCCTTCCTCTTCCTGGTAAGCTTCTCTCCCTCTCTTTCTTCTTTTTCTCATCTTCTCCTTCCTTCCTTCCTTCTCCTTCTTCCCTCTTCTCCCTCTTCCCTCTCTTTCCCCTTACTGCTGCTGCCGCTGCTTTTGTTGCTGCTGTCGCTGCTTTTGTTGCTGCTGTCGCTGCTTTTGCTGCTGCTGGCGCGGCTGCTGGCGCGGCGCTGGCGCCGCCGGCGGTCGGCCGCCGGCCGACCACCCCCCCTTCCATCTTCTTCTACTTCTCCCCCTCCTTCTCCTCTACATTCTCCCCTTTTCCTCCTCTTCCTTTTCAATTGTTCCAAAATAATTCCTAGGTTACTTGGTTAACCCAATTTCAAATTTTGCCTAGGTTTCTGAATTGAGTTTTGGGGAGATTCTCTAAGGAGCACAACTAGAAGCAAGGCTCAAGCAAGGCAAGCCCTCACCCCTTCCCCCTCTTGAAAAACCTAATTAGTATAATTTCTGTATTCTTTAGTTTGTTTATATATGAATTTCTGAAATTTTGGAATTTCATCCAAACTTATGATATTACTAAATTGAGTATTGAAAGTCAATTGATAGAAATACTCATGAATGTGTAAAATCATATACGTAGAAATTGGACACATAAATTGGTTATGGATATATATATTTTAGGAAGAAGTTTAATCATAAAACTTGATATATGTATGTACACGCATAGATGTATATGTACGTTTGTGTGCCAACACCTTCATGTTAGTATAATTATATCCAACATGCATGTAGAAGGTTATGCATATAATAATAATAATATATATATATATATATATATATATATATATATATATATATATATATATATATATATATATATATATGCACCTACCTAAAAGTCCTTGTATAAAAACGTATATACAATATATCTTTGAATAACCCTTTTCATATGAAAACTTGTCTATTTATCAATTTATTTTAATATTTTGATTCTGTCCAGAATTTTTAATATAGCTAAAATGGCCCTTAATGTCATGAAATTACAATAAGAATGATTAATTATGGATATCAAGGTACTATGATAGCTATATTCACTTTTCAAGTGTAAATTGATATATTCTTTGCATCCTTGAGAAGCTAAATGTGATTATTAGCAAGTAATGATGTTATGACTACCTCCTATTCTAATAATTATGTTCCTACGAATTGAATTGCACTTGCAACCCAAGAATCAGATGTATGCGTGTTTTGCTAAGGTAAGAAAGTTTTCATTTCTTCTTTTGCATAACTTTATTAATGCGTGGTCCGGTGTTGAGTTGTTCCACCGAAGGGGTCGGCGTACCCGTTTATATTTGCGTGTTGTCGGTGTTGAGGGTTGCTCCACCGAAGGGGTCGGCGTGCCCGTATATTGATTCTTTGTGTTTTACTTGTATCGGATTAATTTCCGGGTCAGTAAATACAAAGGAGACTCTGCCGAAATTTTTGAGAATTTCCAGAGTTGGTCTATTTTCGACAAACTCGGATTTCTTGGAAAATTTGACTCTAGTTCTAGACCGTTTGAACCATCCATCTCCGACCTATAATATCGGAGGGATTCTTGGAATCATGTCCACTTGGACATTTCGGAATTTTACCTTGTTTTCAATATTTCTTGGACTACTTTAGTTTCAGAAAAGACGAAAACTAATATTTGAATGCGACTTGACTTCTAGGACTCCCGTTTGGGAGATAGTTCCTCCGAAGTCTAAATGTTTAGAATAGGTTGCATGGGGTTTGGGAGAGAAACCGTTGGATCACACCCGGCTGACTTCTTTGCAATATAATTTTTTATTTTCGTACTGATCAGTCCCTGATACGGTGTTCGTACGGCCGTGCGAATATCCGAGGTGAGGCTTAGCTCACTTTCTTGATCGCAATTGGACATCCAGGCCCTGAGTTTCAGCTCAGCTATCCATTTGCACCTTACCCTGAGTTTCAGCTCAGAATACTTGGTTCATTAATGAATGGGTTCGATATTCTTGGAAAAGTCCAAGTCATACGAACTTCTTGATTATAACACATGATGCGATGACTCGACCCAGATGATTCGGAAACCACTCATGATGTTACCTTGCTTGTAATCACATCAATATGTGATAGTACAGACGGCTGGAGTATCTAAGCACCAACCCGTTTTGTACGAGCCTGATCCCGGGCAAATGGGATTATTGTTGAGATGCTAGGCGTGTGTGTGTGATCCAGGAGTTTCTCTAAATTTGCATTTAGGTCTAGAAAGATCTTGTCGTGTCCTTGTGACATTAATTGAGATTCACTTACTTTTGACTAATATCATGGTATGAATTTAATCATTCTAGATACTAAATCTTGTTCACTTGTCTAATTTTACGTATTCATACTTCTCCTTGACTGAGGGCTTGCTCGTCGTATTAACGACCTAGTTTTGTTCACTAGGGATTGTTGAAGAACAGGATGGGGAACAGGCATACACTGAGGCAGAACTTTATGAATGATGTAGGACTGAGGGTTGTAGCTTTATTCTGGAAACTTCATAGCTATGTGACTTATGTATTTTGAAGAAACATGAATGCAATATGTAAGTTATGTATTTTGAAGAACAATGAATCCAAAATGTATGTATGTACTTGATGATGAGACTTGAATTATGTTGTAATATTCTGGGATAAATGAATGTTATGCTCTTTTATGGAAAATTTTATTATTTCCTTAACTCTATGCCTACCTAGGACCTTACAGGCGACAATCGCGGGGTGCAATTTGGTTCATGTTGTAAGGTCGCGTAGCCTGGGGATGTTGTACGTACTCGGCTCGCCGTATTCTGGGAGCGGGGCGTGACATACATTCAGTATTTTCCTCACCATGCCATGATATACCGTTACTCACATGCTCTACATGCCTTTATATTGTACCTTGATTGGAGACTAAGTTCTGCTCGGGAGAAGAGTTACAACCCCGGTTCTTGTTTGGTTTAAGGGTTGTAACTCGGCTTCCGAACGGTTCCCAAGTTTTCATATATCTTTGTCTCGTAGTTCATTATACTGTCTCTTATAGAATTTGTCAATTCACATAGAACTGCTGTTAGTACTTGTACTTGCTCATTTTCCTGACAGGATATCGTTATGATATATTACAGATGATTCTGAGTCGGACTGCTCGACCTATTATGGGCTCGAGTCAGATGGAGTAGCCTTGGATCGTGGCCTTATAGTAGAGCCACTAGATTTTGTACTTCAAGAGTAGTATAGATTAGCTAGGTTTGACCGGACTGCGATCCAGCTAGCTTTATCAGACTGTAGCTTCTACATTATATTTTGAGACCCTATGATGTTGTATATATTTAGGCTTGTATTGGACTCTGGACTTATTTACTCTTTTATCTATCATATGTTCTCTTTCTGAGCTATCTACCTTAGTTTTATTCTGTGATTGAGACTGTATTGATATGTCACCTCCATTCGAAGAGTATATACTGTACATGTACCTTTATACTGTTAGTCGTAGTATTTACAAGCATTATATACAGCGTTCTACCGCCGATACTGCGGCGTAGGCTGGACGTACCCACGTGCTCGTGCCCCTCATAAGGGTGCGGGTCGTGACAAACTTGCATGTCATTTATGTTTAAGAGTAAGTAATAAAATTTGCATGCAAGTTTTCTTTTTTCCATACAAACTCTTCATGTTCCAATGATAATAGATTTTTATGTCCTTACCATTTTTTAAAGATTATTATTCTCAATAGAAAATTAAAAAAATTGTACTTTGAATCTCTTGGCATTGTAAAAAGAAAACACCCACACATGAATAATCACCTGGAAAGGACGAAAAGACGACAACTAACCTTATGATATTTTAATTAAAATACGTACAAAGTACGTACATGTAGACTAATATATAATAATAATAATAATATGTAATCATGGGTGATCTGATGACACATCAACACAATTATGCTTTTATAGATGGAGAAAACTTTGATACAGATGGAGGTATCAAAGTTTTGATATCTCCGTTGTATGACAAGTGGGCCCCCTTCTCACTTCGTAAAACGTGTGGACACAAAGTTTGATGATGGACTCACTTGTCATACAAAAAGGTATCAAAACTTTGATACCTCCTTTTGTATCAAAGTTTTACTCTTTATAGATGGGTTTGATACTATATCGGGGATCTAATTTGTTCAAATTCACTATTTTGATTTTGTGTACACATAAGAATGATACTGAGCATATATATATCATTGTTGTGATTTAAGTTCGTGTTGTTGACGCAAAAAAAATTACATATAATATTTGTTGCACAATTTATACCAATTTCAATATTTGATTTTATGTAATGGTGGAACTGCAATAAATATTATATCATTTTCTTCAACTACCGCAACAAATCGTGCGACCAAAATAGCCGCAACAGTGCTTATGATGACAAATGCAACAATTTACTTGATTTCCATGTATTATCTCTTCATTAAATGTAATAAAGTCATACCAAATAATATTTGTTTTCCGCAACAAAAGTTGTATCCGCGCATGTTATTTACGTTGTTTTAAACAACGAACTTGTAAATTCCACAACATCATTTACCATAACAAATATATGTAATATATGTCGCATGAGATTTTCATTTACGGACAACCAAATAACCCCTCATTTAGTTTACTATAATACAATATACACATTATGTAGACGTGACTAGACATGAAATATGAGTATCTGACTTATCTGGATCCAAAAATTGAATCTACGAGTGTAATGGACAGGGCTAGCCCAGGGAGTTGGGTTATCCTATTCATAACTAATTTTGGTGGCCCCTTGATCCTTATTGTGAGCCGATCTTAAATCACCTGCGACTCCCACCTCTTTTGGGTCACGCTAAGCATGAAGTTGCCCTAAACAGAGAAGGATTGTCCAAATTCAAAATCTTATCTGGCTAACCCTTGGGCGGTATTGCAAATGGGTATATCCTACAAGTGTGGAAACACTAACCATGCACAAACAAGCTTTGTCTTAGAATAATATAAGAGAGGCTGATGACATATTCTACTATATTATGCGGCTTCGAAACAGTTAAAAAATGAGCCATCTAAGCCGTATGTATCATTGACCATTTAATTTAAAAAATAAAAAATTATAATTTTAAACTTTCTCTCATTTTCTTCCCCATAACTGAATATCCTCTTTTTTATTTTTCTTGTGTATAATCGAATACCCCTCTTTTATTCAGATATATCCATATTTTAAGTAAATTTATAGAAATTTTAATTAAAATATAAATATAATAAATATTAATTTAAATTTAAATTATATTTTAATAATATTTGAAAGGAAAATAATTATTTCACGTGCAACCCACCTGCTTTTACTAGTACTAGTAATGTACACATGCAAATGCACGTTGCAAAAAAATGTTTAAAAAATTAAATATAAAGTTATTATAAAAAAATATCAAACTTAGGATTTGAACTCAAGTAACAATGAAAATAACTTCCTACCTTAACTATTTGAGTTAGATTATTTAACTGTAAATATATCTTATTAGATAATTAAATACTTAGTTATATATTTTTAAAATTATTAGTGGAGTATTAGTTATTTATTATTATTTTTAAATTTATTTAAATGATTGATGATATTTATACGACTTAGACGGCTTATTTTCGATACATTTTGAAGCCTTTTTATCATATAGTAGTAGTTGAAGAAGATATGCAAAAACTCTCTCTTATATTTTACTCCCCAAACTGCCCCTGACAGGAAAATAAACCGCTGCGGAGATTCCGTTATTTTTTTCTCCGATCCCATTTTTATTCCATTCCTTTTATAATAGGGAATTTTTGACTTTAAATCCCATAAATAAAAATAAGATCCTCTTCTCCGACCAATTTCCCCCAAATCAGGGTTTTCTTATTCTTGACCTAGATTTCTAGGGTTACGGTTTCGCGACCGGAAGAAATTAGGGTTTCCGACTCTCAATCGATGGCAGTGGTGGAGGGAGAGGAGGAGGAGAAGGTGGTGGTGGAGGAGTATCAGAGCGACCCCGACGACGCCATCGTCCCCTCGGCGTTGCGCCGGAGGGAGGCCAGCGACGACGAGGACGGATCCGACGCCAGCGGAGCCCATCCTCCGGCGAGGTACGTCGGATCAGACGGCGAATCCGACGGCCAGGGCGGCGCCCCGGCGTACGAGGACGACGTGGAAGAAGAAGAGGAGGAAGAAGAATACGACGAGGGAGAGATCGAAGAAGAAATAGTAGAAGAACAGGAGAAGCTGGTGCTGTCGAAGAGCGAAGTAGAGGAGGAAGGAGAAGGAGTAAAGGAATTGGAGGAGGGGGGAGGGGAAGGGGAGGAGAAGAAGGAGAACGAGCCATTTGCGGTTCCGATAGCCGGGGCGTTCTACATGCACGATGATAGGTTCCGGGAAAGCGGGAGAGGACGGCAGAGGTAAGGTTATGCTAAATTGATATAGTGCTAGCGATAAGAATATAGTATGAGAAACTTATTGGTTGTTGCGCGCTCACGACACGGATGCGGTGGCATTAACTGTGGCTTGTTATACTGTATTTGTGTATTTGGATTTTGATGTGTTTGTGTCATGTTGGATTGCTGTTGGATACGACACGTGACACGAGCACAAGATTGAATTTTAGAGGATTCTTGCTCTTTTATCATCTATATGTGTTTGTCAGTGTGTTCCTGTCTCTGTTATGATAATACAAATACACCGTAACATGATACCGTCTCTGTTATGATAATACAAATACACCGTAACATGATACCGTTATGGCGACACGGACATGACACCTATTTTGGTGTGTCTTGATGTATTTTTGGAGTGCCCATTTTGTATCTAATATGTGTCAACGCACACGGGCACGGCTTTTGGAGTGTACATGCTTCTTAGGTGTCTGTAACCTTTTTATTGCAACTAGTTATCCCAAATATTTGAGCCGGTGTCGGAACATTAGGAATGATCCTTTTCCATAGCCTTAGTCTGAGTTCATTACATGGAGATGCACGGTCAGAAATTACCATTTATGCGATAAATTGTTTGTTAGAATGTTACTACATGATTGTATAGTGTTATTACCATGTACATTTTGCAAAGTTTCAAGTGATCACCAGATTCACCACGATAAAACGATTTTGAAGTTGTAGTTGGCACTTTCCTCCCATTTATGTTAGCGTTTGTCTTACTAAGCATGGTTGATCCCTTTCGTACGAGGGCTAAGTTACTCGGGTCAATTTCTTTCTTGGTTTCTGACTAATCTGATATCCTTGTCTATATGGGGTACAAGTTGAGGTGGTGGGGTTGGAAAGGAAGCACGGGCATAGTGGAGCTTTGTGATGGTTGTTGGATTGCAATGACTTAATTTTGGGGTGCAGGGAGTATGTTTGGTGGTGCTAGACTGGTGAGAGAAGGTGAACTGCTGCGAGAAGATGGGAGGTTCTGGTCTTGGGCATTGGGGAGGCAATGGTTGCAGCCCTGGTGATTGTGATAGGAGGTAGCGAGGTGATGTGGAGTAGGTGCTTGTGGTAATAATTATGAGGTGCGGGTTATAAAAGGTGATAAATGATATAGGTTTGTAACAGTATAAGGTGAAGGTAAGAGTGAGAGGACTCCTGAATTGCAACTTGCAAGTTAGGTCAATAAACCCTATCTTAAGTTAAAGGTGGTGAAATATGTACAATAAAATTTGGAAGGATAATAAAGTATCCGATTTGGTGAAAAATGGAGATAATTTCCTGCGGACGTATGCCACATGCATGATTATGAACTCAATTTTCATTTTTTTGCTAATGGCAAAGCTAATGAAATTAAAACAAGCATGCTGTTTAAATCAAAGGTCACATGTGTACTCCACTCTTATTTTTTTATTAGTTCAGGAGACAACACAAGACAGTCCAATTTTTTTTATTAATTCCTGAAATATTTTTTATTATTTCAGAAATTATAACGTAATGTTTGTGGTGGATTCTTCCTTGATTTCAACCATACTTTTGGTTTAAAATGAGAGCTGAAAATACAAGGTGGATGCTATATACAAATACAATGCAAAAAAGTCATTTCATATGTTCACTATTCCTTTTTGTTGCAAGCTACAAAAAACATTAAAGACCAGCCAAGAACCACTTTTCGAGTGCATTTGGTGTCTCATTGGTATTTTTATAATCTATTGAACTGGCCCTAAGATTCTACTTTTGCAAATGAACCCCTACTACCTGCAATAGGGTTATTGCAGAAAATTTATGAGTGGAAATTATGGAACATAGTTACTTGGGTCATGGTTCGCTTCGATACATGATACTAGTGCGGGATACGCTACTTTGCACAGTATGCGGTACAAGGGGGTAGGAATCCTACGAGTGACATTTTAGCATGTTTTATATATATTTGATATTTTTGTTTATTATGGAATAATTCGTAGTGAATCCTACGCCAACCTACTCTTATACACTTCATTTCTATACTTAATTAATTTATCGTCTTTTATTATCATTTGATTGATATCTTTGTTGAATTTCATCCAGTGAGACCTGAATTGTATGAGTCGCCACATGTAGCTATCTGGGTTGTGTGAGTCGTCACAATTGGCTATCCGGATCAGGAACCCGCCAGAATCAGTCTATAATCTTAACACTTCTCTTAGTTGGGTGTGTGTGTGTGTTGGGGGGGGGGGGGGGGGGAGGGGTCCATAGCTCTAAAGACTTTATTTACATGTATTTATAATATAGTTTGCAGGATCTTGTGGCAATTTCTGTTTTTGTCATCGATTTGAACCGAGAAAGGTCATATGATATGTAATCTATTTAGTTCTTAATATATCAATGTAAATAAGCTAACAGTTTTTGAATTGTTTCCCATGTTAGTGCGCAACTTTATACGGAATTATAGGTGTTGGTGCTGTTTCTATGTATTTTGTTGTGTTGTGGATGCTTCATTGGTATCTTATTATCTTAAATGAGGTAAAAGCATGATCTTTCTATCTGTTGTTGTAGTATGAGCCCCCCTGACATGTATCTTCGTGGTCTGTTGTTTGATTTACATCAGGGTCATAAAATGCTATTGTCAATTTTGTTATGAGCACTAGACAATCAGGTGCTGTTACATGTGACTTCTTTAGGATGGGGGAAGTTGACAGTAAGTTGATTGTTCTCTTTCTGAGTTTCGGGACCGATATGTCATTATTTGTTAATAATTACTGCAACCACTTTTTCTGTGCTTATGTGTGCATTCTGAGCTCTCATGTTTGTTTAAGTCTGTCCTAATTTAACCTAGAGTTTGACTGAAATTTCTCATGTTATCATCATTTGTCTTTTTAGACGTATGGCTGGTGGGAGAAGGTTGTGGGAATCAAAAGATGATCGTGCTTGGGTGCATGATAGGTTCGAAGAGATGAACTTGCAAAGTACTCATTATGATGAGGTAAGTTCCTATCATCTCTTTCATTTCATTTGTATGTTGCTTTGTCGCCATAGCCTTTCTATATTTTTGCTACATTTTGGTTCATGTTTCTTAACTGAAATCCAAGTATTCCCAGGGACGGCGAAACTCGAGAGGTCGCTTTAGAGGCCGGGGAGGTGGAAAAAACCGAGGTCGGGGTCGTGGTTATGCTAGAGGCAATATATCTCGAGCTTATAACGACGATGGTGACAACCAAAACCAGGTTCAGAAGTCTGTGAAAGGAAGAGGACCTAGGCGTTATGAACCTCTCCCTAAGAATACTGAGGCTTCTGCATCTCAGTACAGGCAGTGAGTAGTAGCTTTCCGCAATTGCATTTCAACTCCCTTTCCTGTTGTTGGATATTTAAAATTTGACTAATCTCTTTTACATTTGTTCGGGCAGATCTGGAAAATCTCAAGGATTGACATCAAATGCTAGCATAGGGAGAAAGTCTTCACAAGCTTCAAGTGCGCAACCTGATCTGGTTCTTCCTAGGACAAAAGTTTTTGCCTCGAGCTTAAATTCTGCTTCGCCTCCATTTTACCCCTCTGGGTCCTCCGATCAAGACATTTCTGTAACTCAGAAAAGGGATGCACAAAATGGGGCTAGCAACAGGGTCCTTTCGTCTTCAACTCCAATGGAAAATAAGTTTCCAGCACCACAGTCTGGCTCGCTTGTGAGAGGAAAAAATGTGGTTGATTCTCTTGGCCATGATAGGCTATATATAGATGATACTCTTCGCTCAGTGGCTGGAAAAACGCCGGCTAATGCTCATTTACAGTCCTCAGTGTCTTCTGTATCATCACTAAATACAACTCAATCACCAAATTCCGCGGTTCAACTCAGAGGTTTAACTGTTAATGGGCCTTCTAACTATCAAGCAACTGGTTCAGTTACTCAAATTGGCAGAGGTTCTGTCCAAATCCCACAGCCAATTGTTCAACAAAGAACATTTCAAACTCCTCTTCAACCTTCTCTACGAGTATCCACTCAACAATTTGGACAACGAGCTGTTACTGGTAATCAAGGTTCATCTCCTCCACATGGTCTGCCAACAAATTCATCTGAAGTTAGAGAGACAGATTCCCCTCCAGGCTCAAGTAAATCAAAGACCTCACTAGTTGGCAAGGGGAAAACCAGCAACCAAGGAACCGGTAGGGGCTTTCTTTATGGTGGATCTCAGGTTATTGGAGCAACTGGGGCAATGGGTCTCAACCCTAATGACCAAAACTTTTCTGCTACTCCAGCAATCTTGCCAGGTTTATCTTCTTCATTTATCCACATTCTTAAGTTTCTGAGTGATTTTATTCTGTTATATGCTGTTGCACACTGGATGCTTTTGGAAAACCTTGAAATTGAAGTTAGTTGTCACACTTTACCCTGTTTATTTGTTTTTTTATGATATGATCGGCACATCACATTGTATTTACTAAGAACCACTATCAAGTACCACAACTTCAAATTTATTGCATTCCTTGTACTAAAATTTCTTCTTCTGCAGTAATGCAATTTGGAGGCCAGCATCATGGCGGTCTTGGTGTTCCTGCCGTTGGTATGGCATTCCCGGGTTACGTGGGGCAACCACAACTTGGTTTTGGGAACTCCGAAATGACTTGGTATGTACCCTGAGCTCATGATATCTAATCGTTATTATCTGCCAAGCTGCTGATATTTTTACAAGCGACATGCAAGTTAAACACTGCAGTCACATTGACTACTAACTGAAAGGGTTTTTAAAAAATTTATTTTAGTTTTAAATTACATTTCTTAAGAACCTTTCATTAAAATAATTTTAACATATATAATAAACAATAAGCTGATTTAATGCTTATGTTTCCTTTTTAATTTTAATCTTACATTACAATGGGTTCTCTATGGACTTTAAGAATATGCTATCTGAAGGAGGTAAGTGTTTTTAGAGAAGGAACAGAGAGTTATAGATTCCGGACTGTACACTTTCTGTTAGTCTGTAAGTTTTATAAGATGATGGGTTTATAACAGCTATGATTGGATTTTGGAAGAAATATATAGTGCTAGATCTTCATCTTGCTCTTATTGTTTTATGTTATTATCAGTGAGATGTTTCTCTTTCTCCACATATGATAATTTTAATCAGTCGCTTCTTTATTTCTTCACCATCTTCATCTTTTTCTTTTTGGGTATTAGGTTTCCAGTAATCACTGGGACTGCTGGGGCACTAGGTGCTGCTGGAGCACTAGGTGCTGCTGGAGCACTAGGTGCTGCTGGAGCACTAGGTGCTGCTGGAGCATTAGGGTCTGCTGGGGCACTAGGGGCATCATATCCCTACATAGCCCTTGACAGCAGCTATCAGCCTCGTTCATCAGGACAGACCTCTGCCTCGCTTACTTCCAGGTAAGGGGTATTGTGGTTTCACTTGATTCTTTCTTATCTTATATTTATTTCCATCTTACAGATCTAATGAAATACTGGGTCACAAGGATAAGGAATTTTTGGGAGGAGCATATGTTAGCTCTAACTTCCAATTTCATTCAAATCATAAAACCTAGAAGTACTTTCAGTTCAAACATCCCCATTTTCGGGGACCTAACTCTTGATTGTAGCACTGGGATTTTCCACGTTACAACTTATGAGAATATAGAGCAAAATTCAGCAATAATAAATAATTCCAGCATTAAAGAAGTTAAATTCCAGAAATCAATAACTTCTACCAACAAATAAATTATGTTTTACTGAAATGATACCAATATGTAAATATAGTTTGAAACACAATTCTTGCAATATCGGTTTGAGAAGATTGAGGGTGGCATGTGACAACAATTTGTCACATGGTGTTCTTCATCTTTGTGGACTTGCATCATAATTTAACTTCAAGTTCTTACCTCTTTGCATGAGTTATAGATGGCCTTACTAGGTATATTTGAGTAGAGTGTTTGTTGACCAAACTAGAAAATGCTCAATTTTGAGGTTAGAAATAAGGAGCTTTGCAGCCTAAAATATTTAAAGTTATTGTAATAGGACAAAGTACATTAAATGTAACATAACCAAATTACGAGGAAGGAAATACATTAGATATTCACATTATGGTCACGACTACATATGAGTGACTAATTTGTTGCTCGGGACGAGCATTCATCGCAATCAGGAAACTGAGGTAAATGTTCAAATTACTTAAGCGGGGATGGTTAAGGAAAACACTCTTCTAGTGCAATTTGGACGTAGAATTCACTTGGAAGTTGAAAGAGAAATTTTCTAATATGGCTATGTAACCCGATTACGAAGATCTGAAAAATACTAGTCAAGTGGTTCTCTTACTAGGAAAGCGAATAGGATATTATGCAGAGATTGCAATGGTACGCTAGAAGCTTGATTACACAACATAGATTGATAGCATTTAGAGTGACAAATAAATTAGGATAAACAGGAGATGCGACATAACCGGAAAGCAGAAAAGCCAATTCCTTTGAGGTTTAGTAAATTAAAAAGGAAAATGGTGAATAGAAGAAGAAACTAATGTAACATGGTCTGTCGTACTAAGTTGCAAAAGAGAGAGAAATTGTGCCATGTCGTACTCGTCTCTCTGCAAAGTGCTTGTTAAGAAACACGTCCACAAATGTACGTAGCTGAAATAAGTGAAATAAGTGAGGTGCAATATGCTAAAAGATGGGATAGGAATCAAATGCATACATGTAGTGCTAGACTTGATGTCTACTGAGGTAAGATGGAAATATTCTGAGATGGTTTCAGCATGTGCAACAATGACTAATAACTGTATTTGTTAAAATTAGTGATAGGGTATTCGTTAGGGTAGATCTAAACAAACTTGATTATGTGGAAATTGATGTTGACATTTGCCAATGTAGAGAGGAGATGGCCATGTCACAAAACTAATGTATTCCTAGTAAAGGTAGCTATGAGCATGAGACGGGCGTGGCACAAAACCTAGACGGAAGGTTGGTGGCTAGGTAGATCTACCTTTTCGCTATGCAGTTTAAGCTCATGCCTCCAAGTGGCACCCTCCAAGTTACCCTAAACTATAATGTTCTGGACTTTTATATGGAACGCATTCAAACTTCTCTGTGACAAGTTAAGCCATAAAGTGGAGGAATGATTGGCCTATGCCTGTCAGATGCACACAAATATACATATTCATGTATATAAACGTACATAAATATCAACTCTCTATGTTTGTCACGTCTTATTACTTGCATACATAAGAGGGATATAGGTTATTTGCCTTTTATTTTTCAGTTTGTTCTTTACAATGGTTATTTCACATTGTTGCATGAATATTTATGACTTTCTTGAAGAATCTCATCTTTGAACAACTTGCAGCAGAGAGATTAGTGCAACTAAGCCTGCCAATGCAGTGAAACCTCTGCAAAATCCTGGTATGCTTGCATCTACTTTTATAGTTGGTTTTAGTACTCTATGGCTACTCTCTCTCTCTCTCTCTCTGGGTGGGTGGGTGGGTGCGCGCGCAGGTGCGCGAGTGGGTGTCCATGCTTGTGCATGTGTGTGTGTATGCACGTGTTTGTGCATGTGTGTGTGTTTTTGCTTGTAATATTGTATGAGTTTGTAACTGATGCACATGTTTAACTGCAGAAGTAGTAAATGATGAATTTGGGCAACGACAGAACAAGCCCCGCAGGTAAGCAAAAAATGTTACATTGATCTTTATATTGCATTGATTGTTATTTAAATCATTAATTTGTGTTACTCTTATTTTCTTGTTGAATAGTTTCTAACATTTTCTTGTCTATTTCTCTTTGATTTCTTAACAGATACTCAGAGATGAGCTTCGGGCAGTGAATTACTTATATTAAATTGAGTGTATTTGAATAAGCACCTAAAGGCTAGTGTCTTGTATCTTTGTGCTATATACTTTGAAATTGCTTTGTGTGCCGTAAATTATGTTTATATTTTAGTTTTGACAGGCCCATCCCATGCCCTGTGTGACCTTCAACTTCTGGTGTGCAGCACTTGGGCTGCTTAATGCCCAGAGATAGCAAGGTACATATTCTTTTGCCTCCTGTAGGTTACTGAAGTCTTTGTCTTTCTGCTGTAAAATCGACTGATAATATATGCTACAACTTATCCTTTGCATTTTATATTTAATAAATTTTAGGAGGTGGTTTACATTGTGCTGTTATGGGCCTGACGGTTGTGGCCATGCACTATAATATGGTTTTATGTTTAATTTATACAATCAAATTCATGCTTTTGATTTATTGATGCAAGTCTTAGGTAAGATACTACTGGGTCAAAATTGTAATATGTGATCATTTCTGATGGAGTGAAAGTGAAAAAAGGACTTGCATCACAATTTTGACGAACCAGAAGAATTTGATGCAAAAGAAACTCAAGACTTGTTGGTTGAGAGGAACATAAAGTAGTTGAGGAAAAGTTGCTTGAAGAGTTACTGAATTCTTCAAGAGTTGCACAATGTGCTTTTAGGATACCAAGAGAACAATCTGACAAGTGGTTTTAGGGTGTTTCCTATAGAGTGGAAGTTTCATGTTGCAATATACAAGTCATTATAAACCTTGTTGTATTGAGATGTTGGTTCAACATAATAGACTTAATTCATGAAGGAAAAAAATTAGTAAAATATATAGGAGAAAATATGCGTCCCTTACATAAGAACTGTTCTTTCTCTTATACTCCCTACAAGCTGGAGCGTAAAGGTTAAGTACGCCCAACTTGGAGAGAGTGAAGATGAAGCAGTCCACACAAAGCTTTATTGAGGTTGTCGCCCTACAGAGAATTAGTCTGAATGTGGTAAAGCTAGACCTCATGAAGCTTGACCTTGTCCAAATGACAATCAATGTGCGCTCATGCAAGTTTGGATTCTCAGCAACACGAATTGCAACTTTGTTGGCACAGTAGAGTGAAGACAGAGAAGCGAAGTGAGCGACACACCAAGATTTGAGAGAGGACTTTTCTGCCATGTAAGCTCAAAAACCGTGTGGGTCATCAAGGGATACTCGGCTTCAACTGAGCAATGAGCCACAATCTTTTACTTTTTTCTTAATCTGGCGACTGTTACCTCCAAAGAGCGTACAACTAGTCGATTGACGATCATCAATCAACATAGTCGATATCCACGTATAAGAGAGGGAGGATGACAACGGGTAGTGAAGTACTCGGTATTGGTACTTCTTCAGATACCAGAGAATACTCGACAACACGAAGATTAGAGATCTGAGTTGACAACATATATCGACAATGCTAAAATCAAATGAGATGTCAGGACGAGTGAGTGTCAGGTAGATGAGCTTGCCTACGAGACACTTTCATTTCCGGACGGGGCAAGAGAGGGTCAGACGTAGAGACAAGATTAGAGAGCTTCAGGTTGGGCTCTATGGGAGTATTAACAAGCCTACATTCCAATCGATCCAAACAATAATTTTGTTGAATCATAAGAGAAAACCATCCTTGCGAGCAACCTCAACCTTAATGCTCAAGTAATAGTGCCAGGGGTCAAGGTATTTAGTATACAAGTGGTTAGATAGATCAGCGTTGACCTTAGAGATACTAGCATAGCATGGTCATCTCCGGTAATGATAATATCATCCACATAAACTAGAATGACCACCATACCCTAAGTCAGGCTATATGAATAAATAGAGGAATCAATAGTGTTTCAAGTAAAGTCGATCTTCTGAACAACCTGACCGAATTTAACCATGCTCGTGGAGAATGTTTGAGTGCATAAATAGATTGCCTAAGATGACAATCGAGAGATCCCCGCACTCTCAAAACTTGGGGATTGCTACATGTAGACAATTTTTGTCTATTCATCATTAAGAAATTCTTGATATCTAGCTAGTGCAACGACTAGTGTCAATGTAGGACAAGAGATTATACCTTCTTAACATTACTAAGCTTGGCAACTAATGAAAATGTCTAGTTATAATCAATGCAATCAGTGCCATATTGATGGATAAACCTGTGAGCAACCTAATGAGCCTTTTATCGTTGCAATTATGATTATGGTTTATAATAAAGACCCATAGACAACTTACACGAGTTGACCAGGAGGTAAGGAGGACCATAAAACATCCATCAGATCATCCATAATAGCTTGTCAGTCTGAATAGTGATGTGCCTCCTTGACTGAGATATGAGATAGAGGGGAAAAGCAGACAATCAAGGAAAAAGGGGTGAGGTGATAGTAAGAAACATAGTTTGCAATAAGATGTATAATACAGTTTCATGGTTCATGGTTTCCTATGCTTTTTATGCAAAGCAATAGGAAGATCATTTGGAGCAAGAGTAGAGGTGGATGGAGAGACTGGTACTGGTGCCACGATATCCTATCGAGGCGTCTTCTAACTCCAATTAGGGGGCTTAGGAGATAAGATAGGCCTCTTTGTCTATAACTGGAGGTTCGTTCGGATAAATAGGAGGAAGAGTTTCAGATATTGTAGGAGAAGATGACAACAGCATAAATAAGGGTGTTGCTTGAGAAGGTAAGGTCAACATTGTGATTGTATCCTAATTAGAGGAGAGAAGTATATAATTCTTGAATCTGCATATGGCCAATAAGTATATGTTTATACAATGTTCGAGATATCATATATCGAGTTCATATCGGTTTGAGTTTTGAGGCATCTGATATCAGAGATATACTGAAATATCAAATACCATTAAATATATAATGTATATTATATATACTTAATGCCCTTTCAAATTTGATTGGATATCGATAAAAAGATATCGTCAAAACTAATTATCAACAACTAGATATATTCTTCTCAAATAAGTTTCTTCATATTGCACAAACTACCGCTAATATTGCAAGAAAAAAAAACTACAACATCAAAAGCATTTAGATCCCACAAAAATTTGCAGAATATCTCACCGCCATCTCCAATCGATTGAGCAAAATTAGAGAAAAGTTCCAATTAGCAAAAGTCTTATAAAACCTTAACACTAAAAAACAACAACAGCAAGTTGAAAATTAAGAAGAAGAGGGGAGCTTACCTGTTCTCCTCTTTTTAGTTAAATGGGTTGGGTTTTTATTCAAACGGTAACCTAATCCTACTCGACTCGGAAACCCATCCAAAACGAGTAAATCAATATATTCAAATATCGGATATTATTGGTATATCGGGTTTCAACCAAAATTTGCCAAAACACTATGCATCAGATATGTCTGATATATATCGTTTTGGCCTCAATACGAAATATTGATCGATATATCGGCTTATTTCTCGAACACTGTATTTAGAGATCCTTGGAGACAGTTTATTAGGGACCGAGCCATTATGATGAACATAATACGTGGAACTATATACTTTAGAAACTATAGAGAACAACTCTTTAGAGGGAAAGAGAATATAGAAGATCGGTGGTTGAGCAAGGCGGAAGGCATGCAATTAATAGATAACAAGCCGTAAGTAAACCGATGTGGTAATCGTGAGAGACATTCATCTCGATAAGTAATGAACATGTCACGTCAAGTAAATGTATTTTTTTGTTTGACAACACTATTCTGTTTTTGAGTATAACTGCACAATGTTAGGTTAATAATCTCATAACCGACACAAAGATCCTAGACATTCTGGCTGTAATACTCTCCAATATTGCACAAAGATCCTAGATATTTCGACTGAAATACTCTCCAGTATTGTCTGGAGGAGTTTTGATAGTAGTATAGAATTGTGTACGTATCATATCGATAAATGTTCAGAAAGCCAATAGAATTTTGAAACAATCCTGAGCCATGTCATCCAAGAAGACTCAAGTCATCGGGGAGTGATCGTCAATAAGTGTAACAAAGTAACGGACTCTATATAAAATTTGCAGTTTGTACGGGTATCAGAATGTAATAGAGAGAACTGTACTCATTAACAGGAGAAAAGTAGGATTGATAATGCTTGCACAAATTACGTATTCACGTGTGAAATCAGAGCGATAATTTCCAAAGCATCATTTTAAGAGTGAAGAGAGGAGAATGCCCTAACCCACGAAGATGCCAATCAATAGTTAACTCTGAAGTGAGTATGGAGGCTAAACATCAAGTCTATTTAGCCGGGTAGCTTCACGACCTTCACTAATTACCGCATGAGTGTGAACCTGCACAATCTATTAAAGGAGAAAAGGTGATATCAGTTGTAGATGTGAGTTTGACGGAATAAGTATGAAACATACACCATAAACCACAAGAACAGACCAGATATGGAGAGTAGAGCTAAGCGGTACATTGCCAGAGCCCAGAATGGTGTAAATTCTTGGAAAAAATAACATCGGAAGAAGTGATAGTCCATGGAGTATCGTGATTTGTGGTTCTTGAGTCGAGTATCCAGGAGACAGTAGAATGAGAGACGCATGTTATTGGAGCTGTTGATAGATGAGTAGTAGACATAGTAGAACTTGTGTCGTTAAGATGTTGAATTATATTGACCGAAACCACAACTGGGCGTGTGGATGAAGTCGAAGAGGAAGTAGCTGAGGCGAAAACTAGAGTAGAGGTCTGACTAATAGAATGTAATGGCTAAGAAGAAGAGTTCTCTGATGAAATCAATGGGAACCACGAATAGCATGATGGCCATTGTGATGACCAACATGTTCATTGCTCCAGGGTGAATAAGAGAAGTCTGCCCCCCACCGCAGCTGGAAGGAGATGGGCAATGTCCTAATCTGTGAGAGAGATGAGATGCCGGAGAGGAACAGTTGACAGAGATACAGATGTACAGACTTCACTATGGCACCCAAAGTGAAAGGGGTAGCCGAGGAAGACTATGTCGAAATTTGGCCTTTAAAGACTAGAGAGAGGGGTCCAGGATGACGTGTCCACACCAAAAAAATAGACTGCAGAGAGAGAGAGAGAGAGAGAGAGAGAGGGAGAGAGAGGAAGAGAGAGAGAGAGAGAGAGAGCAAACTCCGGAATATGTCGAAGACCCGCTCAGACAGTAGAATAGAAGATTGGCTAGACAAGCTGATTACCAAGATGGTTTCCTAGCCGATTGGTCAGCTGGAGAGGTCGCGAAAAGCCCTTCGGTAAACCGTTCGAGTGGGGAGCTATAAGAATTGGTAACTGGTGGTTGGTCAAATACGAGGTCGAGTGCTGGTTTGGGTGGTTTGTTCAAGATAGAGAGGATGAGTGCGTGCGAAAGTTTGGGTGCATTTGGGTGTGAGTGGGGAAAGAGCATTGGCTGTGGAAGTGGGTTTAGGAAGAGTTTGTGAAGGAGTTCGGGCTAGTGAGTTGAATGAAGGAAATGGATTGTGGGTCAGGCTAGCGGGTCTAACATTAGTTAGAGCTGCAGTATTTAGGAGCCACTGCATCCTAATCCAGTAGACATATCAAAGGGATGGGGCGGATGAAGTATCAGACATTGGATTTTGATCCTACTGTTAGGAAACTAGGTCATGTAAGCCAATAGTATAAGAGGGAGAGGCTGCAGGTTGATGTAGGTGGTGGGTGGCCATGGAGGACGACAACATGGCTGATGAATGAAGTATCAGCCATTGGATTTTGATCCTATGATGAGGAAATTATGTAATGTAAGCAGATAAGCTAGAGGGAGAAGCGGCAGGTTGATGTAGGTGACGGTGGCCATGGAGGACGATGACATGGTAGGTGCAGCAGCGGTGGTCGGGGTGGGGCAAGAAGAGAGCGGTGTCAGGGAACTTTGGCTGAGGCAGATACACGACTATATTTGGTCCAGTTAATTTTCTTATAGCATCATAGGAACAGCAGTGTACATTTCACAATGTCATTTGAATAAGATATGGTAGGTGTCTTATTAGCCCTAGAGTGGGGTGAGGTTGAGCTTCAGCTGGCCAACGACATGAAAATTCACTGTGTTCATTCTGGTAGCTTTGACTATCACCAGCACAAATTGAAGGACTTATAGTTACTTTGGGTCAGCACTAGAACAGAATTCGCCCTGGGTCCTCCAAGTGTCTTTTAGTGTTTTGAAGTTATCACTGAATGATTTATGCTCAGTAGAATAGCATTTGAAGGAAACTGGAAAAATGCAGACTGATCCAGCTGCTTAAAGGAGGGATTATCTGGGGCTCTGCAAGTTGGCTATCTTAAAGCCATATGACAATATGACAAGAACTGTTGTTTGAAGCAACTAATATACATGGTGGCTGACCCGAGCTGCATGTGTTGCAAGATTAAGGGATCTTATGTTTGGATATATTGGTGAACGTCCGACCCTGATGAATGCATGCCTAGAGTATTCCGACCACTAATGGAGTATTGCAATTGGATATATTTTCTTTGCTAGAGCGTTGGAGTATAATTAGTCTTGCAAGACTGGTGAGCTCTGATTCTCTTGGTAGAATTGTTACTTCAAGTTATTCTGTTTGTTTGGGAGCGTCTTGATTCATTGGAAAACTTGGCTAATAAGGTCTTCTCCATTGGGAGGCTCTTTAAAAAAGCTTTATGATAGAGCCTCTCCATTGGAACAAATATCTCCAATGGGGTTTCTATCTAAGGCTCTATCCTAGATAGAAAATATTAAAAATAAAGGGGCTCTATCAGTCTGATAGAGTTTTTCTATGTATATGTGACATGAAAATGGGTCCCACATAAATATTTAATTAGCATATTATAATAAAAATCCATTATTTTTTGTTTTTTATTTTTTGTTTAATGACACGCAGGATATGAATAAATATAGACACCAACCATTAGAGACATTTTTTTTATAGTTGGATTTCTATATGAAAAAAAGTCACGTAGACATAAAGCCTTCTTAAAAGAGCTTGGCACGTAGGATAGAAACCCAAAAAATAGAGAAATATTGGAGAAGGTATAATGGACCCAGACATATGCTTGTATGGCTCTTAATAAAGCAGGTGGGATAATAGAATTATTGTAGCCAACCAAAATGCATGAGATACAGGCTATTTTGTTGTCTGTACAATACTTTGACGAGAATGTCCTATTATTTCTTTCTTAGTGCATCTATATATATATTTTTAGTGTAATTGGGTTGTTTTAAGTTTTAAAGGAGATTGAAATTTCTGCAGCTATGTAGTATTCCTGTTCATGCTGTGACGAAGTGAGGAGACCTTAACATGGCTGGGCGGGTCACGGGTGGCGTTCTGTAGTTTGAACTATGGTGGGCTTCAACTTGTTTGTTTTCCTTAGTTAATTATTAAGTTGCTGTTGCTGCATCTGTTTTCAGTATTCTAGTTAGTTAATATTGTGGTCATCATTATTGTTAGTATAGCATTATTAATTGTTAATGAGTTGTCTATTTACTTAGTTTAGTGGGTTTTTTTCTCACCAGGTTTTGTATGTCTACCTGTGGTCAAAGCTTGAGAGGATCTGAAACAGGCTTCCGTTAAAAAAAAACAGGTTGCAAATTGTTGCTCCCTCTACTCAAGTAACTCAACTCACGGCCGCCCTCCCCTTTCCCACTCCCACCTCACCGCTCAACCCACGGCTCCCCTTCGCCTTTCTTATATTATTGTATGCATTATTGGTGATGACTTCTTGTGGGTAAGAACCAGGTGTCTTGTTGTGGTGTGTGTGCGTGCGTGTGTGTGTGTGTGTGTGTAGTATACATCTCATTTTTAAAGTATATCTTCCTTTGCCTTCGTTGGCTGGAGATAAGTAATGGCCAAACCATTGTTTTTATATTTAGAGTTCGTTGATATCATGCGTCATCAAAGATTTTGTGTTTTATAAGCCACTTCTGTGATCCATTAACATACCATTCTGCATCTATTTAGTATCGGTTTCACCCTTGCTGCAAGTAAATATATGCTCCGCTGTAGAGGAGATTGCAGTCTAATGGCCCTATTGCATCTTACTAGTTTCTTGTGCAAAGTGTACTTTGTAGATGTTTATTATGAGGCTAATGGCTGCAAGACAGAAATTATGAAGTCCATAATTTGTATTTACTATCTATGAGTTGTAATTCTCTTTTTCATTTTGAATTTAAATGCTTATTGCGTGCCTTAGTCAATTTGTGTGAGGATGAAAACAAATGTTATTGGTGGATGGCCCTTCATAGAATATAATGGAGGGAAGGGATTCATGTAGATGATACAGTAAGTATCATCGTTTAGATTCAGTGAATTTGGTTCCAAACCCTAATCTGTTGTTTATGATGCCCAATATTCAAATTGGACTTTTTCTAGGCTTAATTACACTTTGATACCCTCAACTATTTCCGTTTTTCAATTAACTACCTCAACTTTTTTTTTTTCTTTCTTTCAAGTTGATACCCTGAATTTTATTTGAACAATAATGTCCTTGTCTAAAATTCAAAACTATCCCCAAAATCCTCTCCCTCCATCCCCGCTTCCCCCTTCGGCCCCAACCCCTCCACCCCACCTCGGTCATGCCTTCGGCCACAACCCCTCCACCCCACCTCGGTCATGTCGGTCATGCCTTCGGCCACAACCCCTCCCCCCCCCCCCCCCCTCTGGCCAGCCGCCTTCGTCCCACCCCTCCTTCGTCCTGCCCGCAGCAACCCCACCCCCGTCCCCCTTTCGGTGCCCCCCTCTCAGCCTCCAACAGCAGCACCCCACCCTCCCTGCTCCGGCCTCCTTTCCCGCCTCCACCGGAGAGGAAGCGGGGGGGGGGGGGGGGGGGGGGGGGGGGGGGGAGGGGAGGAGGGCAAGGGGAGAGAGAAAGAGGGAGTCAGGGGTAGTTTGAAAATATTTTGGATTTTATGTATTAAGTTGAAAAACTAAAATAGTTGAGGGTATCGAGTTGTTGAGTAAAAAAAGTTTATGGTATTAAGATAAAAAACGGAAATAGTTGAGGGTAAAGGATCAAGTGACACATTTTAGTTATCTGGAGCTGCTCCTTTTTACTATACTTACATAACCGGAAATGAAACTCAAATCATAATTCTGCATCCGTGCCGCTCAACTCAACCTTTTTCTCTATCTGACAGTCGGATGTAACTCCTGCGCCAACCCTAAACCTAGGCTTATTATGTCTGGAAAAATGAAACATGAACACTATATTCTGACTTTAGTTGTTGAGACTGAGGGTGTGCTTGATTTTTTAGTAACTTTATACTGTTACCACTTTAACGTGCGTTCGAGCACTTTAAAGTGCAAATGATGTTCGTTTTTTCTATATAGTTCCATTTAAAGTGGTAGTGTTGTTTTTTTTTTATCACTTTAAATTCCATTAGAAATGTATGAATTAACTATTTTGTCCTCAAATTCTACGACGTCATTTTAAACACAAGTTCACTAGTACAAATAAAAATATATAAATTCACCCTTAAATACTTATATCAATACAAGATAAAACTATTTCATCATCGGGTTCACATTTAAGTAACAATATAATTGCAAATTATTTAATAATTTGAAAACTTTTTTTTTTTGGCAATGAAAATGATTTAACTGTTTGATTATTGAGAAAGTACGAAACTAGTTTTTTTTTGTGTTTCTACAACTAAAGAAAACAGGAAGAAGAAGAAGAAAAGGGATTATGGTTGTTTAGACATATTTTGTAATGTTTAAATTTGCTGAAGATTACATGATTTTTTTTTTTTGCTACTTGTAAGCCAAGTGATAAATTTTATGTTCAAAATTTGAGCTTATAATTTACCACTTATCAATGACATCATTATATAGTGATGAGTCATTTAAAGTGCAAAAAATAAGGCAAATGTTAAAGGCCACCCCATTTTTACTAAGGGCCACCAACTTAATTTTTTTTTAGAAAATTACAAGTTTGACATTTTCAAAACACTAAGAGCCACCAAGTTTGTCTTTCTTCCTCTTTTCTCAATCCCCAAACCACTTCTCTCAATCTCCACCTCTATTGTTGTCCCCACCCCCTCCATTGTTGTCCCCACCTCCACCATTAGTGTCCCCTCCTCCATTGTTGTTGTCCTCACCTCTATTGGTCTTCGGTAGTTCTCTATATCTTATTTTATTTTATTTTTTTAATTAGGTTATTGTTTTGACACTCAATCTTTGTTTAGAATTATGGACCAAAATATTGTTGAAGAAGAAATTGGGTCATTCAATCCCATTATTGGTCCCCAAGAACCAACGATTACGTGTGAACCATCCTTGGTAAGTAAACTGAAATGTCAATTTTCGAGACTGCAGGCCAACCATGCAGTCCTAAGTCCATTGAGGACTGCAGGCCTACCCTGCAGTCCCCAATTGACAGAAGCTCCCTTCTTCCTATTTTTGAGAAAAATATATGGCTACAGTGACTGCAGGCCTACCCTGCAGTCCTAAGTCGCTTGAGGACTGCATGCCTACCCTACAGTCTCCAATTGATAGAAACTCCCTTCGGGTGGAGGGTGTTGGAGTGGGTGGGGTTCCCAACCTATGTGGAGAATACCCCGGAGAGCAACGGGCGCAATTCGTGTGTCGGAGAAGCTCGGGGAGTGCATGGATCCTATTTTGGAACATATATGGTAAAGAAATATAGGATTGGATTTTCATATTTACTTTGATCATATATTTATGAGTGGACCCTTCATATAGTAGCTTTCTATATTATTGGGTTTCCAATTATGGCAAGCCAATTATGATTGGATTTCCATTAAATATATGATTGATGCATATTGAAAGTTTTCATATATATTGGCCTTCCATGTATGGATTACCAAGGGCTTATAAAAGGGTGATGCATGCTAGTTGGAAAATCATCTAAAAAATAAGAGTGCTTTACAATCTTTGAGAGAGAGAGAGGATTAAGGACTATTGTGAAGGAGAGATTGCTTCGAATATTTTTTCGGCATCTCTTGTTCTTCGGAGTCCGCAATCAAATTTTTTTCTTCTTTCAAGTGAGTTGTGGTGATCCGTGTTGGATCGGAAGGAGCTTGCAGAGGGTGTATTCTCTTTATTCCATTAGTGGAGGTTCTTCAGGGTTGGACTCCGATCGTCCCGTGGTTTTTCCTGTAAGGGTTTTCTACGTCAAAAATCTTTGTGTCTGCGATTGTGTTTGGCAATTTTGGTTTGTGTGCTTTTGCTCGATTCTCTCGCAGGACTTTCTGGTTTGGGGAGACGGTTTTCGTGCTTCGTTCCCAACAGAGTGGTATCAGAGCTTTGGGTTCAAAGAGGTGTCAAGAGTTGACAGTCAAACCAGGAAGCAGAGATGGACGCGAAGCCGGTGCGCATGTTGAACCTGAACGGTACCAACTACCATTATTGGCGGAGCAAGATGAAGGATTTGGTGTTCGTCAAGAAGCTGCATCTTCCAGTATTTGCATCCGAGAAGCCCAGTGACAAATCTGATGAGGACTGGAACTTCGAGCATATACAGGTGTGTGGGTACACGTGGCAGTTCGTTGACGAGAACGTGTACAACCACGTTGCCAATATTGAGCATGCGAAGACGTTGTGGGAGAAGCTGGAATCTTTGTACGCAAAAAAGACCGGGGTAAACAAGTTATTCCTGATCCGGACGATGATGGGTCTGCGGTACAAAGATGGGGCGTCTATTACAGATCACTTGAGTGATTTTCAGGGCGTGGTTGACCACCTATCCTCGATGGGAGTCAAGTTCGACGACGAAGTTCAAGGACTATGGTTGCTGTGTACATTGTCAGACTCGTGGGAGACCGTACGAGTATCTATGATCGCTTCTGCTCCAAAGGGCGTGGTCAGTCTGGAGTTTGCCAAGAGCGGGGTGCTGAATGAAGAGATGCGGAGACGTTCCCAGGGCACTTCATCCACATCCCACCACTAATAGGCATTGGTTTCAGAGAGCCACGGAAGGGACAAAAGCAGGGGTCCAGGTGGTGGCAGAGACAAGAGCATGGGGAAGTCCAAGTGTCGGTACGAGGACTCGGAGTGTTACCACTGTGGCAAGAAGGGCTACATCTGTAGCTCCTCTTCCCGAAAATTTTAAAATATTTTTATTTTATTTATTTTAGTAAATGGTGATTTTTGATCATTAATAATTATTTAGTTTATTATTACGGTAGATGATTTCAGTCATTATTAGGAATTGAGTACAAGACGATTAGAAATCATGGCACGGATAGTGCAGTGACGTGCTTTGACTAGTATATTAGCCATGCCAATGAAGGTCGAGCCATAGTGATGCCCTAACTAGGAAAACCAGGCTAAGTTGTGACATGACCATTATAAATAGTTTAATTATTTATTATTAATATTATTTGACATTAGGAGATCTGGTTGTACCAAACCAGCCCGGACTAGACCCGTACCAAGCCCAAGCCCATGTAGTCATGCGGGACGTCCAATAACATTCGTGTTGATGTATTTTGGGTATAATGGTGTCGTATTCCGTTTTAATGATCTAATGAATATATTCTAAGTATTTTTAATTAAATATTATAAATATTATTATTAATTGATATTCAATAATAATTGTATATAAATAGGTCCTTGTACAATTTGGGATAATTAGACTGTGCATGATGGTATATACACCATTATTAGTTTATGGAATTTCGTTATTATTATTATTTTTTTTATTGAGGTTATCATTATATAATATATCACTCCCCGTTCCCGGAATGCGTATTCTAATACGTATATTGCCTGAATGTATTTATTTAATATTTATCATGTAGTATCCTGTATTTAAATTCCTATAACTTCATGTTAATTAATTATCTGTATTTTATTTTCTGTACTTTATTTTTCTGCAATTCTATTATCTGCTCTTTAAATTTTCATGTTAATTAATTAGCTGCTCTTTAATTTTCATGCTAATTAATTCCTGCGATTTATTTCCTGCAATTAATTTTTCGTAATTTATTTCTGCATTCTATTTCCTGCAATTTACTTCTCTGCTTTAGTTTTATTTTCGGTTGGATGAGTCCCGTGCAACCCGACCCATTGGACCTATAGAACCCGGCCCAACTCCCACCTACCACCCCTTTGCTACTTAAAGCTACCCTCTCCCTTCTCTCTCCTCATTTATTCCTTCTTCACCATTACTTCTTCTTCTTCCTTTCATTACTCTCTCCACCTACCAACTAGGCAAGTACATCTTGCTCTACATGAGGACCATATTTTATGGTTCAATATTCTTCCTCTCATGATTCTAAGAGAGTTTAGTGCTTAGTATTTTTGATTTCATTGGTTCATTTCTTGTAGATCTAAGTTATTGTATTTTCGGTTGTCTATGGGTTTTGATCTAGCAAACTCCTTTGTTCTCAAGATTTGATGGTTCCATGTCGTTGAGCAGTTCATCCTACCCAATTTTGACCTTTGAAAAGTTGGATTCAGACTTATTTTGACAGAGTTATGGACTTTTGAAGCCTTGGGGTACAACCATGGAGTTCTTGCTATTTGGAGAAGACAGTGAGCAGTGTATGCTAGCTTTTTAGCTGCGTCACTGAGCTGTACGCGCTCTTTAGCGCAGCGCAGTATGGAGTCCATACGCTGCCTTTTTAGGAAGCGTGTGTCTTGCATACGCTACCTTTTGGAAGCGTGTGTCGTATGGAGTTCATACGCTACCTTTTGGGAGCGTATGACTTGCATACGCTGACTTGAATGGTCAGGAGTCGTATGGAGTTCATACGCTGCCTTTGGGGAGCGTATGACTTGCATACGCTGACTTGAATGGTCATGAGTCGTATGGAGTTCATACGCTACCTTTTGGGAGCGTATGACTTGCATACGCTGACTTGAATGGTCAGGAGTCGTATGGAGTCCATACGCTGCCTTTGGGGAGCGTATGACTTGCATACGCTCACTTGGATAGTAAGGAGTCGTATGGAGTTCATACGCTGCCTTTTGGAAGCGTATGACTCCCATACGCTAGCTTGGCTTGAGCGTAGCTTGACCTGAGCGTACGCTGGCATAAGCGTAGGCTGACATGAGAGTAGCCTGCTTACCCTGGATCTTCTATAGCCTTGTATATTGATATCTTATTAGATGTTTAACGTCCATTTTATATCCTTACGCCTTTTTGCATAAACTTGATATAATCATGATATGCTAGGATGTACCATGTGTCATGAATTGAGTTATAGATACCCGGATTGACTAGAATTAAACCCTGAGAGTTGTAGACTCGACTCCACTGAATGCAAATTGACTTTCATGCCTTGCCACCATTGATAATGATTGTGATCTTGACTAAATTGATCATGCGTTCCTAATTGGAACTAAGAGACTGGCTAGTCGTCTTATTGAATGAAATGAATGAGACACGTTCATGTTATGAACTATTGTACTCGACTGACTGATCCCGAATATTGACATACATACACATGCAGGCTTCAATCTATTTATTTATTTATTTATTTAGTTATTTTTCTACAAAAGAAGCATGTGTACTTTATGGTCAAGGCATGATTACCGTGGATAGATTTGATTGTTGCATTACGCTATGTAAGACCTGCAACCTAACCGCACTGGTATCGTTGTAGAGTTGTGCATATCGTACCCCGTACGAAAGTACTCATTTGAATGACCATGATCCACGGCATGGGATTTCACTCAACGTAGGGACTATTAAGTTAAATAAAATAATGATTGCATGGAGAGAATGGATTCCCGAGTTCTTACATGGCAGCCCCCTTGGGACGAGTAGTACCCGACGGGCCGGCTAGTTTCCACAGATACTGTAAATCTGCCACACGGGCAGGGAACAGTATCTGCTTTTATTATTATTGTATATTGTATATTGACGGGCGTCCTGCTAGGACTCGTCTAATTCATGCATGGGCCAATTGATCGACTGGATAGACTAGCCTTGCTTGCACATAGTAAGAACTGAGGAATCCCTAATTGCATTATTCCAGGATAACTTGGGACTCATAATAGCAAGCCGTAGGAGTTGATTGGCCGTTCAAGATGAGTTGTTTGTGCACTGTACTCTGTTACCTAACTGGGATGATCAGAATGTCAGGACATGACGGGCTAACTTCTGTCCTTGTTTGGTTTGGAGGTTGGTTCGAAGTGTCTTGATGTGATGTGAGTTCTAGTAGCAAGCAGAGATCTGTTATTATATTCTCTTACTTACTGGTTTTAGTTCTCATGTCGTGCTTCCTTGTGGTACTTGCTATTAGAGGTCTAACCTCTCTGGTTTTGCATGGCCAGATTTAGAGCCAGTTCCCGAGGACTCAGCGTACTTCCACCTCCAGGATGGTCAATACTAGAGGAATGATCGCAGGAGGCCTCGAGTGGGTTCCTTAACTTCACTACTCGTTTTGTTATCTACTTTATACCTTGCCGTTTGGCACCGACATGTTAGTCGGATTGTCTTGTACTTACTTTTACATAATTGTAATTAAGTCAGACTGCAGCTGATAACAATTGTGTATACTTACTACATCATCTGGCTGTATTTTGTAAAGCCAGATCTCAAGAACATTTTGACTGAGCGTTTGGGACGCCTTACTGCTTTACCTTACATGTTCTATATTTCTGTTTCTTGTTTGAATGATTGAGACAATAGATGTGTAATGACCATAGTAAGACTTTTATGTAGTATGCACCCCCTCGTCTGGTTAGACAGCATTGATCGTATTATACGGTATTCTTCTACCCGTAATACGTAGCTGGCTGAGTCACTCCCCCGCTCTCCAGTATTCTGGTTCTGGGGCGTGACAAGGTTTTAGTGGTGGCCCATGCAGGTCTGGTTTCAGACTTGTGGGGTATTTTGTTTAATAGGATGTCTCAATCACACATGTTTCCCCCTTGATCTCATGATTTGTTACTCTCAACTCTAGCTTGACATTCCAGTATCCTTTGACTTCATTGATCCTTCATGTCCGGTCGTTTGATTGTTCTCTTGTCCCTTTCCTTAGGGGCACCTCGTCCGTATCTGTCAGAGCTGGACAGCAACAACATGGACAGCAGCATGGACAACCTGACCCTGTTGGTCAGCAACAAGGGCCAGTCTCACCTCAGGAGGCTACTCAGGAAGAAGTGATCGTGGAAGCAGCAGCTGGATCGCAGTATCCGGATGTTCCACCACCACCAACAGTTCCACCTACCCCTGCGGAGATGGACACACCAGCCCTTCTGGAGATCATGAGAGGGATGATGGCTACTCAGCAACATCAGATGTTGGCCCAGCAGCACATGCACACTCAGCTACAAGAGCAGAATGTGCTACTCAACCAAGGATTGCAGACGGCTTTGGAAAGAGGAGCGAGGACTGATTCAGGAGCGTCAGCCCGGTTTTGCAAGTACAACCCCCGTCGTTTCGAGGGCACAGAGGATGCCATCTCAGCAGATGCATGGCTTAAGGATATTGAGGCTATTCCGACAGCAGCTAAGGTGCCGGCAGAAGAGCGTGTGGATCTAGTGAAGTTGTTACTTCAGGATCTTGCACGTGATTGGTGGGAATCAGAGGAAGTAGGCATCAGACGTCACGTTGCTTGGGACGATTTCACAGCAAGATTCAAGACGAAGTACTATGGAGTTGTGGCACAGTTTGAGCTACAACAGAAGTTTATCAGCCTCAGGCAGGCTGGCAAGACTGTAGACGCTTATGCAGCGGAGTTCTGCAGATTGAGTAGATTTGCCCCAGAGATGGTAGCGACGGAACGCCAGAGGGCGATGAGGTTCCAGCAAGGGTTTCATCTTGAGATCTTGCAATTGATAGAGGGGCACAATTACCAGACTTTTGATGAGATATTGACGGCGACTCGAAGGCATGAGATCACCATTCAGAGGCTTGCGGCAAGGACTGGGGGTCAGAAGAGATCCCACAGTCAGATTGAAGGAGGAGGGGGAGCAGCGCCCCGAACAACAGCACCATCCACTGGCATTCGTATCCACGATGTGGCGATGCGAGGGCCAGCACCACCACCCAGGCAGCAGCAACAACAACAGAGGAAGAACCAGCAACCCCCGGCGGGCTGCACTTATTGTGGGAAGATGGGGCACACTAGAGATGTGTGTCGGACATTGAATGGACTATGTCTGATATGTGGAAATCCAGATCATCGGGTTACCACATGTCCTATGAATTCGAGGTCAGGAGGACCAGTGCAGCAGTTTCCTGCTCTGCCAGCACCAGGGGCAGGGCAGTATCGAGGACCAGCATTGGCAGTGAGGCCGTTGGCGCAGCGTCCGTTAGTATCACAGGCTCAGATGTTTCGGCAGCAAGGGCCGCCGATGCAGCAACACCAGCATAGACCACCCCAGCATCATCAAGGCAGGGGCCAGCAGCAGCACCAGGCTAGGCCACAGCATGGGAACCAGCAAGGAGGTCGAGGGCAGGCATTCACACTGTCCTTGGAAGAGGCATTGGCATCGAGAGATGTTATGGCAGGTAACATTCTCGTCGCCTCATATCCCGCAGTAGCATTGTTTGATTCGGGAGCATCCCACTCATTTATATCTGCACAATTTGCGACACGGCTAGGAGTGGAGTTCGAGGCATTGCCAGGGAGGTTGAATATACTCACTGGTAATGGGCTCGTGGGAGTTAGTAGAGTTAGTTTAGCAGGTAGTGTTGTAGTGTGCGAGTATCCTTTACCCGCCCGGTTGATAGAATTTCCTGTTGGAAATTTCGACGTTATCTTAGGCATGGACTGGCTGAAAGACAGTCATGTGACAATAGATTGTCGTAGTGGAAGTGTATCTTTTGATATTCCAGGCATGGAGAGGTTCACCTTGGTCAGATCAGAGGCAACTCAGCAAGAGCAGGGAGTAGTAACAGCCATGGAAGAAGTTCAGATTCCGAAGGTAGTTGAAGAATTTCTAGACGTATTTCCCGAAGAACTTCCAGGTCTACCCCCGGTTAGAGATATTGAGTTCAGTATAGAATTGGCACCTGGGACAAACCAATCTCAGATCGGGTTTACAGAATGGCGGATTCAGAGCAGGCCAAGGTGTATCAGCACATAGAGGAATTGAAGGAGAAGAAGTTTATCCAAGCTAGCGTATCGCCGTGGGCAGCACCAGTGGTACTTGTGGGGAAGAAGGATGGATCATCCAGATTGTGCATCGATTACAGGAAGCTTAACGCGGCGACAGTAAAGAACAAGTACCCATTACCCAGGATCGATGACTTATTTGATCAGTTGAACAAGGCTAGAGTTTTCTCCAAGATAGATCTTCGTTCAGGGTACCATCAGGTGAGGGTTAGGAAGGAAGATATTCCCAAGACAGCATTCAGGTCGAAGTATGGGCATTATGAGTTTTTAGTAATGCCGTTTGGTTTGACCAATGCTCCAGCTATCTTTATGGATTTGATGAATCGCATCTTTATGCCGTACTTAGATCAGTTTGTCGTAGTATTTCTCGACGACATTCTCGTATATTCTGCTAGTAAAAAGGAGCATGAAGACCACCTCAGGAAAGTGTTGCAGGTTCTGAGAGAGAACCAGTTGTATGCCAAGCTCAGCAAGTGTGAGTTCTGGACGGATCACATTTCATTTTTGGGTCATATCGTATCAGGAGCTGGAGTAGCAGTGGATTCCAAGAAGGTAGAAGCAGTAGAGAGTTGGCCAGTACCCAAGACCGTAGCTGACGTACGGAGTTTCTTAGGATTGGCAGGATATTACAGAAGATTTGTGTCAGATTTTGTAAGGCTTTCAGCACCCATGACCCGCTTGACCCGGAAGGATGTACCATTCGTCTGGTCGGCAGAATGCCAGGCATCATTTGAAAATCTGAAGCAGAAGTTGATATCAGCGCCTATTCTTACATTACCAGTTGGACCCGGAGGTTTTACAGTATATTGTGATGCGTCAGGTAAAGGACTTGGATGTGTCCTTATGCAACATGGGAAGGTGATAGCATATGCATCTAGGCAGCTTCGGGACCACGAAAAGAATTACCCAACTCATGATTTGGAGTTAGCGGCAGTAGTATTTGCTCTGAAGCTATGGAGACATTACTTATATGGTGACCGAGTGGAAATGTACACAGACCACAAAAGTCTGAAGTACATCTTTACTCAGAAGGAGCTGAACATGAGGCAGAGAAGATGGTTGGAGTTGATCAAGGATTATGATGTGGAGCTTCAGTATCATCCAGGCAAGGCTAATGTGGTAGCAGACGCTCTTAGCAGAAGAGGCGGCGCATTTATGTTGACAACGCAGAGGCATATCTTAGAAGACCTTCAGGAGATGGGCATCGAAGTTATACTTTCTAGTGATGTAAGAATTCTGGCGAGTCTACAAGTTCAATCCGACTTGGTAGGCAGGATCAAGGCAGCTCAGGCACAAGACCCAAGGATTCAGAAGCTTAGGGCAGAATGTGAGTCAGGACTCAGAAAGGAGATGCAAATTCATGAAGATGGTACGCTTAGGTTTGGATCACGTCTATGTGTACCTAGTGGAGATATCAGACAGGAAGTTATGGCAGAAGCTCACAGTTCCCAGTATTCTGTACATCCTGGAAGGACCAAGATGTACCAAGATATCAAGCAGCACTTCTGGTGGAATGGAATGAAGAGAGAGATAGCTAGATTCGTTTCCCGTTGCTTGGTATGTCAGCAAGTAAAGGCAGAACAGCAGAGGCCAGCTGGATTATTGCAACCGCTTTCTATTCCAGAATGGAAATGGGAGCATATCACAATGGACTTCGTGACCGGTTTACCGAGATCACCAAGTGGTAAGGACGCTATTTGGGTGATAGTAGACCTACTTACGAAGGTAGCACATTTTCTTCCTTTCAGAGTAGGGCAATCTACAGAAAAGTTGGCGGAGTTATACATGCAGCAGATAGTCAGGCAGCATGGAGTTCCTGTCAGTATTGTGTCAGACAGAGATACCCGTTTCATATCATATTTCTGGAAGAGCTTGCATCATAGTCTGGGTACCAAGTTAAGATTTAGCACGGCTTACCATCCACAGACGGACGGGCAATCAGAAAGGACGATTCAGACTTTAGAAGACATGTTGCGAGCTTGCACATTAGATTTTGGAGGGTCTTGGGAGAGTCACCTTCACTTGGTCGAGTTCTCATACAACAACAGTTATCAAGCCAGTATCCAGATGGCGCCATTTGAGGCACTATATGGTAAGAAGTGTAGATCGCCACTAGCATGGGATGATATCGGAGAGAGGAAGATGCTAGGCCCAGAAATGATTATCCAGACGGTTGAAGTGATTAAGGGAATTAGAGAACGACTTCGTGTTGCGCAGGATCGTCATCGTCATTGGGCGGACCAGCATCGTAGGCCGTTAGAGTTCTCTGTTGGGGACCACATATTTTTGCGGGTCTCACCTACTCGTGGGGTCATTAGATTTGGCGTTCGCGGGAAGCTGAGTCCGCGATACGTAGGCCCATTTGTTATTCTTGATAGGATAGGCGATGTTGCTTATCGTTTGTCACTTCCACCTTCGTTACGAGAGGTGCATGACGTGTTTCATGTATCTCAATTGCGAAGGTATGTATCGGACCCAAGCCATATCCTCGATCATTCAGAACTGGTTGTTGGTACCAACCTGTCTTACGAGGAACAGCCTGTGTCCATCTTGGACCGAAGAGAGAAGGTACTCAAGAACCGAACAATTAACCTTGTCCGGGTTGCTTGGGGTCATCACTCTTTAGGAGAGTCAACGTGGGAACGTGAGGATGATATCCGATCACGGTATCCACATCTGTTTGACTCACAAGGTATATCTTTTTCTGTGTACCTTGATTATCTTGATTCCTCATGCTTAACCCCTTATGGGTAGAATTGCTAGATAACGTAGATTGTTAAATATGGATATGTTACTTGCTATGGACATTGTAAAATAATTGCTTGATTGAATTGCTTGTACTTAGATTAGTTTAGCCCCGATATTTCTATCTTGCTTGAATTTAAAATTCCGAGGACGGAATTTTTTCAAGGAGGGTAGAGATGTCACTCCCCGTTCCCGGAATGCGTATTCTAATACGTATATTGCCTGAATGTATTTATTTAATATTTATCATGTAGTATCCTGTATTTAAATTCCTATAACTTCATGTTAATTAATTATCTGCATTTTATTTTCTGTACTTTATTTTTCTGCAATTCTATTATGTGCTCTTTAAATTTTTATGTTAATTAATTAGCTGCTCTTTAATTTTCATGCTAATTAATTCCTGCGATTTATTTCCTGCAATTAATTTTCCGTAATTTATTTCTGCATTCTATTTCCTGCAATTTACTTCTCTGCTTTAGTTTTATTTTCGGTTGGATGAGCCCCGTGCAACCCGACCCATTGGACCTATAGAACCCGGCCCAACTCCCACCTACCACCCCTTTGCTACTTAAAGCTACCCTCTCCCTTCTCTCTCCTCATTTACTCCTTCTTCACCATTACTTCTTCTTCCTTTCATTACTCTCTCCACCTACCAACTAGGCAAGTACATCTTGCTCTACATGATGACCATATTTTATGGTTCAATATTCTTCCTCTCATGATTCTAAGAGAGTTTAGTGCTTAGTATTTTTGATTTCATTGGTTCATTTCTTGTAGATCTAAGTTATTGTATTTTCGGTTGTCTATGGGTTTTGATCTAGCAAACTCCTTTGTTCTCAAGATTTGATGGTTCCATGTCGTAGAGCAGTTCATCCTACCCAATTTTGACCTTTGGAAAGTTGGATTCAGACTTATTTTGACAGAGTTATGGACTTTTGAAGCCTTGGGGTACAACCATGGAGTTCTTGCTATTTGGAGAAGACAGTGAGCAGTGTATGCTAGCTTTTTAGCTGCGTCACTGAGCTGTGCGCGCTCTTTAGCGCAGCGCAGTATGGAGTCCATACGCTGCCTTTTTAGGAAGCGTGTGTCTTGCATACGCTACCTTTTGGAAGCGTGTGTCGTATGGAGTTCATACGCTACCTTTTGGGAGCGTATGACTTGCATACGCTGACTTGAATGGTCAGGAGTCGTATGGAGTTCATACGCTGCCTTTAGGGAGCGTATGACTTGCATACGCTGACTTGAATGGTCAGGAGTCGTATGGAGTTCATACGCTACCTTTTGGGAGCGTATGACTTGCATACGCTGACTTGAATGGTCAGGAGTCGTATGGAGTCCATACGCTGCCTTTGGGGAGCGTATGACTTGCATACGCTCACTTGGATAGTAAGGAGTCGTATGGAGTTCATACGCTGCCTTCTGGAAGCGTATGACTCCCATACGCTAGCTTGGCTTGAGCGTAGCTTGACCTGAGCGTACGCTGGCATAAGCGTAGGCTGACATGAGAGTAGCCTGCTTACCCTGGATCTTCTATAGCCTTGTATATTGATATCTTATTAGATGTTTAACGTCCATTTTATATCCTTACACCTTTTTGCATAAACTTGATATAATCATGATATGCTAGGATGTACCATGTGTCATGAATTGAGTTATAGATACCCGGATTGACTAGAATTAAACCCTGAGAGTTGTAGACTCGACCCCACTGAATGCAAATTGACTTTCATGCCTTGCCACCATTGATAATGATTGTGATCTTGACTAAATTGATCATGCGTTCCTAATTGGAACTAAGAGACTGGCTAGTCGTCTTATTGAATGAAATGAATGAGACACGTTCATGTTATGAACTATTGTACTCGACTGGCTGATCCCGAATATTGACATACATGCACATGCAGGCTTCAATCTATTTATTTATTTATTTATTTAGTTATTTTTCTACAAAAGAAGCATGTGTACTTTATGGTCAAGGCATGATTACCGTGGATAGATTTGATTGTTGCATTACGCTATGTAAGACCTGCAACCTAACCGCACTGGTATCGTTGTAGAGTTGTGCATATCGTACCCCGTACGAAAGTACTCATTTGAATGACCATGATCCACAGCATGGGATTTCACTCAACGTAGGGACTATTAAGTTAAATAAAATAATGATTGCATGGAGAGAATGGATTCCCGAGTTCTTACATGGCAGCCCCCTTGGGACGAGTAGTACCCGACGGGCCGGCTAGTTCCCACAGATACTGTAAATCTGCCACACGGACAGGGAACAGTATCTGCTTTTATTATTATTGTATATTGTATATTGACGGGCGTCCTGCTAGGACTCGTCTAATTCATGCATGGGCCAATTGATCGACTGGATAGACTAGCCTTGCTTGCACATAGTAAGAACTGAGGAATCCCTAATTGCATTATTCCAGGATAACTTGGGACTCATAATAGCAAGCCGTAGGAGTTGATTGGCCGTTCAAGATGAGTTGTTTGTGCACTGTACTCTGTTACCTAACTGGGATGATCAGAATGTCAGGACATGACGGGCTAACTTCTGTCCTTGTTTGGTTTGGAGGTTGGTTCGAAGTGTCTTGATGTGATGTGAGTTCTAGTAGCAAGCAGAGATCTGTTATTATATTCTCTTACTTACTGGTTTTAGTTCTCATGTCGTGCTCCCTTGTGGTACTTGCTATTAGAGGTCTAACCTCTCTGGTTTTGCATGGCCAGATTTAGAGCCAGTTCCCGAGGACTCAGCGTACTTCCACCTCTAGGATGGTCAATACTAGAGGAATGATCGCAGGAGGCCTCGAGTGGGTTCCTTAACTTCACTACTCGTTTTGTTATCTACTTTATACCTTGCCGTTTGGCACCGACATGTTAGTCGGATTGTCTTGTACTTACTTTTACATAATTGTAATTAAGTCAGACTGCAGCTGATAACAATTGTGTATACTTACTACATCATCTGGCTGTATTTTGTAAAGCCAGATCTCATGCACATTTTGACTGAGCGTTTGGGACGCCTTACTGCTTTACCTTACATGTTCTATATTTCTGTTTCTTGTTTGAATGATTGAGACAATAGATGTGTAATGACCATAGTAAGACTTTTATGTAGTATGCACCCCCTCGTCTGGTTAGACAGCATTGATCGTATTATACGGTATTCTTCTACCCGTAATACGTAGCTGGCTGAGTCACTCCCCCGCTCTCCAGTATTCTGGTTCTGGGGCGTGACATAATATTAGTCATATTATTGGTTATATTATTTTTAAAGAATGAATGTTTTAATATGTATATGTAATATTGAGGTTAAATAAATGTTTTAATATGTTTTAAATGTTTTAAAGAATAAATGTTTTAATATGTATATGTAATATATATATATATATATATATATATATATATATATATATATATATATATATATATATATATATATATATATATATATATATGGATATTTGGGTGCTTATTAAATAATTGTGAGTATATACTCGCATTATTGTTTTATAAAATAAAGTGAATATATATATATATAGAGTTATATAATTATATACGTATAAAGGTGTATATATATAGGTATACATATATACGTGTGAAGGTGTATGAATATATAAATATATATTAAATATATCTGCATGTTTATGTAAATATAAATATACGTATAAGTGGGTATATATATATATATATATATATATATATATATATATATATATATATATATATATATATATATATATATATATATATATATATATATATATATGAAATGAAAAAGAAAAAGAAAATGAAAAAGAAAAAGGAAATAGAAAAAAAGAGATAATAAAACAAAAATAGAGCTCAGGCCAGGCCCGGCCCGGCCGAGCCCAGCCCGAGCGACACCCCAAGCCACAGCAACTAATCCCGACCCCCTGTTCAGTATATATACGAGAGAGAGAGACAGAGGTGAGATCGATGAAACCCTAACACCATGGCGTGCCACCCCTGTCCTGGGCGACCCACCCGCGCCGCTCGCCGCCGGCGTCGCCACCACACGCGGTCGGGAACGGCCGCCGAACCCAGGCCGCACGCGGAAATAGAGCGGAGACGACAACAACAGCGTATGCGCGAGGTATGACTTCGTCGTTTTATTTCTTCGCGCATACTCATCGATTTTTGAATTCGTAAAATCCTACGGACAACCCATATAACCATCTAGGGATCCCATAAAACACTTCAGATTGAAATGATCCCGATTCGAAGAAAGATCGAAACCAAATCAGGAAAAAACCCGTTTTTCGACAAAAACAGAACAGTGTGAACTTGGACAGACCCCCATCTTGCAAGGCGAATTACACGCAGGATGTCAACTCTTTCTAAAATCCACCTGAAGGGGTTTATAGACAACCTATACACCTTCTAGACGGCCTTGGTAGTTTTTACTTTCGTTTATTTTGCATCAAGTTATTGGTTTACAAAGATTAGAAAAAATAACACAAATCTGTTTTATAAAACTAGAAAAATCCTTTGATACGACGTGCGTTCCGCCAATCCGGGCGACGTGGTCGCGAACCGAAAGCATCGAAAGGTGCGTAACGGCTTCGTGGACGTGTGGACTTTGGTGGAATTCAAATTGGTCGCGTGTGCGCGACGAATTTGATGCGTATCCGTCGAAATTCACCGTATCGGCCTCTGTGCAAATTTTCCAATTACTTTGTGCACTCTCGTCAGATCGAGACGAAACTTACGCCGACAGGACCGTATCATTTTTCTGGTCCTGTATGCCAAGTTTGGTCCAATTCTGAGACAGTTGAATCGGACCGCCGTTTTGCGGGCCCCACGGTCCGACTCAACGGGCGATTTTGTGCACGGTCCGCCGAAATCCAACTTTGGACATACGGTTGGGTTCGTATCGAAAAATCGGACCTGTTGACATGTAGTTTGACGACTTTAGAGATCGTTGACTCTGGCACGTATTTCGGTACAAAGCGGGTCCAATGGCGAACATCGTTTTTGCCCAAAATTACCGTTTTGCCCCTGTGTCCAGAATTGGACTTAAGGACAGGCAATCCTAGCTAAATTGATTATTCTGAGAACATTGGTAATGTTTATTTCAGCATCTGGAGACTTTTTGCATGTGTTGACTTTAGTGACTTATCTGATGTGATTGTACTATTGGTTTTTCCAGCTAAGGACCTCAGGCAAGTGCACTTTCTTATTGCTTTCGATTCATAGTAGTCTTTTCATTTCATGTTTATACATATATCTTGCTGCTTGTTGACACGCTCGTCACACGGAGTAGTCGAGAGGGAAAATATCTTAGTATATATGTGGACTACCCAGAACTATCCCAATATGTCTAATCTTGACTGATAGCAGCTGCACACGACACGTGCAGGGTGCCGTATTTACCCCCTAGCCGTTCACATGTTGAAAATGATATTTCACACCACATAGGTAGTTGTCTTTTATTTATTTTTCCTTGTCTTCTTCACCACCTGCCATGTCATCAGTTACTTTCTAGCTTTCAAATTCCATGTTATTTTCGTGTCTTATTAATTCTATTGTGTTTTCGCATTGCCGTCAGTTTGTGTACTTGTTCCATTCCTGACTGAAAACCAACATTTTTTAGGTTAGCCGTGGCTTCACTCAGCTTGAGAGATTCGGGTGTACTTGCAGACAGAAACCTAGAAATAGATAGCAGTTGTATCAATTTTATTAATTATAAAATCTTGTATTTTTTTTAATTATAAATATTGTAAATATTGTAAATATTGTAATAAATTTAGAAATATGAATGAGCAATAATGTTTATTTTGAGCAATTATTTCTTGCGGGCTTGACAGCGTTCTACCGCCGACTCTGCAGCGTAGGCTGGCTTGGACATGTCTCGTATCTGAAAAGTGGGTGCAGGTCGTGACAACATCAAGCGGAACTGTTTCGCTTGGAAGAGAGAGAAGAAGGGCGACAGGGGGAAGCAAGATGAGAACACTACAGCAGCCTCGATACATGGAGGCGATGTGATCGTCGTAGGTGATAAGGTTATCACAAACCTCGCTTGCGATGACAATTCTTGGCTGGTGGACTCAGGGGCTTTAGCGCACGTATCTCACAATATGGGTACTATTTGCCACTTACACGACAGGCGACTGTGGAGTGTTGAAGATGGGCAATGAAGATGTGTCGAAGGTGGTTGCCATTGGAGATGTGCATTTGAGAACGAAGACAGGTGCAGTTCTTGTTCTCAAAGATGTTCGTCATGTCCCTGACATCCGTTTCAACCTGGTGTCGGTTGGAAGGTTGGATGACGAGGGATTCTTTAGTCTCTTCAGAAATAGTCAGTGGAAGCTTTCCCGAGGTTCGATGGTGATTGTCAGAGGAAGCAAGAAGTCCGGTCTCTACTATATGAAGGGGAGCGCACATGGAGCACAGGAGGTGAACGCCGTCAGTGATGCACCTACCGAGTTGTGGCACAGGCGGCTCGGCCATATCAGCGAGAAGGGGATGAGCTGCTTGGTGAACAGGAAGGTGATTCCAGGGCTCAAGTCTACAAAGTTGGAGAAGTGCATGCATTGCTTAGCTGGGAAGCAAAATAGGGTGTCTTTCCAAAGTCACCAAAGTTCAAGGAAGTCGGCGTTGCTCGAGTTGATTCACTCGAATGTCTGCGATCCTATGAAGGTGAAATCTATTGGTGGTACATCTTACTTTATAACTTTTATTGATGTCTGTTCCAGGAAGGTTTGGTTCTATGCCTTAAAGACCAAGGATCAGGTGCTGTCTACTTTCAATGAGTTTCAGGCATCTGTTGAAAGAGAGACGGGCAAGAAGTTATTGTGTGTTCGGTCCGACAACGACGGTGAATACATTGGTCCCTTTGATGCTTATTGCAGAGAGCAAGGGATACGACACCAGAAGACTCCGCCCAAGACACCTCAGCTCAATGGTGTAGCAGAACGCATGAACATGACACTGATGGAGAGGGTACGGTATTTGCTGTCAGAAGCAAATTTGCCAGGCAGTTATTGGGGTGAGGCTCTTCTCACAGCTGCTTATGTTATTAATTTATCTCCTAATGCTCCTTTGCAGGGTGATGTGCCTGACAAAGTATGGTACGGCAAATAGCCGTCATACAATCACCTGCGAGTGTTTGGCTATAAGGCCTTCGTGCATATACCGAAGGACGAGAGGTCCAAACTTGAGCCGAAGACGAGGCGATGCGTCTTTGTCGGCTACGGTCGGGATGAGTTTGGCTATAGACTCTACGACCCAGTGGAAAGAAAGCTCTACAGAAGCAGGGACGTGGTATTCATCGAGGATCAGACCATGACCAACACTCAAGATTCTGAGACGCCTTCTGAGGCTGAGGAGTTGCCTGAGTTAGAGTCATTTCGCTTCGAGCAGTTTCCAGAGGATATCGCAGAGGATCCAAATATGGGGGATCCAGTACATGGAGTTGCTCCCAACCTTGATCATCAGCCTGCTGATGGTGGTCAGGATGTCCCTCAGGAGGATGAGCATGCCGGGGAGGCAGTTCCTGAAGAGGAAGAGGCTGTTGGTATACAGCCAGCACCAGTGGCTCCACTGAGAAGGATCGACAGAGAGCGTCGACCATCTACGAGATACTCACCGGGTGAGTATGTGCTATTGACTGACGGGGGATAGCCCGAAAGTTTTGCAGAGGCTATGGAAGACGAACACAGGCAGGAGTGGATAGAGGCTATGCAGGAGGAGATGAGTTCCTTACACGCCAATTCCACTTATGAGCTGGTGCAGTTGCCAAAGGGCAAGAAGGCTTTGAAGAATCGATGGGTGTTTAGAGTGAAGCAAACGGATGATGCTACTCGCCCTCGATACAAAGCGAGGCTGGTAGTTAAAGGCTACGGTCAGCGGAAAGGCGTGGATTATGATGAGATTTTTTCGCCTGTCATCAAGCATTCGTCTATTCGGGTGGTGCTAGCATTGGCAGCCAGTCTCGACTTGGAGGTCGAGCAGATGGACGTGAAGACAGCATTCCTCTACGGTGATCTTGAGGAGGAGTTATACATGGAGCATCCAGAGGGATTCTGTGAGAAGGACAAGTCACATTTGGTCTGTCGGTTGAGGAAGAGCTTGTATGGTCTGAAGCAGGCTCCGAGGTAGTGGTACAAAAAGTTTGAGTCATTTATGGGGGAACATGGCTATGCACGGACGACATCGGATCACTATGTATTTGTGAAATATTTTGCCGATAATGATTTTATTATTTTATTGCTCTATGTAGATGACATGCTATTAGTGGGTCGGAATGCCACTAGGATAGAGGAGTTGAAGCACCAACTGGGCACGGCCTTCTCTATGAAGGATTTGGGCGCAGCGAAGACTATTTTTGGGATGGAGATCAGCCGAGAGAGAGAGTCCAAGTTGCTACACTTGTTCCAAAAAAGTACATTCATCGGGTACTTCAGCGTTTCGGTATGGACGGATCGAAGAAAGTGAGTTACCCCCTTGCTGCCCACTTTAAGTTCACTGAGGAGCAGTGTCCATCTACCGAGGACGAAAAAGAAGATATGGAGCGGGTTCCATATGCTTCAGCTGTGGGGAGCCTTATGTATGCTATTGTGTGTACGAGGCCAGACATCGCTCATGCAGTTGGCACAGTTAGCAGGTATCTTTTAAATCCTGGAAGGGTACATTGGAGTGCGGTCAAGTGGATTCTACGATACCTTCAGGGCACTGCCGATTGGAGACTTTCTTTTGGCGGTGACGAGCCGAAGCTGGTTGGATATACCGACGCTGATATGGCTGGAGATGTAGACACGAGGCGATCGACTTCGGGCTATGTGATGATGTTTGCTGGAGGAGCGGTATCGTGGCAGTCGCAGTTGCAGAAGTGTGTTGCCTTGTCGACGACAGAGGCAGAGTACATTACGGCGATGGAGGCTTGCAAGGAGTTGCTGTGGATGAAAAAGTTGTTGCAGGAAATGGGGCTGAAGCAAGAGCAATATACTTTGCTTTGCGACAGTCAGAGTGCTATTCACCTTGTGAAGAACCAGACATTTCATAGTCGGTCCAAGCACATTGAGACTCGATATCATTGGATACGAGATATGGTTGAGAAGAAGGACGCGATACTTGTGAAGGCCCATACTGATGACAATGGAGCGGACATGCTCACGAAGGTTCTACCAAGGGGAAAGTTTGAGTACTGCAGGCGGATCGTCGGGATGACGAGTTTCTCCACCTAGTTGTGAAGGAGGAGATTTGTTGGAGTGGGTGGGGTTCCCAACCTATGTGGAGAATACCCCGAAGAGCGACGAGAGCCATCCGTGTGTCGGAGAAGCTCGGGGAGTGCATGGATCCTATTTTGGAACATATATGGTAAGAAAATATATGATTGGATTTCCATATTTACTTTGATCATATATTTATGATTGGACCCTTCATATAGTAGCTTTTCATATTATTGGATTTCCAATTATGGCAAGCCAATTATGATTAGATTTCCATTAAATATATGATTGATGCATATTGGAAGTTTTCATATATATTGGCCTTCCATGTATGGATTACCAAGGACTTATAAAAGGGTGATGCATGCTAGTTGGAAAATCATCTAAAAACAAGAGTGCTTTACAATCTTTGAGAGAGAGAGAGGATTAAGGACTATTGTGAAGGAGAGATTGCTTCGAATATTTTTTCGGCATCTCTTGTTCTTCGGAGTCCGCAATCAAAAAAATTCTTCTTTCAAGTGAGTTGTGGTGATCCGTGTTGGATCATGAGGAGCTTGTAGAGGGTGTATTCTCTTTATTCCATTAGTGGAGGTTCTTCAGGGTTGGATTCCGATCGTCCCGTGGTTTTTTTCCGCAATGATTTTCCACGTCAAAAATCTGTGTCTGCGATTGTGTTTGGCGATTTTGGTTTGTGTGCTTTTGCTCGGTTCTATCGCAGGACTTTCTGGTTTGGGGGGGACGGTTTCCGCGTTTCGTTCCCAACAGGGGGGGGTTGCGAATGGGGAAGGGGGGATGTCAGGTGGAGGAGGGGAGAACGAACGGGGAAAGGGGGGGTGGGGGGTGGGGGGTGTCGGGTTGAGGAGGGGGAGGCGCGAACGGGGAATGGGGGATGTTTGGTGGAGGAGGGGGGGAACGAACGGAGAAGGGGATTTTGTGGACGAACGGGAGGAAAAGAGTTTGGGTTTTGGATTTTTTGTTTTCTTTTTGTTTTTTGTTTTCTTTTTGTTTTCCTTTGGTAGCTCTTAGTAAAATGGTTCATTTTAGGTTGCCTTTAGTAAAAATAAGAGTGTAGGATAGTTGCTCTTAGTAGATTGGTGGCCCTTAGTAAAAATGGAATAGCCTTTAACATTTGCCAAAAATAAATACCTTAAGTTTGTGAGCCCGCACTTGCTTGAATACTTTAAAGTACAAATATCCTCTAAATGTATAGATTATTATTTTGCCATATTTTAATCATAAGAAACTTAATGCTTTGAAAAGTTTAGTTAAAAAGGCTCCTATTTTGGGTACCCTTTGGTAAGAAAAGTATGGTTTAACATATACAAAAGAGGTGATTATCTATTTTAAATTGGTTCTAATTAATTTATTGTCTTCCATGTCCTTCTAAACATCTTACCGAATATTTTCACATTTTTACCATTTATTGAAAGATATCGTCTTCCATGGATTCATCATGTTCACATCTTATCCTTGTCTCAACTATATGGATTGACATTGTTTGTCCCCGTCCGATAAAACCATTAATCCTTTTTATATAACAAACTTCATTTCTTATATAATAATTCTGTGTCCCTTCGCCATGTGTGAACAAGCTACACCCTTGTGTAATCATTATGGGCTTTTTATAGTTCCAAGTAGGGCAAACCTTAATTTTTACAATTTTTTTTAAAAATTAATCTTTGTTCAGTCTTTTCCATTAGAACATATCTGTTGTCCCCAAATTCTATATTTCAAATATGTTTTTTCTCTTATAAAAATATGAGCCCATCGATTCTATAAAAAAAACAACCCATAATCAGTAGGATCCATATTTTATATTTTTATAGAAGGGAAAAAAAAAACTTTTAGAACATAGAATTTGGGGACAGTATATATGCTCTCCCTTTTTATTGATAAGTCTAAGCTTGCTTTAGGCACTTGGTTGGATTCCATTCCAATCTATCAAATGATCACATGAAGCTTCCAAGTGCAAGTGTCATAGTTTGGAGGATAGTAGGATCCCCATGTGAACCACTCTTGCATAACTAACATGACCTCGCATGGGAGCCCTTAATCACATAAGCACATCTAAATAATTGATATACATCCAATATTCACTAGGTTTTCATATGTAGGAAGGATTTTCTTTATCTTTTATTTTCAAAGAATACATACATGAAGTGATTGTACAATTACTTGTCTACCCATTACATCAATCTAACAGTGTTAATTGTCGTATTTAGAAGGAAAAAAAAAACTGTTAAAATTAATGAGACCCACTTTATAGATGGACAGGAGGTTTTAAAGTATATAAATTTTAATATAATTTAATTTTAAATTTTGAATATATTTACTTCAGAATATGGATATCAAATAAAAAAATAACTCGGAAATGGAGGGAAAGAAGCGGAAAAGATATAATTCTTGTCCCTATAAAATTTTCAAACATGAATATAGACCCTATCCGAAATATGGTCCTTTAACCTGGTCAAAAATCTTTTAAAAAAATGAAAATGAAAATGAAAATGAAAATGGAAACAGGAACTCACACATTCACACTTCTCTCTTTTTCAATTTTTGTTTAATAATTCCAACCTAATACCTTACCTCTTCTCTTTTCTCTATCTTACCAGTATTAACTACGGTAACACAGTTGTTTTTGTTATATTTATTATTACGTACGATTTTATTAACCTTAGAAGTATGTCAAGAATGCACAAATACAACACGATTTGATTGCACAACATAGTAGTCTATCACACCAGTTTAAAACATACCACATCTCAGTTTTGCATACCACATGATAATTACCAAACATATTTTTTTGGGGTACGACTATCCGCATCCCATGACTTACTATCCACATTCCCGTTAAAAAAATAAGGCTTAATTGCACTTTGCTACCCTCAACTATTCCGCCTTTTCAACTTGATACCATAAACTTTTTTTCGTAACAAATTGGTACCTCAACTATTATTTTTTTTCAACTTGATACCTAATTTTTCAAAAATTCCGAAAATGCCCTTCCCTCTTCCTTCCCTCCACCCCCTTCCCCACTCCGGCCACCCCCCCTGCTAGCTCTGGCCGCCCCACCCCCCCCCCCCTGCTAGCTCCGCCCCCCCCGCCTCCCACCCCCCCCTGCTACCTTCGGCCACCCCCTGCCCCGCCTCCCGCCCCGCCCTCCCTCCCCAGCCCCCCTCCTCCCGTGCTGCCGCGGCCTAGGGGAGAGGCGGGGGCGGGCGGGCGGCCGGAGTGAGCAGGGGGGGGGGGGAGCTAGCAGGGGGGGGGGGGGGGAGTGAGCAGGGGGGGCGGCCGGAGCGTGCAGGGGGGGAGGGTTAGGGGTAGGGGTAGGGGCATTTTAGTCCAAAATAACATCTGGGTACCAAATTGTTACAAAAAATAGTTTAGGGTACAAAGTTGAAAAATGGTAATAGTTGAGGGTAGCAAAGTGCAATTAAGCCAAAAAATAAAATAAAATTTCTATCCTACCCCCCTCCCCCTGCTCCCCTCCCCCACCCCCTTCCTCCGACAACACCCCCCCCCCCCCCCCCCCCCCCCCCCCCCCCCGCTCCCCTCCCGACCCCTCCTCCTCCTCCTCCTCCTCCTCCTCCTCCTCCTGGGTCGGAGGAGAGGAGGAGGAGGAGGAGGAGGAGGGGTCGGGGGGGGGGGGGGGGGGGGGGGGGAGGGGGGTTGGTGAGCAGGGGGAGGGGGGGAGGAGGAGGAGGCGGAAGGGGGCTGGAGGAGGACGGTCGGGGGAGATGGGAGAGGGGAGGGGAGTAGGGGGAGGGGGGGGGGGGGTAGAATAGGAATTTCAATTTATTTTTTTGGTGGGGTGTGAATAGAGGTCATTGGGTGCAGATAGACGCACCCACTTTTTTTTTTTTTTTTTTAAACACTTCATAAACGACCGAATCAATTGTTTTTTACCAAAACTGATGAAAACACAATGCTAAGCTGACTAATGATGTAATTGAGTTTTTGTTGCAAGTAATAAGAGTCCTTGTTATCCATATGCACATGAAAATGATTATGCATTGACATCACAAACTAGGGAGAGCATTCCGTTTATTCGATTTCAACCGAACCGAATAAATCAAAATTCTAAAAATCCAAAACCGAAACTGAATCGAAATTTGCCAAAATCGAAACCGAATCGAACCAAAGAAACGTTTCGGTTTGTTCGGTTCGGCTATGACTATTATTTAGTGGGTTCGGTTCAAAGTTGGAATTGTGGTTTAATTATATTCAAAATTATAATTTTCACATATGTTGTATTTCAAAATTGCGCGTATATATATATATATATATATATATATATATATATATATATATATATATATATATATATATATATATATATATATATGAGGGTATTTACATAATTTTATAAGTTTTACTCGATTTTCAATTTTAGGCTGAAACCGCAACCCGAAATCGAATAAGAAAGTTTAATAATATTCACCGAAGCCGAACAGAATTTTTTTAAAACTGAACTAGATCTCTTATTTGGTTATGGTTTGATTTTCAGTCCAAAATATGTTAAAATGTATATGTGACAACAGCTAAAATCTGTGTTAACATATATAGGACATTTATAATGGTGAAGACATAAAACTTGTTTCTACTCATGCGAAACCTAATATATGAGTAATGCTATTTGTGCCTCCAAAATATCCCTCCAAACATTCCTCCTTAGCTGACGCGGCTTCTGACATGTCAGCCACATTGGCAAATTCAAACCCAAAAAATTAGTTACCATTTTTTTAAATGTCAATGTCACTGTTAATGTTAAATATTAATATTATCATTATTTGCTAATATAAATTTTAATTTTAATTTTAAATTTGAATTTAATTTGATTTAATTTTTGATTTAATTTGATTTAAATTTTAATTTAGTTTTGATTTTGATTGAAACTTAAATTTTAATTTAAATGTTAATGTTAATTTTAATTTTAACCTTCAATTTCAATTTCAATTTCAATTTCAATTTTGATATTAATTTTAATTTTTAATCTTTATTTTAATTTTAAAATTTGTCTTATCAGCTGTCATGTCAATGTCAGATGAAATGCAAGCTGCCATATAAGAGCATCTCCAACTCTATTGTGAGTTTGGAAAAAATGGTTGCCACATAGGAATGACAAGCATTTTTTTTTCAAAAGTACTTCTCCAATGCAAATGTGAAATAAAGTGTGAAGTTGACATAACAATGACATGGCAAGGAGAATGTGAAGTCGGTTGTCTAATCTAGACAATGCATTTCACAATGACTTTATTTCCATATCATCAATTATGAATAAAAATATATATATAAAAAAGAAGAAGTGACAAAGTTGTCTTGGAAGTTGGAAAAAAAGTAATTTTATTGTCTTCTCAAACTTTTGCATTGGAGAACATTTCCATTTTTATCTCATTGTCTTGTGTGAATGCCATCTTGCCACATAGGAAAGATATTGTCTTATGTCTCATGCCACAAAGGATTTACAACACAAAACAAGACAATAGGGTTAGAGATGCTCTAAGAAGAAATACTTTGAAAAAATATTTTGGAGGGACAAATAGTATTTTCTAATTCAAAGTTAGGGATGGAGGCATTTCCTCTCAGTAGCCTGTAACTATAAACTATGTATGTTGTTTTGTACGAATTTCTTGTTCTCTCCCTAGCAAACTATGTTTGATTATTTTTCTTCCTTTATCAACATAAGTAGCATCATTTTAAAATAAATTAACGTGCTCTAGAAACCTTTGCTTTCTGACTTCCGAGACTATGAGAACAACGATCCTGTAACATAAAAAATTACTTTAAAAAAAAGTGAACCTCCATTGGAAAAAGAAGAAACCATGCATATATAGCCAAAAACTAACGTTACTTATTTTATAAATATACAAACTTACATATTTTTGTCAGTTTGGTTGCACCTTCTAAATTTCAGTCGGAACCAAGATATCTCATTTTTCTACCATATATACAAAGACCTCGACTATAATATTGGGTTGTTTAACCTTTAATACCTCTCCTCTACATAGTTGAAGAAAACATTTTTAGGTAATAATTTCTTTTACAAGTGATAGGTGACCTTTTTTGAGGATTATTTAGTTTTAGAGTCTCGTATATATTTAAATTTTGTGTTTATATTTCATATTGTCTATAAGAGGGTTTGGGTCTCGTTATAACTTATAAGGGTTGACTTGGGTTGACCATTAGATATTGTTTGGGTCTCCATATTATTCAAAATTTGTGTTTTAGTTTTAGAGTTTTGTACAATATTTAAAATTTGTGTTTAGGTCTCTATTTTTTTACGATTATGCAAACCCTCCTCTGGACAATATGAGGACATAAACACAAATTTTGATTATTATCGGAGGTCGTAAAACTAAAAACTCAATTTTATTTTATCATGAAACCAACATAAGCCAACGTTACTTTTGTACAGGTAATCAATTCAAACCAATATTATTTGCCCTAGTTGCTTAGGGCAACTTTTGTCATTTTTCTGCGAGCTGTTGGATAAAACCAAATGTTGTTAACCTATTTGATGAGCGTAACATTAATTTGTTGTAATTTAGTGCAAATTGGTAAAATTGAAGGATAATAGAACATGCAATCGATCACCCACAAGCTCTAAATCACATCTCATCAAATATTTCTTATTTTCTTTAACCCTATATTATACTGACTCTTATTCCCAACCTTTCCTATATTCTTAATTAGGCAAACCACCCACTTGACTTGCCTTTGAAACTCTAGATTCTTTTACTTTCATCTAAGCTTTTTCTTTTCTCTGCAGTACCATATCATATGGTTTCATCCAATTTCCAGTGGAAATTAAAACTTATTTCTTGAATAATCTGTTTTCTTTTTTGCATATATATACTTTTATCACTACATCTATGAAAATCATTCTATTTATTGAAGTTTGTAATTTATCTTCTCTAGAATTTTGCTATAAGTTTTTTTTAAGAACAAACCATGTACCACAAAAAGAACAATGCCAGGAAAAAAAAATACAAGTCAAAACCATTGATATTCAACTTTAATTACTTAACCCTAATAATGACAATAAAAAACGCAAAGTAAAACATATTTGACCCTGACAAATATGAAAAAAATTCATGTATGGATAAATTATATATGGACAAAAAGAAACATTTTTAAGGGTATTCGTGCAATTGGATATTTTACAGAGAGGTACATATGCATACATATTTGAATTTTTGTAGCTAGTGTGTGTACATGCTTAAGAATCTTGAATAACTGATTTTGCTATTTTTATTGGTTTTCCCTTTAGCACCTGGTCACAGGGGGTTGCACCAACTTGAAATATTTTGTCCACCGTGATGATGTTAGGCTAACTAAGATTTACCTAATCTGTAATTAGACCTTTTTTTTTTTTTTTTTTTAAGAAAGAACTATACATATTAAGTGACAGCTCTTGATACTATATATACACATGTGAGTGCTATGTTTATGTTTCCACGGCTCCTATGTGATTGATATCTTCTACTATATAATGAGGCTTCAAAATGGCTATATGATTGATATCTTCTACTATATAATGAGACTTCAAAATGGTTCCTCACCAAACCAAATCAACTAGGATTCGACTCTTGCGAGGAGTATACTTGCAGAACAAGTCCATTTGGACTGCTACCAAACGCAATCGAATGTCCCATACGTGGGCGAACATCCTCGATGTCCGTCGCTACATGGAGGGAGGCGTTTGTTGGAGGGTCAAGCAGGGTTGGGTCGGTATACAAGAACCATGGATCCCCACCTTACCTGGTCACAAAATCACTTCCCCAAATGCCACTACTGATGGTCCATTACTAGTCAGAGACCTTATAAACCTCTCTTCCCGCTCATGGAATCTTCATCGCCTCAACTCATTATTTGAACCTTTGGAGGTTAAAGCAATTCTGGAGATTGACATTTCAAATGCATCAGACGAAGATGAGCTCATCTGGACGGCAAGCAGAACAGGGAAGTTCACCACCAAATCACTATATGAAAGTATCCGTAGGTTAGAGGCGACAAGCTCAATCAGGCCAATCGAACTCAAGGCCTGGAAAAATCTATGGAAAATGAAGAACATCTCTCCGCGAGTCCAAACTTTCATTTGGAGATTATTAAATAATGCCCTGCCATTAGCTTCTGCAATAAACCGAAGACTTCCCCAGGTAAACCCGCTATGCCCCTTCTGCCTGCAGCAAGTAGAAGACGCAAATCATTTATTGCTACAGTGCTACATATCTCGTTCAGTGTGGTTCGCCAGTGCTATATAGGGCTTCGTGTGGAACCCCAGGTTGACCTAGTCTCACTCTTTCAACACTGGCTTTTGGAGGAACAGGCACACCCTACCTTTCGCTTGGTAGCTGCGATTGTATGGGCTATTTGGAAGGCGAGGGGGGACTGCATATTCCGTAACACTCCTCCATGTATTCACCGTATCATTTACCAAGCAAATTTCATCCACGCATCATACGAAGGTGGCACCTCAAGTGTAGATATGGGGATGCCTATCCCCTCCATTGAGAGGAACACCCCTGACACGACGTGGAAGCCTCCGGATGAAGGAACTATCAAAATCAATGTAGATGGGGCAACGTCGAGTTCCACCATTGCGGCGGCGGCTATCGCGAGGGACGCAAATGGCAACTTCATCAGAGCAATATCTTGGCATTCGACATCACCCTACCATGCAGACTTAGGACTCCTTGCGGAAGCCCACACCTTTCGGCTAGGAGTCCAACTCGCCTCTGTCCTCAACATGGAGAGCACTCTCATTGAAGGGGACTCGTTATCAATGGTTAGGATCCTTGATGGTGATTATAACCTCATTCCATGGAGAATGAAGGACCTGTGCCGAGGCATCTGTGATGGTAGTCTAAAGCCACCTTGGCCTTCCTTTCAGTTTGTTTGTAGAGCGGCAAACATGACTGCTCATGCCCTGGCAAAGCACACTTTACAAAACCAACTTATAGCCGAGTTTTATGTTCCACCTAGTTGTATTCACCAGCAGTTAGCTGATGACCTCTCTCTCTTGAGTCCAATTGGGACCTGATCAATAAAAGAGCCATTTGTTTCAAAAAAAAAAAGGACTTCAAAATGGTTCAAGATTGAGCAGTCTAAGCCGTGCGTATATCATGGTCCATTTTATTTATTTTAAAATAAATTATTTTAAAAATTATTGAAAAAAGTTTAAATTTGTCAACATGGAAAATCGAACTCAACCAAACAAAAAAATATATCTCGCACCTTAACCACATGAGTTAAAAAAGATATTTGACTATAATTGAATGATATTCTTATTATACGTCATTATACATGCAAAATACGTACATTTACTTGTGTGTGTGTGTGTGTTTGTGTATATATATATATATATATATATATATATATATATATATATATTTTTTTTTTTTTTTTTTTTTTTTTTTTTTTTTTTTTTTTTTTTTTTTTTTGAAGCAATGAGTACTTGTGGCGAACTCGCCTCCACTGGGGCTCGAACTCCCGACCACTTGGGCCGCATGCATCTCTCTTAACCACTAGGCTAGAGGTCATTTGCAAATTGAGAAATATATATATTCCAGCTCAGATCGTTGTCATTTTTCATCAGTCCTACGACGTTGTGGATGTCCCGCATCGCATAGGCCATCTTCATCATCGTGTGTGTATATATATATATATATTGGAATATATATATATATATATATATATATATATATATATATATATATATATATATATATATATATATATATATATTCCAATATATATATATATATATATATATATATATATATATATATATATATATATATATATATATATATATATATATATACAGAAAGCTTCTCCTACGGGAATAACTTACGGGACAAACTTACGGGATGATCTCTTCTTTATTTCTTTCACTTTAAAAATGTTAGATCTCTCCTTTAAAAAAGGAACCTATCTCTATCTTAAAGATAAGTCTATCTATTTTTTAAATAGTGAGAAATTTATTTATTTATTTATTCAAAAAATAGAGATAAAAAAAATTAATTTTATAATTTTTTAAAGTAGAGATGGATTGTTTTAAAAAAAATTATCTTTAAACGTAAATATCTTTTTAAAATTTTATTCAAAAATATACTTAATATTAATGTTAATTTTAATATTATTTCTCATGTTAGTTTTTTGGTGCTAACTTTATTGTTGATATTAATTTTAATTTTAATTTCAACATTAACATTAAGTTTAATTTAACATTAACATTAATATTAACATTAACATTAATATTAACATTAACATTAAAATGTAATATTAAAATTAAGACTAAGATTAATATTAAGATTAAGAATATAATTTAAAATTAAGATTAGAATTTAAATTTAGATTTAAATTTATTTAAAAACAAAAATAAATTTAAATTTAAATTAAATTTAACATTAACATTAAAATTAAAATTAAATTAGATTTAGATTTAAATTTATTTAAAAACAAATTTAAATTTAAATTAATTTTAACATTAACATTAACATTAACATTAAAATTAACTTTAACATTAAAATTTAAATTAATGTAAAAATTAAAAATTAAAAATTAATATCAACATTAATATTAAGATTAACATTAAAATTAATATTTTAAATATAATTTTTAAAGGTATATTTATTTATAAGGATAGATTCTTTTTTTTTTATAAAAAATATCTTTATTTAAAAAAATAAATGGAATAATTTATCCATCTCTATTTTTTAAAATAAATAAATCTCTCTGTGTTTAAAACTAAATTGATAGATAAGCCTTATTTTTTAAGATAGAGATATGTTTCTTTTTAAGAGTAGAGAGTAGAGATTTAAATATTAAAGAGAAATAAATTTCAGAAGAGAAACATACATATATTTCGGCCAGATATTTTGAGTTTCTTTTCTCTCCGTAAGAAATTGCTCTATCTCCGTAAGAAATCGCATGGGCTCCAGTGCGAAAGCCGTATATTTGAATCATCATTTCCTACTTGCAAAGTCGAAAAAAAGGACATCTAAAAAAAAATAAAAATATATTACCCTGACTTGACTTGTAGTAGTACGAACCCATCCACTGCCAACCTTTGCTGTCTTCTTGTTGTTATTGTGGTTATGGACAGGTTTGCCATAAATGTGAAGAAACCTTGCGCCGATCATTAACATGAACGTGATCTCCCGTTGAGTTCGTACGAGACACACAAGTTTCTGTCACCGAGCCTGCTTCCGTGTCGAACATGGACACTGAAACCGTGATCAGGACTGCACGAACCATGCACCACGAGTCGAGCAAAAAGTCAAGTTCTGTTCGTCTCAGTGATAGTATATAAAGATTCAGGAAGATATCCGATTAAGACTTTCCAGGTCTCGCCCAATTGCATTAATGGAAGTGAGGGTGGTGAATATAAATTTTCTGGCGCTGATATGACATCTGATAGATCATATACGCAAAAATTAATTATCTAATTATTTAATTTTAATTTTAATTTAACGTTAAGATTAATTTTAATATTAATATTAATTTTGTTGATTATAATATTAATTTTAATTTTACTTTTAGTTTTCAATAATGCTAAGTCTACTACCAAATGCTTACAACCCTCTTACAACCACTCACTCATTTGCTGACATGTGGGTCAGTAATGGGTGAAGGTTGTAAAAGGGTTGTAAGCATTTGGTTATAACTGTAGCATTACTCTTTAGTTTTAGAATTTATCTTGCCAGTTGTCATGTCAGACGACACATAAGCTTCCACATAAGGAGTGATACTTTAGAGAAATATTTTGGAGGGACAAATAGCATTTTTCTTTAAGAAAAGTATATTCTAACAATGGCTAAGGCTCTGTCTAGGGGTGAGCATCAGTTCGGTTCAATTTGAACCAGCCCATATTGTTCTAAACCGACATAAACCGTAAACCGGAAAGCTGAAAAATGCAAACCGAACCTTCTAACCTAAAACCCGATCAGAACCGAACCAAATTAGAACGGTTCGGTTCTTGGTTAGTTCGGTTTTATGGGCCACTGGACTAGGTCGATTTTCGGACCAAAAGGGTAAAATTGTAACTTCAGGGTACTTATCGGTTTTCAGTTAACCGATTTTTTTTCTCAAACCACAACCTGACCCATTAACCGTTGTTCTCAATATACAAAACCGACCGCCGACCCAAATGTCCTGTTTGGCTAAAACGGTTTGGTTGGGTCGGTTTCGATTTGCAACCCGAAAATTGCTCACCCCTAGCTCTGTCTAGTAGGAAAGGAGCTATCCATATTTTTTTTTAAAAAAATTACTTTGTTTTTTATAACAAGTATATAAGTTACATAATCTCCTTTGTTTGTTATGAAAAAAAAAAAATGAAATAAGAAGAATAAAAAATATAAACTTTAATAATTATATATGTCATCAACTAAAAATAATTATTTATTATTTTACTTCATTGAACAATGTTTAAATAATATAATTTATATGAGATATAATTATAAATTATGATAAGCATCTTTCTTTTGTGTAACGCTCCAAGCATATCTACCAACTATATGTTGAAACATATCTACTAACTATATGTTGAAACATGTAATCAAAAGCAATAAGATATTTGACAAACTAACGTCCCCTCATCTATCTAAACCTCGATGGTGGACCTATCAACTATGTATGAGCTGAAGTAGACTTCTATTCAACTAAAAAAAAAAAAAAAATATGACGCTAGTCCAATTTCAGGGCCGGTCCTGAGCTGTTGGGAGCCCAAGACAAAACTTCCAAAATGGACCATCATACATAATGTAAAAAAAAAAAGTATAAATAAAACTAAATTTTGTTATAGTCAAGTTTTGAACCAAGAACCTCTTAAATGTAAATCTAGCATTATAACCACTACACCATAATATTTTTTGTTAAAAATAAATACACGATATTAGTTCTATTATAAACAGTTATATGTTGGTACCCTTTCGTCAGGAGGTCCTGGACCGCTGTCCGGCTTGCCCTGGACCAGGGCCGTCCTGGACCAATTTTTAATTTAGATCAAGCTTATTCAGTCTAGTTCAATCTTTATTTTAGCCTAACCTAACTATCCAGTCTGCATCCATTGTTTCAAGATTTTCTTGTTTAACCTTAGACATATTTGCTGTCACTCAATTGATGTATGTCACATATGTTCTATTTTCTATATACTGTGGATCCCACTAATTGTGAGAATTATTTTTTAAAATAATGAGTGGGATTTACATTTTACTAGTAATATATAGTTTATATAAACGTGCATATTTTATAATATTTAAAAAGAACAAACAATCTATTTTATTTTTTATATATACATAATTATATAACTATCTATATTAAATATAAGAAAAAAATTTAATTAGTAAATATAGATAAGAATATTTGTTTAATAAAAAATTTAACATAAAATTTAGGATAATTTTTAGGAAAAATTTGAGTGGCACCCCACTTGTTTTACGCTTATTTAAGGTGCACCCCACAACATTACAATATTGTATAACACCCCCCACTTTTAACGAATTCTGTCTAAAACGAACGGTCAAATTTTTTTTGGACGAAAATACCCTTGTCTACTTTTGTGTGTCCTCCCTTTCCGTCACACGTGGCTGCCCGTCCCCCGCCCCCCGCCGCCCGTCCCCCGCCCCCCCGCCGTGCTCGGCCCCCCTCCCCGACCTCGCCGGACCCCTCCGGCCATCACCACCACCACCATCACCAACATCATCACCATCATCATCATCACCACCACCATCAACCATCATCACCCCCCCTCCCGCTCCCCCCCCCCCCCCCCCCCCCCCCTCCCCGACCTCGCCGGACCCCTCCGGCCATCACCACCACCACCATCACGAACATCATCACCATCATCATCATCACCACCACCATCAACCATCATCACCCCCCCCCCTCCCGCTCCGGCCCCCCTCCCCCCCCCCCCCCCCCTCCCGCTCCGCCCCCCCCCCCCCCCCCCCTCCCGCTCCGTCCCCTAGCAGTAGCGCGCGGCGGCGGCGGCGGCGGCGGCAGCATCGCGCGGCAGCGACGGCAGCAGCAGCAGCGCGCAGCAGTGGGGGCTAGGGGGCGGAGCGGGAGGGGGGGGGGAGCCGGAGGGGGGGAGGGGGGGAGGCTGGCTGCCGGCGGGGAGGAGGGGGGCCGGCGGTAGCAATGGGAGAGGGGGGTCGCAAAGGTTGGGTAGGGACATAACGAGAGGGTATTTTCGTCCAAAATAAAGGGTCAAAGGAGTTGACCGTTAGTAATAGACATTTTTCGTTAAAAGTGAGGGGTGTTATACAATATTGTAATGTTGTGGGGTGCACCTTAAATAAGCGTTAAAAAAGTGGGGTGCCACTCAAATTTTTCCTAATTTTTAACATAAAATAATGAGGAATAATTTTTAAGTTTGAGCATAGATATTTTCGTCCAAAAAAATGTTCGGTTATCAAATTGTTATCAAAAAAATGTTTAGAATATTAAGTTGAAAAACAGAAATAGTTGAAGATATCAAGTTAGAATTAAGCTAAAATTTATTTGCTTATTATATAGTAGTATAGATACAGATAAGATCATCCCCCTCTCGTCTCTGGCTGTGGGGTCCTCGATGTTTACGTGGCCTCTGTCCATCTCCACGGGGCCACCATATTTTTAGTAGGCCCGCCTAGGTCTCGTTCTTGTGTCCCTCTGGGAGATGGCTGCTTCTCTTCTCCATGAATGCCAAAAGTTTGGTATTTGGGTTGGGTAGGTTTCTGGGAGCTGCCAACACAACCACTTTTAGCCACCACTACACATGTGCCGGGGATAAGAGCCAACTTTCACCGTCAAGGGGGTTGGCAATTTGGCATACATTTAATGCCAAAAGCATCGACTCAGCCAGCCGGCCCTAAGAGCATCTCTAACCCTATTGTCTTGTTTTATGTTGTGATTCCTATATGACATAATATAAGAGACTATATTTTTCCTATGTGGCAATATAATATTCACATAAGACAATGAGATAAAAAAGTAAGAAAAATTTATGAAATGTCCAAAAACCAAAAAAGTTTTATGAAAAACCCACCGCGCAATAAAATTTCATCGCGTGTCCAGAATTAGCAAAAAATATATAAAGAGGGTTCCGAATGACCTTTTTGCCCTTCCTTCTAATTTATTGAAAATACCCACGAAACTACTCTTAAAAAAAACGTTTCGATACTTCATCTTCTTCCATACGCTGCTCACTTTCGAATCTAGGTTTTCTCCTCAAAAATCTTCAAAAATCGTCGAAAAATTTCGGAAAGACCGAGACAAACGGCAAAAGTGCTAAAACGGAGGTCAAAACATCATTTTTTTGCGATTGTAAAATTTTGGAAGGCCATCTAACAAAAAAGCGGTTACTTTCAGGCTCCTCGAAGATACGCTCGTTTTGGGACAAATCGGACCTCGTTTCGACAAAGTTATGGCCCTTCAAAGTTCCAACTGACCATAAAATGCAGGAAAATGGTCATTCTCCGTGTTATAACACGAAAAATGTTAATTTCGCATGAGGGTGGCCATTCTCCGTGTTAGTAACATGGAGAATGTCATTCTCCGTCTTAATTTACACGGAGAATAGTCATTCTCTATGTTAGTAACACGGAGAATGGCATTCTCCGTCTTAATTTACACGGAGAATGGCCATTCTCCGTGCTAAATTACACGGAGAATGGTCATTCTCCGTCTTAATTTACACGGAGAATGGCCATTCTCCGTGTAATTTAGCACGGAGAATGGTCATTAGAGTGTTAAAACGCAGGAGAATGGCCATTCTCCGTATTAGAAACACGGAGAATGTCATTCTCCGTGTTAAATAAAATGGAGAATGCCATTCTCCGTGTTAAATAAAACGGAGAATGGCCATTCTCCGTGTAATTTAGCACGAATAATGGTCATTTCAGTATTAAAACGCAGGAGAATGGCCATTCTCCGTGTTAAAAATACGGAGAATGCCATTCTCCGTGTTAAATAAAACGGAGAATGACATTCTCCGTGTTAATTTACACGGAGAATGGTTATTTCCAGTGTTAAAACGTAGGAGAATGACCATTCTCCGTGTAATTTAGTACGGAAAATGGCATTATCCGTTTCTAAATTACACGGAGAATGGCCATTCTCCGTGCTAAATAACACGGAGAATGACATTCTCCGTGTTAAATGACACGGAGAATGGCCATTCTCCGTGTTAGAAACACGGAGAATGCCATTCAACACGGAGAATGCCATTCTCCTTGTTAAAAATGCAGGAGAATGACTATTCTTCGTGCGATATCGATGGAGAACAGTTGACAGAAACCTTATTTTTTTTATTTTTTTGTTTTGTGGAAAGAAATTTGACATGAGTAAAGATTCAAGAGTTTTCGTTCTTCTTTCAAAACGATGCTAACTCTTATGGAAAAGAAGAAGAAGATCTTCTCTCCATAATTGACCTAATTGTCGGAGAAGAAGAAGAAGAAGAAGAAGAAGATAAGCGATGATCGGAGTTCGACTGAAAAAAAAGCATGGTGAACTACGAATGATCTTTGCGATCTCTGCTGAAGATGAGAGCAATGGAATTCAGATCTCTCGTGAAGAAGAAGAAGAAGAAGAAGAGAATCACAATCCAGATCTGAGTTTGTGCGGAGGGGTAGTTATGGTATTAATTTTGTAAATACAAAGCATCTAAAGGGAATCTTGGAATACTTAACGTGGAAATATATAATTCTGGGCATTTCATAAAACCCATCATGCGGGTGGATTTTTTATAAAAACCAACCCCGAAATTGGGTTCCTCAACAATTTTCAGAAAAAAGTATTCTTCAATGCAAAAGTATTGAGAAGACAATAAAATTATTTTTTTTCAACTTCCAAGACAATTTGTTCACTTCTTCATTTTTTTTATAAATATTTTTATTCATAATTGATGATGTGGAAGTAAAGCATTGTAAAATCTATTGTCTAGATCTAGACAATCAACTTTACATTGTCTTTGACATGTCATTGCCATGTCAACTTCACAATTTATTTCACATTTGCATTTAAGAAAGAATTTTGAAAGAAGAAGTGGTAATTCCTATGTGGCAACCATTTTTTAACTCGCCATTTTTTTAACTCGCAATGAGTTGGAGATGCTCTAAGCCTTGTTAGCAATTGCTCGAATAAAACTCGTATTATATGCAAAAAAAAATTGTATCTTTCATAAACATATAATATTTGCTTAGTTACGAAATATTCGAATCAGTATATTTCGAATCAGTATATAAATTTTAAGCATACTAGATTTTTAACGTGTGTTCCGTATATGTTATTGAAAAATTTGGCAAAAAATTGGTGAAAATCTGTTTAATTAACCAAATTTGACAACATGTTTAAGAATGCGAAGATTCTAACCTCAATATTTCCATTTGCCGAATATTAGACCGACTTTTTTAACATATTTTATTTACATTGCGTCGATTTATACTCGTACTTTTGCTATCCCAATTTTTTTCTTTTTGCCGAATTGCTAACAAGGGCCCTAAGTAGTGTTTTAAAAATCGAACCAAAAATTGATCCAGCCATGACACTGCATCGAATCAAATTGGTTCAACTACTAGACACTACTAAAATCTGCCCAATTTGCGACGTAAATTTAGCGACGTTCAATTAACGTCGCTAAATTGTGTTCATTAGCGACGTTTTATTGAAACGTCGCTAATAGTCGCTACTAGCGACGAAATAAGCGACGTGACAACGACGTATATTAATTACATGAGCTAGTCGTCGCGAAACGTCGCTCTGACGTCGCTAATAGCGACTAATTTAGCGACGGTAGTATTAACGTCGCTAAATTCTAATTATATTTCCCTCCCCTAACGATTTATTTTCCCCCATTTTACTCTCTCACTCTCTCTCTCCCCCCCCTCCGGCGCTCTCACTCTCTCCGGCGCTCTCACTCTCTCCGACGACTCTCACTCTCTTCGGCGACTCTCCTCCCTCTTCGGTACATGACTCTCCCCCCCCTCTCTCTCTCTCTCTCTCTCCGGCTATTTTGGTTGTTGGTGGTTGGGGGGGTATGGGTGGCTCGGGGGGAGGGACAGGGGGGATGCGGGTGGTTGGGGTGTGAGTGGGGGTAGCTGGGGGGTGGGGCAGGGGGGGACGAGGGCGGCTGGCGGAGGGGAGCTAGAGCTAGGGTTAGGGTTCGGGTTAGGGGTGGGTATGTGTGGGTGGGGGGGAGGGGAGCGGGGGGGTGGGGGCTGCTGGAGGTGGGGAGCAGTGGGGGTGGGGGCAGCTGGTGTCACGCCCCGCTCCCGTAGGAGTGATCGTCATCGCTAAGGCGTGATGCCGCACGGGCCTAGGTTGCGCCCGTGCAAGGCCAAGTCCAGAAACGGTCGATTTAAGCTAGGCCACAGAGTCGCACAGAGTGTCCCCATTTGCAGCGAAAAGTAAATAAGCACGAGTTGAAGCGAACTCAAATATTTTATTGATAATCACGAAGTTTACAAGCGGCGCTAGACCGATATTACAAATCGCTCGAGCTCTCTCTCTGAAACATAAAAAGGTGTGCCAAGTGACTTACAAGATGGAATGATACATGGCGATATTCCGATACATTATGTCCTGTATAGGGTGCTTCAGCTTCTGCAACGTCCCAAGGCCCCGGAGTTGGCTCCGCGCCTTAACACGTTCGATGGAAGCTCCGCACCAGCCGGCGTCTCCTGCTTCCTGCAAGCAGACTGTGGGGTTATCAGTACATTGTTATGCACTGGTGGGGAGGCTAGCTCGCCCACAATGCTATCATTACCAAACACGTTGCATTTACTTTTGTGCACCGTCTATCGTTCATTGTCTTTCTAATCTTGCCTTAGGATCAGTTTCATGGCATATATCGTAACCCATATCGTGTTGCCTAATTCAAGTATCTGCATTAAAATACATGCACGACTTACCCATACTTACCGTCCGGCCTTTCCTGTCCAAGTAAACCAAGTTAGTCAACAACAATTAACATGAAGTAGCTTGACGTGATTCATGTGAACATTCAATGTTACGGGCGTGTCTATGTCTCGGGTTCTAGCACGTCGTGGGCATGTTCTAGTGTTACGTTTCGAGCATGTTCAGGAGGCACATTTCAAGCATGTTCGGGGTGGTATATTTCAAGCATGTTCAGGCATGTTACATTTCGAGCATGTTCATGTTCAGGATGTTACTTTACAAGCATGTTCAGGAGTGTTACATTTTGGGCATGTCCAGGAGTGTTATAGTTCGAGCACGTTCAGGAGACACTTTATTTAGTTAACTTAGACTACTTGTTTCAATGCAAGAACTTGCACGTGGATTGCCACCAACATAGTCCACTTAATCTACATGCATGGGTCGCTGGCTTTACAAGCCATTTTGGACATATCACGTGGGCATTCTCACCTATCGAAGCGTGATGGCTGGTACACCTTGATAGTTTCTTGAAATGCCTGGCCTTATGTCTCTTTGAGTGGCCGAGCCCCCACTCAAAGCAGCCCGTAAGCCCCATGTCTGATTCCGCCTAGGCCGGCCACGGTATTCCCTCCCATCGCCCGTGCCGCAGAATCGTTCCTCAAGACGGCCACGGTATTCCCCCCTATCGCCCGTGCCGTTTGTCCACGACCATTTCGTATTTTACTTGTCATTTAACATATCGGCTGTCTTGAGCCATAATGCGTTATCGACCAGGTTGGCGTCCGTACAGCGCGGGTAGTGAGCCCCGTTGCACGTGTCCGTCATACCTGTCGCTAACGTCTTTCATGTCTTATCTTGTATTCACTCTTTCATTTCTTTCTTTCACTTGTTCGTTCATTCATTCATGTTTCACGTATTTATTCATTCGTTCATTCATTCGTTGATTCATTCATTCACGCATTACGCAACTCCCAGTACGGAAGTCGCCTTGGCGACCCATCGGTCCCATAGCCTTTCAATGTTGCTATACTATACTCGGAACGACTATGTTGATAGTCTTCCCATTTCATTGTTGTAATCCATTCATTGTTTTATTGTTGAACGCGTACGGGACTTGAACGTAAGCTGGTGCCGTAGCACGAGCGTAGAGCGCGGTGCGAGAGTTTCTCTATTTGCCGAGTTCTTTTCCATGTTCTAAACAAGCACCTAGTTTGGATTATGGAGGAAGATTCAGACTTTAGAAGACATGTTGCGATCTTGCACTCTGGATTTTGGAGGATCTTGGGAAAGTCACCTGCACTTAGTTGAGTTCTCATACAACAACAGTAATCAAGCCAGTATCCAGATGGCGCCATTTGAAGCACTATATGGTAAGAAGTGTAGATCGCCACTAGCATGGGATGATATCGGGGAAAGGAAGATGCTAGGCCCAGAAATGATTGTTCAGACGGTTGAAGTGATTAAGGGAATTAGAGAGCGACTTCGTGTTGCGCAGGATCGGCATCGTCATTGGGCGGACCAGCATCGTAGGCCGCTAGAGTTTTCTGTTGGGGACCACGTGTTCTTGCGGATCTCACCTACCCGTGGGGTCATTAGATTTGGCGTTCGCGGGAAGCTGAGTCCGCGATACGTAGGCCCATTTGTTATTCTTGATAGGATAGGCGATGTTGCTTATCGTTTGTCCCTTCCACCTTCGTTACGAGAGGTGCATGACGTGTTTCATGTATCTCAATTACGGAGGTATGTATCGGACCCAAGCCATATCCTCGATCATTTTGAGCTGGTTGTTGGTACCAACCTGTCTTACGAGGAGCAGCCTGTGTCCATCTTGGACCGAAGAGAGAAGGTACTCAAGAACCGAACAATTAACCTTGTCCGGGTTGCTTGGGGTCATCACTCTTTGGGAGAGTCATCGTGGGAACGTGAGGATGATATCCGATCACGGTATCCACATCTGTTTGACTCACAAGGTATATCTTTTTCTGTGTACCTTGATTGTCTTGATTCCTCATGCTTATCACCTTATGGGTAAAATTGCTTGATATCGTAGATTGATGGATTTACATATATGTTACTTGCTATGGACATTGTAAAATGATTGCTTTATTAAATTGCTGTACTTAGATTAGTTTAGTCCCGATATTTCTATCTTGCTTGAATTTGAAATTCCGAGGACAGAATTTTTTCAAGGAGGGTAGAGATGTCACTCCCCGTTCCCGGAATGCGTATTCTAATACGTATATTGCCTGAATATATTTATTTAGTATTTATCATGTAGTATCCTGTACTTAAATTCCTATAACTTCATGTTAATTAATTATCTGTATTTTATTTTCTGTACTTTATTTTTCTGCAATTCTATTATCTGCTCTTTAAATTTTCATGTTAATTAATTAGCTGCTCTTTAATTTTCATGCTAATTAATTCCTGCAATTTATTTCTGCATTTTATTTCCTGCAATTTACTTCTCTGCTTTAGTTTTATTTTCGGTTGGATGAGCCCCTTAAACCCGACCCATTAAGAACCCGGCCCAACTCCCACCTACCACCCCTTTGCTACTTAAAGCTACCCTCTCCCTTCTCTCTCCTCATTCACTCCTTCTTCACCATTACTTCTTCTTCTTCCTTTCATTACTCTCTCCACCTACCAACTAGGCAAGTACATCTTGCTCTACATGAGGACCATATTTTATGGTTCAATATTCTTCCTCTCATGATTTTAAGAGAGTTTAGTGCTTAGTATTTTGATTTCATTGGTTCATTTCTTGTAGATCTAAGTTATTGTATTTTCGGTTGTCTATGGGTTTTGATCTAGCAAACTCCTTTGTTCTCAAGATTTGATGGTTCCATGTCATAGAGCAGTTCATCCTACCCAATTTTGACCTTTGGAAAGTTGGATTCGGACTTATTTTGACCAAGTTATGAACTTTTGAAGCCTTGGGGTACAACCATAGAGTTCTTGCTGTTTGGAGAAGACAGTGAGCAGTGTATGCTAGCTTTTTAGCTGCGTCACTGAGCTGTGCGCGCTCTTTAGCGCAGCATGGAATCCATACGCTGCCTTTTTAGGAAGCGTGTGCCTTGCATACGCTACCTTTTGGAAGCGTGTGTCGTATGGAGTTCATACGCTACCTTTTTGGGAGCGTATGACTTGCATACGCTGACTTGGATGGTCAGGAGTCGTATGAAGTCCATACGCTACCTTTTGGGAGCGTATGACTTGCATACGCTGATTTGGATGGTCAGGAGTCGTATGAAGTCCATACGCTGCCTTTTGGGAGCGTATGACTTGCATACGCTGACTTGGATGGTCAGGAGTCGTATGGAGTCCATACGCTGCCTTTTGGGAGCGTATGACTTGCATACGCTGACTTGATTGGTAAGGAGTCGTATGGAGTTCATACGCTGCCTTTTGGAAGCGTATGACTTCCATACGCTAGCTTGGCTTGAGCGTAGCTTGACCTGAGCGTACGCTGGCATGAGCGTAGGCTGACATGAGAGTAGCCTGCTTACCCTGGATCTTCTATAGCCCTGTATATTGATATCTTATTAGATGTTTAACGTCCATTTTATATCCTTACGCCTTTTTGCATAAACTTGATATAATCATGATATGTTGATATTTCTGTTAATTATAGATTATTACGTGGGATGTACCATGTGTCATGAATTGAGTTATAGATACCCGGATTGACTAGAATTAAACCCTGAGAGTTGTAGACTCGACCCCACTGAATGCTAGTTGACTTTCATGCCTTGCCACCATTGATAATGATTGTGATCTTGACTAAATTGATCATGCGTTCCTAATTGAAACTAAGAGACTGGCTAGTCGTCTTATTGAATGAAATGAATGAGACACGTTCATGTTATGAACTATTGTACTCGACTGGCTGATCCCGAATATTGACATACATGCACATGCAGGCTTCAATCTATTTATTTATTTATTTACTTAGTTATTTTTCTACAAAAGAAGCATGTGTACTTTATGGTCAAGGCATGATTACCGTGGATAGATTTGATTGTTGTATTATGCTATGTAAGATCTGCAACCTAACCGCACTGATATCGTTGTAGAGTTGTGCATATCGTACCCCGTACGAAAGTACTCATTTGAATGACCATGATCCACGGCATGAGATTTCACTCAACGTAGAGACTATTAAGTTAATTAAATAATGATTGCATGGAGAGAATGGATTCCCGAATTCTTACATGGCAGCCCCCTTGGGACGAGTAGTACCCGACGGGCCGGCTGGTTCCCACAGATACTGTAAATCTGCCACACGGGCAGGGAACAGTATCTGCTTTTATTATTATTGTATATTGTATATTGACGGGCGTCCTGCTAGGACTCGTCTAATTCATGCATGGGCCAATTGATCGACTGGATAGACTAGCCTTGCTTGCACATAGTAAGAACTGAGGAATCCCTAATTGCATTATTCCAGGATAACTTGGGACTCATAATAGCAAGCTGTAGGAGTTGATTGGCCGTTCAAGATGATTTGTTTGTGCACTGTACTCTGTTACCTAACTAGGATGATCATAATGTCAGGACATGACGGACCAACTTCTGTCCTTGTTTGGTTGGGAGGTTGGTTCGAAGTGTCTTGATGTGATGTGAGTTCTAGTAGCAAGCAGAGATCTATTATTATATTTTCTTACTTACTGGTTTTAGTTCTCATGTCGTGCTCCCTTGTGGTACTTGCTATTAGAGGTCTAACCTCTCTGGTTTTGCATGGCCAGATTTAGAGCCAGTTCCCGAGGACTCAGCGTACTTCCACCTCCAGGATGGTCAATACTAGAGGAATGATCGCAGGAGGCCTCGAGTGGGTTCCTTAACTTCACCATTCGTTTTGTTATCTACTTTATACCTTGCCGTTTGGCACCGACATGTTAGTCGGATTGTCTTGTACTTACTTTTGCATAATTGTAATTAAGTCAGACTGCAGCTGATAACAATTGTGTACGCTTGCTATATCATCTGGCTATGTTTTGTAAAGCCAGATCTCAAAAACATTTTGACTGAGCGTTTGGGATGCCTTACTGCTTTACCTTACATGTTCTATATTTTTGTTTCTTGTTTGAATGATTGAGACAATAGATGTGAAATGACCATAGTAAGACTTTTATGTAGTATGCACCCCCTCGTCTGGTTAGACAGCATTGATCGTATTATACGGTATTCATCTACCCGTAATACGTAGCTGGCTGAGTCACTCCCCCGCTCTCCAGTATTCTGGTTCTGGGGCGTGACAAGGTTTTAGTGGTGGCCCATGCAGGTCTGATTTCAGACTTGTGGGGTGTTTTGATTTATAGGATGTCTCAATCACATGTGTTCCCCCTTGATCTCATGATTCGTTGTTCTCAACCCTTGCTTAACATTCCGGTATCCTTTGACTTCATTGATCCTTCATGTCCGGTCGTTTGATTGTCCTCTTGTCCCTTTCCTTAGGGGCACTTCGTCCGCATCGGTCAGAGCTGGACAGCAACAACATGGACAGCAACATGGACAACATGACCCTGCTGGTCAGCAACAAGAGCCGGTACTAACTCAGGAGGCTACTCAGGAAGAAGTGATCGTGGAAGCAGCAGCTGGATCGCAGTATCCGGATGTTCCACCCCCACCAACAGTTCCACCTACCCAAGTGGACACACCAGCCCTTCTGGAGATCATGAGAGGAATGATGGCTACTCAGCAACACCAGATGTTGGTCCAGCAGCGCATGCACGCTCAGTTGCAAGAGCAGAATGTACTACTCAACCAAGGATTGCAGACGGCATTGGAAAGAGGGGCGAGGACTGATTCAGGAGCATCAGCCAGGTTTTGCAAGTACAACCCCCGCCGTTTTGAGGGCACGGAGGATGCCATCTCAGCAGATGCATGGCTTAAGGATATTGAGGCTATTCTGACAGCAGCTAAGGTACCGCAGAAGAACGTGTGGATCTAGTGAAGTTGTTACTTCAGGATCTCGCACGTGATTGGTGGAAATCAGAGAAAGTAGGCATCAGACGTCCTGTTGCTTGGGACGATTTTACTGCAAGGTTCAAGACGAAGTACTATGGAGTTGTGGCACAGTTTGAGCTACAACAGAAGTTTATCAGCCTCAGGCAGGCTGGCAAGACGGTAGATGCTTATGCAGCGGAGTTCTGCAGATTGAGTAGGTTTGCCCCAGAGATGGTAGCAACGGAACGCCAGAGGGCGATGAGGTTCCAGCAAGGGTTTCATCTTGAGCTCTTGCAATTGATAGAGGGGCACAATTACCAGACTTTTGATGAGATATTGACGGCAACTCGAAGGCATGAGATCACCATTCAGAGGCTTGCGGCAAGGACTGGGGGTCAGAAGAGACCCCACAGTCAGATTGAAGGAGGAGGGGGAGCAGCGCCCCGAACAACAGCACCATCCCCTGGCATTCGTATCCACGATGTGGCAATACGAGGGCCAGCACCACCACCCAGGCAGCAGCAACAGCAACAGAGAAAGAACCAGCAACCCCCGGCGGGCTGCACTTATTGTGGGAAGATGGGGCACACTAGAGATGTGTGTCGGACATTGAATGGACTATGTCTGATATATGGGAATCCAGATCATCGGGTTACCATATGTCCCATGAATTCGAGGTCAGGAGGACCAGTGCAGCAGTTTTCTGCTCTGCCAGCACCAGGGGCAGGGCAGTATCGAGGACCAGCATTGGCAGTGAGGCCATTGGCGCAGCGTCCGTTAGTACCGCAGGCTCAGATGTATCGACAGCAGGGATCACCGATGCAGCAACACCAGCATAGACCACCCCAGCATCATCAAGGAAGGGGCCAGCAGCAGCACTAGGCTAGGCCACAGCATGGGAACCAGCAAGGAGGTCGAGGGCAAGCATTCACTTTGTCCTTGGAGGAGGCATTAGCATCGGGAGATGTTATGGCAGGTAACATTCTCGTCGCCTCATATCCCGCAGTAGCATTGTTTGATTCGGGAGCATCACACTCATTTATATCTGCACAATTTGCGACACGACTAAGAGTGAAGTTCGAGACATTGCCAGGGAGGTTGAATATACTCACTGGTAATGGGCTCGTAGGAGTTAGTAGAGTTATTCTAGCGTGTAGTGTTGTAGTTTGCAGGCATTCCTTACCCGCCCGGTTGATAGAATTTCTTGTTGGAAATTTCGACGTTATCTTAGGCATGGACTGGCTGAAAGACAGTCATCCGACAATAGATTGTCGTAGTGGAAGTGTATCTTTTGATATTCCAGGCATGGAGAGGTTCACCTTGGTCAGGTCAGAGGCAACTCAGCAAGAGCAGGGAGTAGTAACAGCAATGGAAGAAGTTCAGATTCCGAAGGTAGTTGAAGAATTTCTAGACGTATTTCCCGAAGAACTTCCCGGTCTGCCACCAGTTAGAGATATTGAGTTCAGTATAGAATTGGCACCTGGAACTAAACCGATATCAGATCGGGTTTACAGAATGGCGGATTCAGAGCAGGCCAAGGTTTATCAGCATATAGAGGAATTGAAGGAGAAGAAGTTCATCCAAGCTAGCATATCACCATGGGCAGCGCCAGTGGTACTTGTAGGGAAGAAGGATGGATCATCCAGATTGTGCATCGATTACAGGAAGCTTAACGCGGCAACAGTAAAGAACAAGTACCCATTACCCAGGATCGACGACTTATTTGATCAGTTGAGCAGGGCTAGAGTTTTCTCCAAGATAGATCTTCGTTCAGGGTACCATCAGGTGAGGGTTAGGAAGGAAGATATTCCCAAGACAGCATTCAGGTCGAAGTATGGGCATTATGAGTTTTTAGTAATGCCGTTTGGTTTGACCAATGCTCCAGCTATCTTCATGGATTTGATGAACCGCATCTTTATGCCGTATTTAGATCAGTTTGTCGTAGTATTTCTCGACGACATTCTTGTGTACTCTGCTAGTGAAGAAGAGCATGAAGACCACCTCAGGAAAGTGTTGCAGGTTCTAAGAGAGAACCAGTTGTATGCCAAGCTCAGCAAGTGTGAGTTCTGGACGGATCACATTTTATTTTTGGGTCATATTGTATCAGGAGCTGGAGTAGCAGTGGATCCCAAGAAGGTAGAAGCAGTAGAGAGTTGGCCAGTACCCAAGACCGTAGCTGATGTACGGAGTTTCTTGGGATTGGCAGGATATTACAGAAGGTTTGTGTCAGACTTTGCAAGGCTTTCAGCACCCATGACCCGCTTGACCCGGAAGGATGTACCATTCGTTTGGTCGACAGAATGCCAGGCATCATTTGAGAATCTGAAGCAGAAGTTGATATCAGCGCCTATTCTTACATTACCAGTTGGACCCGAAGGTTTTACAGTATATTGTGATGCGTCAGGTAAAGGACTTGGATGTGTCCTTATGCAGCATGGGAAGGTGATAGCATATGCATCTAGGCAGCTTCGGGACCACGAGAAGAATTACCCAACTCATGATTTGGAGTTGGCGACAGTAGTATTTGCTCTGAAGCTATGGAGACATTACTTATATGGTGACCGAGTGGAAATGTACACAGACCACAAAAGTCTGAAGTACATCTTTACTCAGAAGGAACTGAACATGAGACAGAGAAGATGGTTGGAGTTGATCAAGGATTATGACGTGGAGCTTCAGTATCATCCAGGCAAGGCGAATGTAGTGGCAGACGCTCTCAGCAGGAGAGGCGGCGCATTTATGTTGACAACGCAGAGACATATCTTAGAAGACCTTCAGGAGATGGGCATAGAAGTTATACTTCCTAGTGATGTAGGAGTTCTGGCTAGTCTACAAGTTCAATCCGACTTGGTAGGCAGGATCAAGGCAGCTCAGGCACAAGACCCAAGGATTCAGAAGCTTAGGGCAGAATGTGAGTCAGGACTCAGGAAGGAGATGAGAATTCATGAAGATGGTACACTTAGGTTTGGATCACGTCTATGTGTACCTAGTGGAGATATCAGACAGGAAGTTATGACAGAAGCTCACAGTTCCCAGTATTCTATACATCCTGGAGGGACCAAGATGTACCAAGATATCAAGCAGCACTTCTGGTGGAATGGAATGAAGAGAGAGATAGCTAGATTCGTTTCCCGTTGCTTGGTATGTCAGCAAGTGAAGGCAGAAAAGCAGAGGCCAGCTGGATTATTGCAACCGCTTCCTATTCCAGAATGGAAATGGGAGCATATCACAATGGACTTCGTGACCGGTTTACCGAGGTCACCAAGTGGTAAGGACGCTATTTGGGTGATAGTGGACCGACTTACGAAGGTAGCACATTTTCTTCCTTTCAGAGTAGGGCAATCTATAGAAAAGTTAGCAGAGTTGTACATGCAGCAGATAGTCAGGCAACATGGAGTCCCTATCAGTATTATGTCAGACAGAGATACCCGTTTCACGTCGCATTTCTGGAAGAGCTTGCATCATAGTCTGGGTACCAAATTAAAATTTAGCACGGCTTACCATCCACAGACGGACGGGCAATCAGAAAGGACGATTCAGACTTTAGAAGACATGCTGCGAGCTTGCACTCTGGATTTTGGAGGATCTTAGGAAAGTCACCTGCACTTAGTTGAGTTCTCATACAACAACAGTTATCAAGCCAGTATCCAGATGGCGCCATTTGAAGCACTATATGGTAAGAAGTGTAGATCGCCACTAGCATGGGATGATATCGGAGAAAGGAAGATGCTAGGCCCAGAAATGATTGTTCAGACGGTTGAAGTGATTAAGGAAATTAGAGAGCGACTTCGTGTTGCGCAGGATCGGCATCGTCATTGGGCGGACCAGCATCGTAGGCCGCTAGAGTTTTCTGTTGGGGACCACGTGTTCTTGCGGATCTCACCTACCCGTGGGGTCATTAGATTTGGCGTTCGCGGGAAGCTGAGTCCGCGATACGTAGGCCCATTTGTTATTCTTGATAGGATAGGCGATGTTGCTTATCGTTTGTCCCTTCCACCTTCGTTATGAGAGGTGCTTGACGTGTTTCATGTATCTCAATTACGGAGGTATGTATCGGACCCAAGCCATATCCTCGATCATTCTGAGCTGGTTGTTGGTACCAACCAGTCTTACGCGGAGCAGCCTGTGTCCATCTTGGACCGAAGAGAGAAGGTACTCAAGAACCGAACAATTAACCTTGTCCGGGTTGCTTGGGGTCATCACTCTTTGGGAGAGTCAACGTGGGAACGTGAGGATGATATCCGATCACGGTATCCACATCTGTTTGACTCACAAGGTATATCTTTTTCTGTGTACCTTGATTGTCTTGATTCCTCATGCTTATCACCTTATGGGTAAAATTGCTTGATATCGTAGATTGATGGATTTACATATATGTTACTTGCTATGGATATTGTAAAATGATTGCTTTATTAAATTGCTGTACTTAGATTAGTTTAGCCCCGATATTTCTATCTTGCTTGAATTTGAAATTCCGAGGACGAAATTTTTTCAAGGAGGGTAGAGATGTCACTCCCCGTTCCCGGAATGCGTATTCTAATACGTATATTGCCTGAATGTATTTATTTAGTATTTATCATGTAGTATCCTGTACTTAAATTCCTATAACTTCATGTTAATTAATTATCTGTATTTTATTTTCTGCACTTTATTTTTCTGTAATTCTATTATCTGCTCTTTAAATTTTTATGTTAATTAATTAGCTGCTCTTTAATTTTCATGCTAATTAATTCCTACAATTTATTTCTGCATTTTATTTCCTGCAATTTACTTCTCTGCTTTAGTTTTATTTTCGGTTGGATGAGCCCCTTAAACCCGACCCATTAAGAACCCGGCCCAACTCCCACCTACCACCCCTTTGCTACTTAAAGCTACCCTCTCCCTTCTCTCTCCTCATTCACTCCTTCTTCACCATTACTTCTTCTTCTTCCTTTCATTACTCTCTCCACCTACCAACTAGGCAAGTACATCTTGCTCTACATGAGGACCATATTTTATGGTTCAATATTTTTCCTCTCATGATTCTAAGAGAGTTTAGTGCTTAGTATTTTTGATTTCATTGGTTCATTTCTTGTAGATCTAAGTTATTGTATTTTCGGTTGTCTATGGGTTTTGATCTAGCAAACTCCTTTGTTCTCAAGATTTGATGGTTCCATGTCATAGAGCAGTTCATCCTACCCAATTTTGACCTTTGGAAAGTTAGATTCGGACTTATTTTGACCAAGTTATGAACTTTTGAAGCCTTGGGGTACAACCATAGAGTTCTTGCTGTTTGGAGAAGACAGTGAGCAGTGTATGCTAGCTTTTTAGCTGCGTCACTGAGCTGTGCGCGCTCTTTAGCGCAGCATGGAATCCATACGCTGCCTTTTTAGGAAGCGTGTGCCTTGCATACGCTACCTTTTGGAAGCGTGTGTCGTATGGAGTTCATACGCTACCTTTTTGGGAGCGTATGACTTGCATACGCTGACTTGGATGGTCAGGAGTCGTATGAAGTCCATACGCTGCCTTTTGGGAGCGTATGACTTGCATACGCTGACTTGGATGGTCAGGAGTCGTATGAAGTCCATACGCTGCCTTTTGGGAGCGTATGACTTGCATACGCTGACTTGGATGGTCAGGAGTGGTATGGAGTCCATACGCTACCTTTTGGGAGCGTATGACTTGCATACGCTGACTTGATTGGTAAGGAGTCGTATGGAGTCCATACGCTAGCTTGGCTTGAGCGTAGCTTGACCTGAGCGTACGCTGGCATGAGCGTAGGTTGACATGAGAGTAGCCTGCTTACCCTGGATCTTCTATAGCCCTGTATATTGATATCTTATTAGATGTTTAACATCCATTTTATATCCTTACGTCTTTTTGCATAAACTTGATATAATCATGATATGTTGATATTTCTGTTAATTATAGATTGTTACGTGGGATGTACCATGTGTCATGAATTGAGTTATAGATACCCGGATTGACTAGAATTAAACCCTGAGAGTTGTAGACTCGACCCCACTGAATGCTAGTTGACTTTCATGCCTTGCCACCATTGATAATGATTGTGATCTTGACTAAATTGATCATGCGTTCCTAATTGAAACTAAGAGACTGGCTAGTCGTCTTATTGAATGAAATGAATGAGACACGTTCATGTTATGAACTATTGTACTCGACTGGCTGATCCCGAATATTGACATACATGCACATGCAGGCTTCAATCTATTTATTTATTTATTTACTTAGTTATTTTTCTACAAAAGAAGCATGTGTACTTTATGGTCAAGGCATGATTACCGTAGATAGACTTGATTGTTGCATTACGCTATGTAAGACCTGCAACCTAACCGTACTGGTATCGTTGTAGAGTTGTGCATATCGTACCCCGTACGAAAGTACTCATTTGAATGACCATGATCCATGGTATGGGATTTCACTCAACGTAGAGACTATTAAGTTAAATAAAATAATGATTGCATGGAGAGAATGGATTTCCGAATTCTTACATGGCAGCCCCCTTGGGACGAGTAGTACCCGACGGGCCGGCTGGTTCCCACAGATATTGTAAATCTGCCACACGGGCAGGAAACAGTATCTGCTTTTATTATTATTGTATATTGTATATTGACGGGCGTCCTGCTAGGACTCGTCTAATTCATGCATGGGCCAATTGATCGACTGGATAGACTAGCCTTGCTTGCACATAGTAAGAACTGAGGAATCCCTAATTGCATTATCCCAGGATAACTTGGGACTCATAATAGCAAGTCGTAGGAGTTGATTGGCCGTTCAAGATGATTTGTTTGTGCACTGTACTCTGTTACCTAACTGGGATGATCATAATGTCAGGACATGACGGGCCAACTTCTGTCCTTGTTTGGTTTGGAGGTTGGTTCGAAATGTCTTGATGTGATGTGAGTTCTAGTAGCAAGCAGAGATCTATTATTATATTCTCTTACTTACTGGTTTTAGTTCTCATGTCGTGCTCCCTTGTGGTACTTGCTATTAGAGGTCTAACCTCTCTGGTTTTGCATGGCCAGATTTAGAGCCAGTTCCCGAGGACTCAGCGTACTTCCACCTCCAGGATGGTCAATACTAGAGGAATGATCGCAGGAGGCCTCGAGTGGGTTCCTTAACTTCACCACTCGTTTTGTTATCTACTTTATACCTTGCCGTTTGGCACCGACATGTTAGTCGGATTGTCTTGTACTTACTTTTGCATAATTGTAATTAAGTCAGACTGCAGCTGATAACAATTGTGTACGCTTGCTATATCATCTGGCTATGTTTTGTAAAGCCAGATCTCAAGAACATTTTGACTGAGCGTTTGGGACGCCTTACTGCTTTACCTTACATGTTCTATATTTTTGTTTCTTGTTTGAATGATTGAGACAATAGATGTGAAATGACCATAGTAACACTTTTATGTAGTATGCACCCCCTCGTCTGGTTAGACAGCATTGATCGTATTATACGGTATTCATCTACCCGTAATACGTAGCTGGCTGAGTCACTCCCCCGCTCTCCAGTATTCTGGTTCTGGGGCGTGACAGCGGGTAGCGAGCCCCGTTGCACGTGCCCGTCATACCTGTCGCTAACGTCTTTCATGTCTTATCTTGTATTCACTCTTTCATTTCTTTCTTTCACTTGTTCGTTCATTCATTCATGTTTCACGTATTTATTCATTCGTTCATTCATTCGTTGATTCATTCATTCATGCATTACGCAACTCCCAGTACGGAAGTCGCCTTGGCGACCCATCGGTCCCATAGCCTTTCAATGTTGTTATACTATACTCGGAACGACTATGTTGATAGTCTTCCCATTTCATTGTTGTAATCCATTCATTGTTTCATTGTTGAACGCGTACGGGACTTGAACGTAAGCTGGTGCCGTAGTACGAGCGTAGAGCGCGGTGCGAGAGTTTCTATATTTGTCGAGTTCTTTTCCATGTTCTAAACAAGCATGCAAGATGGGATTATTCCCTTAGCTAGGTGCGTTGAGTCATTTATTAGCATGCGCGGGTTATCGCCTAGCGATTCTCGTGATAGTGTCCGCATTGTTATGTGTCTAGGCTAAGCACAGACGGGTTCATCGGAGCCACCCACCTTAGCGATGTTCGCATCGGCCGAGCGATACTCCGAGCGCGCCTTTGATAGTCTAAGTCTGGATTCATCTTGACGGGCCAATGTAAGCCTTGTATCGATTCTTCATCCGGTCGATGCCAACTCTTCGGGTCGACAGCTCGCTTGAGTCGTTGCACTTGCCGTTTGGATCGGCGTTCCGCTAGGGCGGAGCGGGTCGTTACATAATACACCACTCAAAATAAGTCTCGTCCTCGAGACTTCTTGAGTGCAGGTCATCCTATCATTCCTTACTCGTGTCGTCATTTTTCTTAGACAATTTCATCGAACGGCTCTATCGTTCGATGGAATCGAACCATACTTGATATCTTTCTATGTCGCACGCGTTTGGTCGATTTTATTGAATAGCCTTTCATTCATTTTATAGTTGATTGTACTTATTCAATTCAAGTGTTTCTTCGTCTTGGTTGCTATTTCTCTGTGTCATGGGACGAAAATATTCGTACCAGGCACATTGTAATTCGTCAAATACGAGGGTCGTAGGCCGAGGCAAACTCACTTTCGTTTATTTCGGTCATCGAGATGACCCGATTCGCTTCTCAAGCGTTCGTGTCCACGAAATCAGTATGATTTCTACTTAGCGGGGTCGACCAAGTCTATATAATTTTCGTCCGATTCAAGACTAAGTATTGCACTATCCTCGAGTATATCTTCCTATCAATGGTCCAATTCGTTATACCAACTTTTATTTGCACGATATCGTTTCCATATCATTCACTTGTTTAGGGCCAATCTCGTTGTCGTTCACGCACACTCCGCTTACACGTTTTCTTTGATTCTGAGCCACGCTCGTACTAGTATCGATTCTTTTACTTCCTTTAGCACGATTTCACGTTCACGACACTCTTCCATTCCCCAAGTCGTGCAAGAACTCAACGTATCATTTGGTTGGATCGTGTACGCATTCCAAGCGTCCCCAAAATACATGCATTCAACCAATCCGCATGATAGTGAGTTTGTCATTCTCACTCGAGTCGCATCGTGCACATACTCAAGCATCCCTGAAATATATGTATGTCAGCCGAGTCTCGTGAGCAGGGTTTCCTACTCTTGATCCACTCTTTCAATTCATGCCAATCCTCAAGATCAATCCCTCGATTGTCAACTCTTGCAATAGGGCGTCTCGCCTAACCACTAGGCCAATTCTCAAGGCTAAGTCAATGTCAGGATTGGAATCATAGTTCCCCAACAATAATGCCAACACTGACCCCAATCCTAGGGTCAAACCAAAGTCGATAGTACGGGATTTTCTACCCAAGCTCGCGTCACTCAGATTTCTAAACATCGAGCACGATTACCTATTCGCATCAACGCATTCGTTGCGCGTATTCGAATCCATTCAAATCACCAATTCTAACCAATTCATGTATTCGATCACGAGGTTATCTAGCTCGACAATACGTTGCGCCCCAATCTCACGCGAGTCCGATTATCCACGGTGGTTCATGAATCACCATGCAATGCACCCGCGGAATAATCATTCTCATTGGAGCGTAACTCTTGTTTGAGTTTAGACTAACTCATTTTCGATACGCGGATTGGACCTACTCAATCCTCAAATTCGATTCTTCAAGCACACAAATCCATTCTCGAGTCACCTTCGCGTCAAACCACAAATCGAAGCACATAAATTATCACGCCAAGCTAGGTCAATCACCCCCGCTGTATGAATCACCATACCAGCGCTCACGCAGAGTGATTGCCCTATTCGGCGCGACGCATGTGCGAGGCTGGAGTTGCGCTCCCATAAGACAAGCATGTCGACGTTGGGGTTATCGTCGAAGTAAATCCAAGTATTTTTATTTTCATTCGAGCCAAGATCGATAGTCCATTCGTCATTTCGTTCAACTAGAAAATCCACGAGCCACGTCTATATTTTCCTCGACACGTTTCAACATCCCAAGTATAGCATCCAACGAAATAATGACATTTGCACGATCGTCATTCGCTGAGTCAGAGTACCCCGAGTTATCGCATATCGATCTTTGATACGCCTCAATACCATCGACGATATGCGTAACCTGACGATCTTCCTTTGCAACCGATTTCGAGTCGTGCGTTGATGCTATTGTCCGAGTTGGATATTCCACAATCCCATTCTATTCAATCCAAAATCAAGTTCGATCGCTATTCCTCAAGCTCGTTTCAAGATCGTTGTTCAAAACTCAAGTCACATTTCATTTGAATCAATCCTAAATCGTACGCACGATCCTCTAAGTTTCCTCGATCAAGACCATTCATTTTCATTCATCGTTCCGAACCATTTTCTAACTCGCGTTGCCCAATGACAAGTTGTCCAGCAACATCTCGCTCGGGACTTTTGAAGTCACGACCAACTAAGCGTGACACGTTCTAAGGCTTTGCGCGATCGCATCGCCTCGCCGACATACCCGTTCTATCCGTATATCTTGTAGTCTCGCTCGAACAATTTCTATAACGTCCATACACCACTCAGGGTTCGAGCCACTCGACTAGTCGTCGTCACTCATTCTTATTCTTCTTCCAAACCTATCACATACACCACTCGAATTCAAGCCATATGATCTAGTCCTCAATCATGTTCGCGTTATGCGCTAAGACATCCTTCAGATTCGTTCGACGAATCTCTAGCGTAATCGCTCACGTCGCCTCGACGTACTAAGTCGTTCAGGCTAATCCTCAAAATCCAAGCCAATCTTTCGTGCACGCCTAAGCGTTAGTTGATAGCATTCCTATCGATATACACTCTAAGTGTATCTCTGTTCCCGACCGAGCGGTACTTGATATCGCTCGCAACCCGATTGCACCCGAAGTCGAGGTGCGCGACACACGGACTAAGTTGTGCCGCATAACCATCTCGTGCAGACTATATTTGAGTTTGCACGCTCACTTGTTAGGTCGACGCAAGACTAGTCAGGCACGCACGCGACATGTTAACTTAGCATATGTTCTCTATCGAGTCAAGTTTAACATCGTTCGACATTGTTAGCGTAAAGTTATTCAAGCAAGCCTTGTGTTTGCTAACTTCTAGCATTTTAGTTTACCTTCGACTCAAGTCTGTCGTGGTTTGGCACAAAGGCCTTTGCCTATCGATCCCGTTCAACCGAGTACTTGTACGAGCTTTTGAAAGTATTAGACTTATTGTATGGAACATCCCAAGGCACAACGAGAGAGAGCGCACCCATCTTTTGTTTCCAACTGAGCTTTCAAAACTGAGAAAATCGAAATGAAGTCCAAGGACGTAAAGCCGTGCTCTGATACCAATCTGTCATGCCCCGCTCCCGTAGGAGCGATCGTCCTCGCTAAGGCGTGATGCCGTACGGGCCTAGGTTGCGCCCGTGCAAGGCCAAGTCCAGAAACGGCCGATTTAAGCTAGGCCACAGAGTCGCACAGAGTGTCCCCATTTGCAGCGAAAAGTAAATAAGCACGAGTTGAAGCGAACTCAAACATTTTATTGATAATCACGAAATTTACAAGCGGCGCTAGGCCGATATTACAAATCGCTCGAGCTCTCTCTCTGAAACATAAAAAGGCGTGCCAAGTGACTTACAAGATGGAATGATACATGGCGATGTTCCGATACATTATGTCCTGTATAGGGTGCTTCAGCTTCTGCAACGTCCCAAGGCCCCGGAGTTGGCTCCGCGCCTTAACACGTTCGATGGAAGCTCTGCACCAGCCGGCGTCTCCTGCTTCCTGCAAGCAAACTGTGGGGTTATCAGTACATTGTTATGCACTGGTGGGGAGGCTAGCTCGCCCACAATGCTATCATTACCAAACACGTTGTATTTACTTTTGTGCACCGTCTATCGTTCATTGTCTTTCTAATCTTGCCTTAGGATCAGTTTTATGGCATATATCGTAACCCATATCGTGTTGCCTAATTCAAGTGTCTGCATTAAAATACATGCACGACTTACCCATACTTACCGTCCGGCCTTCCCTGTCCAAGTAAACCAAGTTAGTCAACAACAATTAACATGAAGTAGCTTGACGTGATTCATGTGAACATTCAATGTTACGGGCGTGTCTATGTCTCGGGTTCTAGCACGTCGTGGGCATGTTCTAGTGTTACGTTTCGAGCATGTTCAGGAGGCACATTTCAAGCATGTTCGGGATGGTATATTTCAAGCATGTTCAGGCATATTACATTTCGAGCATGTTCATGTTCAGGATGTTACTTTGCAAGCATGTTCAGGAGTGTTACATTTCGGGCATGTCCAGGAGTGTTATAGTTCGAGCATGTTCAGGAGACACTTCATTTAGTTAACTTAGACTACTTGTTTCAATGCAAGAACTTGCACGTGGATTGCCACCAGCATAGTCCACTTAATCTACATGCATGGGTCGCTGGCTTTACAAGCCATTTTGGACATATCACGTGGGCATTCTCACCTATCGAAGCGTGATGGCTGGTACACCTTGATAATTTCTTGAAATGTCTGGCCTTACGTCTCTTTGAGTGGCCGAGCCCCCACTCAAAGCAGCCCATAAGCCCCATGTCTGATTACGCCTAGGCCGGCCACGGTATTCCCCCCATCGCCCGTGCCGCAGAATCCTTCCTCAAGAAGGCCACGGTATTCCCCCCCATCGCCCGTGCTGTTTGTCCACGACCATTCGTATTTTACTTGTCATTTAACATATCGGCTGTCTTGAGCCATAATGCGTTATCGACCAGGTTGGCGTCCGTGCAGCGCGGGTAGTGAGCCCCGTTGCACGTGTCCGTCATACCTGTCGCTAACGTCTTTCATGTCTTATCTTGTATTCACTCTTTCATTTCTTTCTTTCACTTGTTCGTTCATTCATTCATGTTTCACGTATTTATTCATTCGTTCATTCATTCGTTGATTCATTCATTCACGCATTACGCAACTCCCAGTACGGAAGTCGCCTTGGCGACCCATCGGTCCCATAGCCTTTCAATGTTGCTATACTATACTCGGAACGACTATGTTGATAGTCTTCCCATTTCATTGTTGTAATCCATTCATTGTTTTATTGTTGAACGCGTACGGGACTTGAACGTAAGCTGGTGCCGTAGCACGAGCGTAGAGCGCGGTACGAGAGTTTCTATATTTGTCGAGTTCTTTTCCATGTTCTAAACAAGCATGCAAGATGGGATTATTCCCTTAGCTAGGTGCGTTGAGTCATTTATAAGCATGCGCGGGTTATCGCCTAGCGATTCTCGTGATAGTGTCCGCATTGTTATGTGTCTAGGCTAAGCACAGACGGGTTCATCGGAGCCACCCACCTTAGCGATGTTCGCATCGGCCGAGCGATACTCCGAGCGCGCCTTTGATAGTCTAAGTCTGGATTCATCTTGACGGCCCAATGTAAGCCTTGTATCGATTCTTCATCCGGTCGATGCCAACTCTTCGGGTCGACGGCTCGCTTGAGTCGTTGCACTTGCCGTTTGGATCGGCGTTCCGCTAGGGCGGAGCGGGTCGTTACAGCTGGGGGAGGGGAGCAGTGGGGGTGGGGGTAGCTGGGGGAGGGGAGCAGGGGGGGTAGGGGCGGTTGGGGGAGGGGAGCAGGGGGGTGGGGGCGGCTGGGGGAGGGGAGCAGTAGGGGTGCGGGCGGCTGGAGGAGGGGAGCAGGGGGGTGGGGGTGGCTGGGGGAGGGGAGCAGTGGGGGTGGGGACTGCTGGGGGAGGGGAGCAGTAGGGGTGGGGGCGGCTGGGGGAGGGAAGCCGGGGGGGGGAGGTGGTCAGGGGCACCGATAGTGCCGAAAAATCTGATAATTTAGTAATAATTATTTGTTTTTCGACACCGAAAAATGTGATACTCCGATTCGAATGCACCGATAGTGCCGATATTTGTAACAACTAGTTTTGTTGGTTGGTTAATTGGTAACATGGTGATCGAGACATATAGTCCCTGCAGCCATTCTACTAGCGAGACAGAAACTATGTAATTGTAGATAAAGTTGACCGTCCTCCGATCCTCATCCCTCGGCAATGATGATATGACAACCTATCACTATATCTTATATAGTAGTAGATGATGTCTTAGTTTTACATTATGTGGGTTCATCTTGATTCTGTTATATCCTTCAGATACTAGATTCGATAAGAACATATACTACACCATATGTACAGAACATAGATAATTCACACTAATGTATGCTAGAATGAATTTTGGGTTGTGTTCTGAGCCATCCGTTCTCACACTTAAAAGACATGAATTAGTACTGTGTGTCAATCTTTGTTTTTGTATTTTCGGCGAGATTAGCGGGTTTCGTTTCTGTATTTTGTATTTTGGATTCTGTATTTTGGCTCGAGCTCCAGCTCCATTTGCATTAATCTACGGTACGACATGGTGATCAGGACATAGTCCCTGCAGCCATTCTAATGGCGAGGCAGAAACTATGTAGCCGTAGATAAAGTTGACTGTCCTCCGACCCCCATCCCTCGGCAATGATGATATGACAACCTACCACTATATCTTATATAGTAGTAGATGATGTCTTAGTATTACATTATGTGAGTTCATCTTGATTCTGTTACATTCTTCAGATACTAGATACGATAAGATATACTACACCATATGTACAGAACATAGATGATTCACACTAATGTATGCTAGAATAAATTTTGGGTTGTGTTCTGAGCCATCCGTTCTTACACTTAAAATAGATATGAATTAGTACTGTAAGAGCGCCGGAGAGAATGAGAGTGCCGAAGAGAGAGTGAGAGAGTATAATGGGGGGAAATGAATTGGTGGGGGGAATATAATTAGAATTTAGCGACGTTCATACTAACGTCGCTAAATTAGTCGCTATTAGCGACGTCATAGCGACGTTTTGCGACGACTAGCTCATGTAACTATGTAGCCGTAGATGAAGTTGACTGTCCTTCGACCCTCATCCCTCGGCAATGATGATACAACAACCTATCATTATATCTTTTAGTAGTAGATAATGTCTTAGTATTACATTATGTGGGTTCATCTTGATTCTGTTATATCCTTCAGATACTAGATTCGATAAGAACATATACTACACCATATGTACAGAACATAGATGATTCACACTAATGTATGCTAGAATGAATTTTGGGTTGTGTTCTGAGCCATCCGTTCTCACACTTAAAACACATATGAATTAGTACTGTGTGTCAATCTTTGTTTTTGTATTTTCGGCGAGATTAGCGGGTTTAGTTTCTGTATTTTGTATTTTGGATTCTGTATTTTGGCTCCAGCTCCAGTTCCATTTGCATTAATCTACGGTACGACATGGTGATCAGGATGTAGTCCCTGCAGCCATTCGACTGACGAGGCAGAAACTATGTAGCCGTAGATAAAGTTGACTGTCCTCCAACCCTCATCCCTCGGCAATGATGATATGACAACCTATCACTATATCTTATATATATAGTAGTAGATGATGTGTTAGTATTACATTATGTGAGTTCATCTTGATTCTGTTACATTCTTCAGATACTAGATACGATAAGAACATATACTACACCATATGTACAGAACATAGATGATTCACACTACTGTATGCTAGAATGAATTTTGGGTTGTGTTCTGAGCCATCCGTTCTCACACTTGGCAAAAAATCGAATTTTCTATATTTTATTTGCTTTCGAAAATGTACTCAAACGAGATGGCACCCGTTCTCACAGATGGCACCTAAGACCCGAGGATCTCGCTTGAGGGAGGCACAGATGGCTGTGAAAGAGGAGGTGGCTCCAGCTCAAGAGGACAGTTCCACCGATAGAGCTGCTCCAGAAGTAATTCCTAAAGCTGAGGGAGCTGTGAAGGAGGAGGTGGCACCACAGGGCAGTTCCACCGGGAGTTCCAGTCATCCATCTCCTATGGATATTGCACTACAAAAAAAATGTCTTTTAGGGACGACACTATTAGATACGTTACTTTAAAGAGTCCTAAAAAATTAATATTTGAGACGAATATTTAATTTGTAATAAAAATATAATATTATATAGGACAGATTTATAAATCAATTTTAATAATATATCTTATTTAAGACATTAAATTGTATCTGTCTCAATAAAATATTGTATCCGTCCTAATTAATATGGGCGCGAAGGAAAAAATAATAAATTTGGATTACGATTGAAATAATTGGAAAAGAGTGTTACTTTGTTTCCCAAACTTTCGGTTTCCCCCCAATATTTTCATTTACTCCCACAGGGAAAAAAATAGGAGAACTCGATCTCTCCTCACTCCCCCTTTCCCATCTCTTTCCTCGAATCATCCCAGACCCGATCCCCGATCGAAACTCGAAGTCACCGGGATGAGCTCCTCTGGAAGTAAACTCTCTCGAAAACCCTATCTTCTAGATAAAGAAACCCTAATCTAGGGTTTTATTGTCTTTATTCATTCTCTTCTTGTTGTTTCCTTTTGTTTACAGGCACGTCGTCTAAAATCCTAGTTGAAGCCTCGACGACGTCCCATCGCTCTCGGCAACCGCGTACCTGCTCCTCCGGTCCAAGTTATGGCCAATGAGTTCCTCTCTCTCTCTCTTCTATTGTCCAATCTAGGGACCATGGCACCACCAAGCTCCTCATTCGCCTCTAGGTACTATACTCTCCCTATTTTGGACACGACACAAACACTTCGGATACTCTAGGACTTCCGTGTCTTGTTCGTATTTGTGCAACGTTGGATTGGTTAGTAATGTGAAGTAGGGTTTCTTCCTGCAATTTTACTTTATTTTTGGTGTATATAATAGAAATCTTGGATGCTTAAAGATATTTTGATTGTAGATGGTGATCTGTATTGCATGGACACGAATTTGATACATAACTGAGCACCAATTTTGAGTGTTTAATGTACTTTAGTGTGTTTGTATCATGTTAAATACATGTTCGACATGGAACATGACGTGACATCGACAATATACTGCTATTTTTAAATGTCTAAGCTTCCTAGAGGTGATATATGCTGTATTATCTGTATTGTAAGACGTATTTGTGTCTATGCAACATAGGCTGCAAGCCAAAGCATAATCCAAGGATGAAGGATATGGACTACATTATGATCCAGTAATGACAAATCTAGGTTACATAGTCATGGATTCGGATACAGACATTATACTTTTAGGAAATTTGTGATACCGGTACCACATGACACATTAATAAATATTTACATATATCAACTCTATTAGATGTATTAGTATCTATATGTATCCATACTTTTATTACTAGTAAGGTCTAAAAAATACAAAGGACCCACTTTACAAGAAATTTTGGCATTGCAGTTTGTTATTTATTGAGTTCTGTTGTATTGTAAGTACTTGGATTCATTAGGCATCAAGAAGTTGTAGTTGTTACTAGCAGTAAAATAGAGACAAACTTGAATGGTATGTTTATAGTGCTTGTAGTTTGGGGGAAGTGTTTGTAGTACATTTCTATTACGTAACTAATTACAGCGCCTATTAGGGCACTGTTAGGAAATTTGTGATACGGGAACCACATGTATTATACATATATATATACAGTAATAAGTATTTGCATACATATCAATTCTATTAGAAATTTTGTTGAGTGGAGTGGTTATAAAGTGAAATACAGAAGGTAAGTTGATGTTTATCTTCAATTATTTCTTCTTCATTTTTCCTTCTAAATGACATTTTGTACTAATTAAATGTTTGGTTGTACACTGTTTCATCTACAGATATGCTAGCCTTTACTTCCGTATATGCATTGACAAAAATGACAAAGAGTTGGAGGTCCTAGAAATTATCATCATTTTGTCGAGATATTGGACCGATATTTTGGCAGTGTGAGAACACTACCTTCTGATTACATATTGTATAAATAACTTCTTGTGTGATAGTCATTTTGTTATATCGTCTTTCCTTGTTTACTTTCCAGGTGTACGAGCTTGATTTGATCTTTAATTTTCATACGGTACTGACATTAGTTTCTTTAGAGATTTTGTTCTTTTTCATGTTTGTTTTCATAGCCATCAATCTTTTAATGGACCTTCAAATAGACAGGCATACTATATACTGGAAGAAATTATGATTGCTAGTGAACTTCAGAAGTCTAGTTCAAGGACTTATAGATTCACAGGTATACGAATGTTTCCCCTTAATCATATACCTTTGAGTCATACAAAAGCCTACCTGATGTATCTTTTTATACTTTTACAGAAATTTTGATCCCGTATCCATATGTTAGCTGAGATCGGTTATAATTTTGGTTGATTGATACCTATTCCTCCTCATCTAATAATCCTTGTCTGTTTTTTTGGTTGTGTCGATTGTTTTGAATTGTTCCCTTTCGGACCTCAATTCTGATCGAAAACAGCTTGAAACGTAATGGTTTTGGCTGGTACTTAGACTTTGTTGTGCCTGTGTGGGTTCATATTCAATAGGCCCTCTTTGCAGTATGCATAATATGACCACATCTTACAACTGCAAGATCTAATATAGGATATCACCCATCTAGAGCTCCTTTGAGTGCTTGCCTGCGCTGCAATTACGGATTTTGATTTTCCTAGATTGCCTTTGCATCATTCTTCTTTGTAATGTGTCTTGGCATTTAATCTTCAAAAGCCTTACTTTTACCTTTTAAAATGAGCTTCTTGTATGCCAGCCAGCAATAGGTAGAACCAGAGGAAAATTTGGTTGTGTTTGAGTAGAAGGTTGAAGTTGATTGTTGTAGTACCATCTAAAGCTCATTGCTAATCGCTATCACTATTGAAGACTTTCTTGATGTGATCACTTTGAACCAGAAGTAGATCACCTTAAATTGGATGAAGTTTTACCTGCTATCATTATTTGCCTGACTGCATGTTCACTACAACAAATATGGCATACAATAGCAGTTTATCTATGGCGTTCAAGCCTCCCTGCTATAGAATGTCATCATCAATAGCGTTCCTTCCGCAGTGCTATTAAAATAGAATACAATAGCAGTTTATCTATAGCGTTCGAGCCTCCCTGCTATTATAATATAATCATCCATAGCGTTTATATTGAAGTGCTATTAAACGTTCATACAATAGCAGTTTATCTATAACGTTGAAGCCTCCCTGCTATTAGAATGTCATTATCAATAGCGTTCATTATGCAATGCTGTTAATAGAACTTTATATAGCGTGTTATGAACGCTGTTAAAGGTATAGTTTTTTTAACGTTGCTATGCCCATTTGTCTAGGGTGAGCATTTTTCGGTTTTTGGACCGAAATCCGAACCGAACCTAATCGAATAAGAGATTCGGTTCGATTTGAAAAAAATCGGTTCGGTTTCGGTTTCGAAAATACTAAAATTTCTTATTCGGTTTTGGTTTCGGTTTTGGGATTCGGTTTCGGTTTAATTCCACTAACCTTTCAGAAATTTTAGCTAAAATTCCTCTCCCTGGTAAACCGAATAAGAAAATTAGTAATATATACGAAATATATCTTTGTATATTTAGTTACTATATATATTGAAAAAAAATATTATAAATAAACTGAAATATTAGTTAAACCAAATAAACTGAAAATCGATCAGATTTATTCCGTTCGGTTTGGTTCGGTACGGAATATTTCGGTTGGTTTCAATTTTTGTTATTCGATTTTCGGTCGAATTCGGTATTTGGTAATTCGGTTCGGCAAAAAATAAAAATAAATAAATAATAAATAAATAAATAAGAAAGATTTTTTGAAAAAATAATAGTATAGAAAATTATATTCTTAAGGGATATAATGATTATATTTTGTGTATAAAATATTTATTGAAATATACCGAATTTTTGAAAATAAATTTTTATAACATAAATTAAATATAAAAATAAAACATTTATCCTAAATTTGTGCAAAAAGAAAAGATGATAACAAAAAGTTTAAAATTTAAATTTTCATATAACTTTTCATTTCCCTCTTAAAGATCCTTCCACAAGTTTTCACTTTTAGTTTCCCAATTAACCTTTTCCTATTCCCGCACAAATTTTCACTTTTAGTTGTGTCCCTTGGTTCCCCATCCAAGGGCTAGGCCCAATTCCCAAATCAAACACCTCTAATTAACTGTCTTCATCTTTCTAGCTTCCTTAAGAAGAGAAAAGCAGCAGTCATTCAAAATATTCCCATATTTTTTCCCTTTTCTACAAAATCCCTAACACTATAATGACCGGTGGGGCTCGGGCTTCACTGTCCACGTCGTCGCCTTGGCACCGTCGGGCAGGCATAGTCGTCGTCTCCTAGCGGCAGCGGTTGCCTCCTCCCCGTGCTTCCCCCTTCTCATTTCCTCTCTCCTCACTCCCAACCTGTAGCCATCACGAGATGGGCATCCACCGCCACCACCCTCTCCAGCGCCATCACCACCTCCACACCATCATCTCGAGGTCGGTCTCCTTCTCCACCAAGTTGCCTCCACTCCTTCGAATTAAAAACTTAGGGTTAGGGTTTTGATTTTGTGTTCTTCCACTACAAAAAAATGGCGTTTCTTGACAGTTTATTCCTCGATGGTCGTGCTAAACCATCAAGAAAAGCCATTATCTTGACGATTTTAGACATACGTCAAGAAAATATCCATTTTTTTGTTATATTACAAAAATTTACCATAATACTCGACGGTTTTAGGGGAACCGTAAAAAAACCATTGTATTTATTGACGGTTTGGCTATAACCGTCAAGTAATGCATATGAGGAAAAAAAATTCGCGCATATTTTAGCTGCCATTTTATTAATTTTGTAAACTTTTTTTAAATATTTGATATGTATTGACAGTTCCGCGACCGAGGAACCATAGAAAGTCTGCTGCTATTTTTTTCCTTTTCTTAAAAGAAACCCGCTTCTCCCCTATGTCTATTTTTCCTTCTCCTTCTAACCCTGTGTTTGGGAACATTTGTGGGGATGGAGAGGAAAATTTGAGGGGAAGGAAAATGGAGAAGAGGAAAATGAAAGTAAAGTTAATTTTTCCTTCCTTTGTTTGGATGGACAAAAAGTAGGGAAATGAAAAGTTTAAAAATAATTTTTTATTTGTTTATGGATAGAGGTACAATTACTATTTTCTCCTTGGTATTCTCAAATGATGATTTAATATCAACTTTTTGAGGGGTGGTGGGGTAAATTCACTCAAATTCCCCTCATCTCTCTCCATTTTCCTCCCACTTTTGGGAGGAAAATTTTTTGGTGGGACCCACCTACTTTTTCCTCTCAAATTTTCCTCCCCCATTTTCTCTCCTCCTTTCCAAACACCATCATTTAAAATTTTCCTCTCACTTTTCCCTCAACTTTTTCCTTCCTCCCATTTTCCACCCTTCCCAAACAGTAGGTAAATTCTCCCAAGCCCTAATTTTCAATTTTTAGTTCTTATCCCTCCTCCAACATTCAAACCCTAGTTCCTCCGCCCTCGTCCCCAAGAAGAAAAGCAGCTTCATCCAGCCCTCCCTTGACCTCTCGAAGGACTGCAACATCGACCTCATCCCTATCGACCCCTCCCTCCCTCTCCTCTCCTGCCTCCACCCGACCCTGGCGAAGCACCCCACCGTGGGCCGTCGCATTTTTGAGCTGCCACCCCGCGGGGTCACGATCAACGTTCGATTCGACGTTCGAGTAGGGGAGTTTGTTGACGAGATCACCGCGCTCGAGGAGGTCTTGGAAGGTCCGACAAAGATGGATCTCTGAGCTTGAGGACCACTTCTGTGACCTATCTCCTCTCTCCCTCCTCCGTCGAACCCTCGCCACAGTTGAGCCTGTCGATCAGAGTGCTTTCGAATCCATGGTAACAATTTTCTAGAAGCTCAAAAATCCCTCATTTTCCTCTCGATTAGAAGTTCTAGGTTACCTTAATCTTTGCTTTTTTTGGTTGAAAATGGTGTTGTTAGGGCTTGGATCAGAGTGAGCCCACGTCAGATCTGGAAATCAGTGAGACTTGTCTTTGATTCATTTTTGTTATTCTGACACTAATCGAGTAGTGTTCGAGGGAATGCCTATAAGAGAGAATTATTTGTATACATTCTATGGAAAGCCATTCAAATCGTATAGACTGACATTGTATCTTTTCTACTAATGTCATTTCTTATTGAAGACATATATTCTCATAATGTCATTTCTTGTTGGAGAGAAGAAGGATGGGTTCAAGTAGATCTCAGCTAAATTTCAGATGAAGACATGTTTATTGTTAGTTACATAACAAGAGCAGCAAATCCAAGCAAGGAACAAGAGTTACAGAAAATGCCAAAAAATAACATTTTTGTAGTTTACCTTATTTAGGTACTCAATGCCTTGTGATTAATTGTGAGATAACCAAGGGTGACTGACGAATTTCCTCACTTGCAGTTGTCAAGCAAGGATGTAATATACTTAGAGGCCTATAATTACTATTCCTATTCTAGTATAGTGTGATTTTCTTTGAAATGGGAAAATAGTGTCCGGATCCATATAGTCTAGTGTGAATTTTTCTCTGACAATCTTGATACTTGTCATTTAAACAATTTTCTTACACTTGCACTAGACTCTCATCCATTGCTTGACCTTTTATCTTCCAAACTTATGTTTGTCTGAAACAATTCAGTAATTTTATTGCAGTCAAAATGTAGAAAATATGTTACCATTTAGGAAGAAAGAAAGAAGAAAGGAATGTAGTAACTTTTACAGATGTCAAGCATACTTCAACTGACACAAACCAACTCTTCCTCAAACCAAACATCTGCATATTCTATGCATGGCTCTGCATTTTACTTATTAATACTGATGTGGTCATATGTTGTTTGACACACATATGCATATTCTGTGCATGGCTCTACATTTCACTTATTAATACGCACATCCAGTTGTTGTAGGAAACATATTTTCGCCCATATATCTACACTCAGAGCATTAGGTACTAATATATACACAAACACACACCTACTAGCAGTTCTCGTGTACTGTTGCACTGCTTCTACACTGCACAAGAGCACTGACATGGGTTCTGCCCTGTAGAGCACACATGGATACATTGGTATTTCACTACACGTCCTCTGATACTAAAATCTATGGTAATCTAATTATCTACGGCTCCACATAAGTAGAGGTTAACTGCCCACCGCTATCACTATGTAATGAAAAATCAAGATTTTCTCTCTGAACTAATGAATATTGGAGGTATTGGAGCATGATACTAATATATGGCCTCGGCTTCAATGGTAGAGCCATTTGCATATGGATGTATACCTGCAAAGTATGCCTATTATTGCTTCTGTAGAATGTGGCAGTAATGGAGAGATACTGAAGTTACAAACTACAAGCCCCCCTAAAGTTGTGTAGGATCTCATCTTTGCTTATCAAACAAAATAATTTTTGAAGTACTTTATCTGCACTATAGTGATCTTAGAAGTTAATTAAGTTTACTCTGGGTTAGAGTTTATTATTTCTGATTGATTTTTTCTTATTAATTTCTCTTCTAAATGTTTTAATAAGCATTTTGTTGGCAGGTATTTGCTTGCAGTCTAGTGAAGCATCGTTAAATCTTCACCTTAGATTCCAAAGATCTTTTACTATGTCTAGGTATGCATCAACCAAATTTAGGCATTCTTTGAGGAGAAGTAGGAAGAGGAGCGACAACCAAGTCATCTCTATATCAATTGAGGATGTTCTGGACGTTGAGGAGCCACAGGCTGTTGATGCATTTCGCTAGTCATTGATTATGGATGAGTTGCTTCTGCATAGCATGATGATTATCATATGATACTGAGGTACATTATTGCTTCCTTTCTTTCTCCTGCTTGCTAATATAATTTTTTTTGTCATTTTGCCCTTTGATTTTTTTTTCTATTTTACTGACTCAATAGTGTATACTTGGTATCTTTTTTATTGTTCACGTGGGGATGAGAATGGCATAGTATTCTTTTAGTTTTGAGATGGTACCTATGTCAGTATAAAATATTTAGATCGTGCACATTTTTTCTCTTTAACTGTCCTGAAGGATTATCTTGTTTATATCTTTATTAAATTCATCCTAAATTTCTAATGTTGATACAAAATTTATCTTGATTTGTGCTGAAAGAAGTATATTTAGGAGTTGGTTTTTGTGGAACATCTATCTATAGATTCTTGAAGGCAAGTCTGATGTTGAGAAAGCAAAGCACATGTGGGCTAAAATGCTACAGTGGAGGCAAGACTTTGGTGCTGACACCACTATTGAGGTAATGCAAAGTATTCTTCTGCTTCAATAGTTTTTCATAGCAACCTTTACATAGGATCATAATGTTGATGATTTTACTGTACTTATTGTGTAGATAATAGTGATTTCCGTAGACCCAATCCGAATCCAGCCCGAGTTTTATGGTTCAATTTTTTCTAAGGAAATACATTCGATGACTGGTTCAATGTTAAAGCAATGAGCATGTGACTAAAGCACAGGCAAGGAACCTTTTTTTAGTTTAAAATCAACATCTCCTACAAACTTGCATAATAACTCTTTATTTATTGTTGAGCTACTTCATATTTTGGATTATGTGATGAAGTGTCCTACCGAATCACGTGACACTAGGAGAAGAATAAGAAAAAATAAGAGGGTAGGAAGGGATATACACTTCCCATAAAGTTCAATTGGTGAGACAACTGAAACCTCGAGCTCTCTCTTGTTTCTTATCATGCATTTGAAACTTGGATGGCTCATAATTTGATCCTAAAAGGCTACCAATCTGGCTGGGATATATTAGAGAAATCAAAGATTAGTTACTTTTCTGGCATCTAAGGGGATCACTAGAAGTTTGCTCCTGCTAGTTTCCCAGTGAATTGATTTTGATGACTAGCAGTTTGCTCCGAATCGTAGAATTGCTTGTGTAATCGCTGTTGCAAAAGCTCGTGACACCTTTGAACCATTCCTTCAACATCTGTATGTTCTGATCTAGAAATATTTATTGAGCCATTGCTTGGGTATAAAATATTTATTGAAATATACCCAATTTTTGAAAATAAATTTTTATAACATAAATTAAATATAAAAATAAAACGTTTATCCTAAATTTGTGCAAAAAGAAAAGATGATAACAGAAAGTTTAAAATTTAAATTTTCATACAACTTTTCATTTCCCTCTTAAAGATCCTTCCACAAATTTTCACTTTTAGTTTCCCACTTAACCTTTTTCCTATTCCCCATCTACAGACCATTTCATTTCCCCCCTTCCCCAGAAACCCTAGCTTCCCTCCTCCCTCCACGAAACCCCAAAATCCTAGGGTTTTACTCCCCCTCCTCTCAATTTTTGTTTGCAGACGCCTCGAAACCCTAACTTTACGAACCCTAATTTCTGTTCCGGACACGAAGGTGAGCTCTCCTGCCTCTCTTTTTCCGATTTGAAGCATTTATTGTTGATTTGATGGATTTAAGTTAAAATTCTTGTTTCTGTTTGGTGGGTTCAGACATGGGAGAAGCGAAGGACAACGATGCCTACGAGGAGGAGCTTCTCGATTACGAAGAGGACGAGAAGGCCCCCGATTCTGCGGCGGCCAAGGCCACCGGCGAAGCGGTGAAGAAGTAAGATTGATTTTTTTGATTTTCTTCGATTTTTTTGTTGCTTAATTACAAGTGGAGGTAACCATGTTGCAAAATACATATATATATGATGAGATCTATTATGCAAATTTTACTGGGTTTCATTTACGAGTTGAGTGTACTTTGTCAATTTTAAACCAGGCTTGTGTGTCATCTTGATAAGATGTACATTTGCTTGTGTTGCATTTTGACATGCATATAAAGTCTGAACAGCATGGGAGCCGATGAGGCTCCCATGAAAGAGAGATGGGGGCAGCCATGCAATACACACAATTTTTTTTCTTAAGATCCTAACAATGATTTACTAGACTACTTTCTAACTGCATGATTTTATCCTCTGGTCTAAATAGGAGATCTGCTGCTAGCTCCTATAATGTTATTACATAGCAGAACACAAGATGTCCACTCTGCATTTTTCTATTGCAATTGCTTGGAATAACTTGCAAACTTTCAGGTTCGTATTGCGCGTATCTTCAATGCATACGGGCCTCGAATGTGCATAGATGATGGACGGGTCGTCAGCAATTTCATTGCCCAGGTTTTCTCTATCCTTATATAACAGAAACCCTTGATTTATTGCTTTCTTCATGCGACTATTTATGTATATAGACATCATCAAATGTATCAACCTCATGATTAGTTGATCTTGATAATTTTATGGCAGGCCATCCGTGGACAACCAATGACTGTTTATGGGGATGGAAAACAAACTCGAAGTTTCCAATATGTTACTGATTTGGTATTAGATATCTTTTTATTCTTATATGCTCTTCACATTGGTTGGAAACCACATATGCATTCTTCTTTCCTTATGCATATTTCTTCTTGTCAGCTTGTGCATTTACATTAGTTTTATTGGCAGTATATTTTCGTATTTTTTGGTCAAGTTATTGACAAATTGGTGCATTTGTTTGTTAATACCAAAATGTTTGTGTACCATGTGATGTAATTCGGAATCCCTCTGGAGTGGCTTCTGATTGGTAATTGTCTGATATGCATACCATCTTGATATGCATTTTGTCTCTTGGTGCTTATGGTTTCCTTTGTTTTTGGTAGTTCAATGCGAGTAACAATTTTTCTTCTTCTGTATTACCTGAAATGAATGTCATATGCTTAATGTTCAAATTTCATATACTATATTAGAATTTTTATATAATACTTCATTCCTCGTGCAGAATAGCTAATTGTTAAGTTTCTATATGTTCTAATTGTATTCTACTTGCCATCTGCAGCTGAGATAGCTATGTTCGATAGTTGCATTGTTGTCTACAAGTTTATTCAGGACCTCCACTTTTTTGTTACCGGGAGAGATGAGGAAAATGAGCTCATCTTAGCAACAGTTCTCCAGGGTTTCTTTAATGCAGTGGGCCTTCTTCTTAGGTCTTATTTGTTGCAGTTACCTTTGCTTTCCGTTTTCACTTGATCGTCCTAACAACTAAAATGTGTTGCTTCCTTCAGGAACAATGCAGATAAAAAGATCGCACTCGAAAATTTGGATATGATCCTTTTATGCCTTGATGAGATTGTTGATGGGGGGTAAGTTGTTAATTTTGGTTGATTTTGATCATTGTTTAGTTGGAATTACAAACTTTTGAGTTACGGACACGAGGACACGATGTTCAGGAACTTTTTGAAGCTGGACTTACACACATGCTTATCTGAGTTCATTGTTTGCTGGTATTGCAGGATAATTTTGGAAACCGAAGGAAGTGTTATTGCTGTAAAAGTTGCTACTAGTGGTGGTCTGGATGGGGCAACATCCTTGTCCGAGCAGGTCAAATTTTCTCTATGACATAACAAACCTTGTTTGCTGATTATGTAGGATTTACTCAGCAGGTTAGCTAATAATCTCAGTCGTGGCTAAAACTACAAACTGCACACTTCTTCAATAATCTGAACTTATAATCTACTGTTTACTGAACACTAAAGCGTATGATCTAATGCACATTGGAGAGTAAATATCTACACATAATACCTTACTGAACGTTACCTACAGAAAACCTATTTTCCACTACACAACAGATATGGAAAACTGAAAGCTTTGGTCTGTACTGATAAGTCTTTAGTATAGACCATATTTAGCGATATCAGCTTCATCTATATGAAAAAATACACTCACTCAGTTGGAACTTATTAATCCTTTCAAGCTTTCAGTCAAAAAACGAGAAGAAGTGTTGAGAACACTTACAATTACAACAGAATATATAAACACATAAGACTCAATTAGTGCACTGGTAAGGCATCACTTTTCCTATCCCAATAATTTACTTTTCGTCAATTGTCTGGATCGGCTAGAGATGGTTTTTTCTTTACACTAATGATTTTCCTCCTATTTTTGTGTAGGTTGGATGAAGGAAGAGGATGCTTTCGGAGGAGTTTTGGTTGTGGATAGGCTCGAAGGGAGCTAAATGTTAGATAGTCAACATTTTGGGATATATGTAGCTGACTACACTGTTAATGTTTAATTTTTGGACATATGTTTGGTACTACTTCATTGTTCTACATGGAAAAATTATGGATTTTGAATGTTTGGTACTACTTCGTTGTTCTACATATATTAGACAGTGAGATTAATGAATTTACTTATGTTCGGAATTCATTCTGTGATTGGTTCGCATTTAAATTTTTGAATACCTGCATTTTGTGTAACTGCGGCATTATCTGCAATAGTATTCTGATGTGCTGCATTCTGCAAATTTTCGAATACAAAATTTTGACTCTGCAATAGCATTCTGACATGCTATTGTTGCACATATAATAACAAGAAAGAAATGCTATAAAAAGCATATATATATCAAAACGCTGTTAACAAACAATAACATACAGGAACGCAATTAAAAATAAACAACGTTCAGGAATGCCATAACACATTTATAGCGTTAACAAATGTTATTAATGAACTATAGCGTTCGTAAAGGCTATGTAAACTATATAGCGTTTGTAAGTGCTATAACATGTCTATAGCGTTCATGAACGTTACAATAAATTAATAGCGTTCATGAATGCTATTAAAGTTCTATAGCGTTCCTAAGTGCTATAACTATCATATAGCGTTTCAAAATGCTATACATCGTCTATAGCGTCAATGAACGCTATAATCCATGAATAGCGTTCGTGAATGCTATAACTTTATAGCGTTCTTATACATGGGGTTATTATAGCGGGGGCATATATAGCGGACGGAATATGCTATAATATGCATTCTACAGCGTTCAACGCACGCTATCATATCCCATATATGTTGTAGTGCGTTTCATATTTGACACCAAATTTGTAGGCCGTTTCTGATAGGGCCCTCAAAGTCGACCAAAAGGGTTGATAACACATTGACTTTTCCAACATTCATTTCAAGTTTCAGTCTTCTTGTATTTCATAATGGTTTCTCCCAGATGGCAGTTCATCAATAAATCCTACCTTTTGATATCATGTAGGAAAATGGTGAGCAGACTTTGTTGCATGGTGAGACTATCGTGTCCCATTTCGAAGCACTAATGTTTGAAGATAAAGAATTGGTATGTTTAAATATTTATGACATGTTACTTTTTTTAATACATATTCTATTCCTTATGGCATTGCTCTTCTGGAACTCAGATTCTCTCAGGCGAAGCAGAGAATGATATGGTGATATATAGAAGAGAAAGATGGGGATGGTAATTAGGTACCCCTTGAAAAAATGATGAAAATGCTGAAGGCACAGTGGGAAAGGCACAAGGAGGAAAGTTATTTAAAGAGACCAATGAATCTACTGATTCTGATTTATTGGTTTCCTGCTTGCCAACAATCAAAAGCATGCTGTCCTGGAGTGATAAAAAAGATGCCGAAGGATCAAAAAATGGAGCTATCAGTAACCTAAAGGTATAGTCTTTCTTTTAACTTGCACATGTTTCGTTATCAGCCATGTGGAATTTCTATGACTTGTAAAAATTTTTTTTACAAAATTTAGCAAATAATAACATGATTTTGCAGATATTTAATTTGTGATTAATTGCCACACAATATTATATAATACTTGTAGGAATGCATGTATTTATGTCTACACTGAAATATTTGCATCATTTGAAAATATGATTATTGTTTTTCTGCACTCAAGTGGCATATTCTGATTCATCATGTCAAAAAATAGGACTTCCTGAGTGCCACAATTTTCCTTCTAATCTTGGGCCTGGGGGTCAAGATATATGGAGAGCTATTTCTCTGACTTGAACCCTTATCTTCTAGTATGTCAAGCCCAGGGAAACTATGATTGTCTCATGATACCATAACTCTAAGAAGTTCGGATCAGCCAACCATTTATTTTTCGAGGGGTCATGTTTCATGTTCACTCCAACTTGACTGAGACCAGCATCCAACTTGATCAGCTAGTTTGGCTAATTAAGTGCATTTACATATTTGGTTATTGTGTTTGAACATATACGTGGTCGTGTTGACCAAGCACCCATATTCTGATACTATATGAGTTTTATCTCAAATTGGTATTTTAGCGCATGGGAGAGATCTAGAAGATCTCTAACATATTTTGAAATTGACATCTAGGATTAAAGGTCACTAACCAAATAAAGCACGCACAAGGTTATTATTTTCCAAGTATTCATATATGAGAACTAATTGGTTTCCTTTAATGCAACATCCATAAAGCTTCACTAGATTGGGGTACTGTAATGAGTTATCATTCCAACCTCATTTAAAAATTCATGATTCCCTTGCTTAGACTTGTCAGATAGTTGTTCGACGGCAATTACCATACCATTCAGAAGCACATCCTGAGACCATGCCCATCTAATAATGATTTTTTAAATCCCCTGTTGTGTCTCTTTGGTGATTGGATTGATGGATTTTTTATATTCTTGGGATTCAATGTTTGGATCAATTGGAAAATTGTGATGCTTGAAGTGAAATTCATGTCTGGACTGGTTTATAGAGAGTTGGAAAAATTATGAACTTTGAAGTGGAATTAATGAGTTTTCTTGTTCCTTTTCTCGATGATTTTTTAGTTTGGGGTTAAGACAACCAAGGTTAGAAGGAGAGAAATATTTATCGATCGTTGATGAATTCATGGAAGCTGCATATTCCTACTGGGTTTGGGCCCATCCCTACCTACACCAGCTAATTTACAGCAGTACAAATGCATAGGTCACTACTTGCTTACAAATGCAATGCCTACTTACTTTCTGAAATTTCCATGCTGCTTATCTACACACTAGTTACTTGGTAGATGATTATAACAAACAAAAATCTAGAAAGTAAGCAAGATAATTATAATTGTCGTATCTCTATACAACATTTTGTAAACAATGTAGTGTGTATGGTCATGGTATTCTTATATGCATTGCCGTAAATTGTATACATAAGTTTTTTAATTTCTGCCTAACCATTGTACACACGGGTTCATGGTAATCTCATATACTCTGCATAAATTCTTGATATATATGGTCTTTTGTTAACTAGTTATTTTTTATTTTTATTTGCAGGTCCTTCAAAAGAGTTTGGGCTGATTTTACAAATGATGGAAGATTTGCTTAATGAAAAAGCATTTTGGGTTCATTTTTTAAATGATGGCAAATGATGCTTAATAATGTAAACAATTTTAGATTTATTTTGTAAATGATGGTAGATGAACACTTAATAATGTAAAGCGTTTTGAGTTCATTTTTGTAAATGATGGAAAGACGTCCAATGATGTAAAGCGCTTTGAGTTCATTTCGTAACGATGGAATATAACATTTAATAAAATTAATCTTTGTTGATGTACTTTAGAGTTTACAATATTTTTTTGAACTTAAATAGTTAGTTATATATTGTTTTTGTTATATATGTCTTTTAATATTGTACATTCTATATGCAGAACAAGGAAACAATAATTTTAAAATAATTGGGACAATTGTTATAAGTTTTTGGGACGATTTTGTAACTGTCCTAAAAGTAAATTATATTCTTTTGTGACTATTATCCTAAATTATTATGACGGTTCCAATCCGTCATTTAACAATAATTAGGACGACAAAATCCGTCCCATAAGTTTTTGCCACGCCACCCTAATAGCACCGTTTAAATCCGTCCCAACTGCCGTCCCAAATAATGTTTAGGACGGTAAAAGTTCTTTTAAGAACGGTTTTTTTTTTTTTTTTTTTGAAATCACACGCACACACACAATTGGGGGGCTCGAACCTTGCCGGCCCCTCCGGATATCCGCTCTAATACCACTAGGCTAGAGAGCTCGGACTTTAAGAACGGTTTTTGGTTGTCCCAAAAGGCCACTTTTTTTTAGTGTGATCTGGCTACCGCGGATCCTACTTATGCGCGCTGGCTGAGGGAGTTCTATCTGCCCCAGCATAGACGACAATAGATACATATATTGACTGGATTTGTTTTGATGGATATATCTCCTCTGGATATTGTGATGGATATTTGTTTTCATGGATATATCTCCTTTTGGATATTGTGATGGATATTTGTTTTTTTGTGTGTGAAGTATATTGGTTTTTGTGATGCATATTGTGATGTATATTTGTTTGTGTGACCTGTGATGCATATTGTGATGTTCCGAGAGGCTTGAGGAGACGACCAATTATTTTTGGTCTATTATTGTAAGTGCGTGCCGGTGTTGAGTGTTCCACCGAAGGGGTCGGCAAACCCAGGGATTAGATTTTGTATTTTGGATTGGATTGGATTCTGTATTTTGGATTGTACATTTGCATTCTGGATTCTTTTTTTTAATTGAAAAATCGCTAAGGTGTCGCTAATCGGCGACCACAAGAAAACGTCGTAAATTACGTCGTTATTTAGCGACGTTATGAGCGTCGCTAACTAACGTCGTCATAGCGACGTTTTGCGACGTTTTCTCGATTAGCGACACGCTTTTTTCCGTCGTTTATTAAACGTCGCTGAAAACGTCGCTAATTTAGTTTAACGACGTTTTGGCCGAGATTAGCGACGTTTTGAGACGTCGCTAATCTGACAAATTTTTGTAGTGAGATTAATTTAAGTGATTCAAATTTAAACTCTTATGGACATTGATTTATACAAAATGTCAGTTTTTTTAAAAAATAGTGGATTAGTACTGAATCGAACTGAAAAACTCCTGCGTTTCGGTCTGATTTTTAAAACGATGGTGCTAAGTTCTACGGGACCTAGGGTGAATATCTCATTCTTTCGCAAACAAACTTTTCACAAAAACAGATTTTATTGCAAATATTTAATTTTTGAAAAAAAAAATAGCATAATAAAAATTGATAAAATATTTAAAAATAATAATAATTATAGGTAACTTATTATGCAACATACCTAAAATAAATTTATTATGCGACAAATTAGCATAAAATCATGTGCACGACTGCTAGTGTTAGGTTAATGTCTAATGTAGGAATCTAAAATTATCCACATTAGTCTTAATCTGAATTTCAGATTTGGTCTTACGTGTTGATTTAATTAAATATATCCTTATTAGAATTAGTTATCTTAGTATAATTGGATTTAATCTAAATATATTAAGATTAGTTTTAAGTAAAGCTTACAAGGAATGTCTCCATAAGGTGCTGCTCAGAAAAGTGGCAAAACATGTCTGATGCTGATTAAAAAGACTTGGATCTAAGTTATGTACAATGTTGCGGATCAAACATATATCTATAATGGAATAATGGTTAAAACTTGAGAATTTATACATGAGCAAGAGTATTTTGAACAAATTTTATCTACAGAATATTTATACGGTTTGTGTATGAAAAAAGTACAATAATTCTAAACCATTGCAATAATTTCAATAAAATTATCATCGACTTCATATGTAATTGATGTAAAGTAGGAAAAGGGGAGGATAGGGCAATTGTACTTCTCACTAGCTTTCGTCATTGCACAATCATTTGGCATTCGTAATTTTTTGTAAAAACACCCTGAAGATGGAATAAATTAAAGTTTAATATAACACGAGATAAAAAGATCTCAAACAAGTAATATTGACAAATGTGTTAGTCCAATAATTAATTTGAGTATTTTAATTATGGTTGATCGATTATTATTTTTTTGTTATGAATTCACTAATAGTCATTCAATCACTATATTGTTAATATTTAAACTTGGCATAGTCCTAATGTGCATTATTCTTATCATTCTTGCTACTATCTATATTATTTTGTCCAGCTAACATTTATTTTACAAAAAAATAATTTAAATATTTTGAAGCAATATCAGTCATGGACTCGTGCAAATAAAAAAATTACGATGGACCAAAGATACCATAACTCAAGTTGTATCTTAGTTAACTTGCAGACGTCAAATTAGAAGGATACATGAACTTGATAGGCCACATTTGGTTACCAGAATTTGAGCCTGGAAGAAGGAAAGTGATACCTTTCACGTGTTTGGAACCCAAAAGAAAGATGCTGTAAAGTAAAATAATTCCCAAGGGTTAAGAAAATAAGAGAACAAGTGGTTTCCCCCGCCCATATAAGAAATTACTTTCTCTCCCACTTTCCTGTATTTATTACAATTTTTTTGACTAAAATATTCTTGCTCATAAACATTATTATCTATTATGATGTTGTTATTTCAGATTTATTGTGTTGTTTACTTGGTAATTTTTGTATCTATTTTGATTTGATATGTTGAGTTCATTTTTCTTTAATGATATTCATCAATAGACGATATTCAATAATGCCATGTGAAATTTTTGATAAGCAAAGTTCGAATTTCGGACTAATTTGAAAGGAACCATTTTTAGTTTTGTGCCTCTACATCCATCACCTACTTTTACATGAATTTGATAAGTTTTGACTTTTGTTAGAAGTTTCATGTTTCAGTTGCTAATTGAAGTGATACAAGTGACTTGATTTTGCAGCTTAAATTTTTGTATTAGTATGAGGGTATTATTATAAAATTAATTTAATTTTGTTTTTTTTTTCTTACAAACACTAAATATTATAATTGAAAGTAAAAGATATATTTCGACTATAATACTGATATTTATAAACGCCAAAAAAAATTGATAAAAATTATATATATATTTTTTATTTGACGAACCAAACGAGGCCTTAAAGTAAATTTAGAGAGAGAAAACTATAAAGATGCAAGAGGGCCTTAAAGTAAATTTATGTTTCTTGTGAAAAGTATAAATATCTGCTTTTTGACAGTTATGACAATGACTTGGTGTGGGGTACCTTGATTTAATGGCTAGAAAAGGTTGGATTTGGAGACTAGCGCATGCAATCAAACAGTGTTCACGTGAAGAAAGGGCCTATTTCTGGGTCCGAGTCCCGACGACTCTAAATCACTTCCCACCTTAATTTGGATAGTGATGATGTTTTTAACTTTGTGTGGACTATGTCACTCGAAACACTTTCACGTTCTTGATGCATGTTGTGTTTAGATTGTAAATTGTTTCTGGAATTGCTTCTACTGAAATTCGAACTCCTGATCATTCGGACCGCATGCATCTCTCTTAACCACTAGGTCAGAGGTCATCTGCATATTTTATATATATATATATATATATATATATATATATATATATATAGTATCTTCGCACATCCGATACTGTGCAACGTAATTTTATAAATGTTGATACAATTTTATATAAAAAAGATAATATACAACCAAAGTTTTAACTTTAATATAATTTCAAATTGAAGTTAATATAATATAACCTAAAAATTAAATCTATTATCTAAAATTTAATCTACTATTTAAAATATAATATGAATGAATGTTTTGTTATGTTTAAAATTTATAACTGAAAATTTAATCTAAACCTAATCCAATCCAATTTGATAAAATTTTGTAGTGTACTTTCATCTAATCTATTAAAAATTTAATTTCATTTAAATTTAAGGATAATCTAATTTAATTAAGATTTAATCTACACTAAACAGTAGAATTTAGATATGGAAAACGAGATAGATTTTTTTTTGGCACAATTAATATATAAAATGAAAGATGCCAAATACTTACTAAATTTCTTACTTATAAGTTTGTAAGAGTGTGATAGTTTGCAAGAGCAAAGAAGCAAAAAAATATTGATACAAAAAAATAGTATTGACATTTTTGTTTTAATTCTTGAGACTTGGAGAAGATAATATATAAATAAAGGTAAATAACTTTGATGTTCTATGTAGAAAAATTAATAAAAGCAAGATATACTAACCAACTCGAAGTCAGCATGAGATGTTTGATAACTTTGTTTTCTCTCTGTCCTTATTATTATTTCCTTAGATGCTGCAAAACAAAAAATAGAAAACAAAAATACTTATGTATGAAAAAAAAGAATATTAGAGAAGGAGAGAGAAAGAGAAAGAGATAAACTTTTCTTTTTTTTATTTTCTTAGATGCTGCAAAATATTATATAAAAAAAAATACTTACCTGTGAAAGAAGTGAGAAATAAGAAAAGAGAAGATTAGAGAATGAGAGATAAAGAGAGAGAAAGAGAGAGAACAAAAAGCTACGGACCTAAGAGATGAGAAAGTTACGATTAGTTTATAATTCAAATTAGTGGAGGCACTACAAAAAAAATTCTTTTAATGACGGCTAAAAGCGTTATTAATGACAAACTATGACGCTTTTTTTTTCAAAGCAACCGTTATGAAAACGGGTGTTATAAATGTTTTTTAAAAGCGTTATAAAAAAACGTCATGAATAGTTTCTATAAAAGCGTTATGAATAGTTAATATATAGTGCACAATTCAGAACAATTTTAAAACGTTATGAATAGATAATATGTATATGCTCAATCAGGGGCGGCCCGGAGGAGGGGCAAACAGGGCTTGCGCCCTGGGCCCCAAATCCCAAGGGACCCCAAATTTTTTTAAATGTTAGTAATAATAACAAATAATGAAACATTGTTATTCTGATTTCTTCTTCAAAGTCCAAGGTCAGAAAAAAAATTATTATAGCAATTCAACAAATAGGGCATGGCTTATTGGAATTGGATAGCCGTTCGACTCTTCAATTTCAAAGAAAAAACTAGTCTTCCCATCACTTCAGATTTTCTTTTGCATTTCTGAGGGGAAAAAGTTCTTCACGTCACTCTCGATTCCAGATGACCAGCAATAAATTTGTTTTCCTGAATTTTTCATTTTAATTCTCTCTTTTGCTTATAATCGAAACACAAAAAGTTCTTCACATCGTTGGTGTTGAATACTGATGAGCCGATGGCGATGAGTCTTTTCGTTTATCTATGCACTTAAGATTTCACACTTAAAATTATAGGTTCCTAGTGTTGAATATCTTTTCGTAAATCTTTGCACTTAAGATTTCACAATGATTTCGTTTTCAAACTGAAATATTTTGTAACTTTTGTTCCTCTTGTAACTTTTGTTCTTCCTAATTTTAGCTCTTTTTTTATGTTTCTTGAGTTTCTCTGTTGTTGATAAATTAGGCAAACAAGCCCATATATCTCAATCCTAGTATTGAAAAAGTATAAACAAAAAATGTTAAATAATGTATTGCATCGGAATTTTTTTCCTAAGTAGTATTGCCATTTGCCAAAATATATTCATGCAAAATTTAAGGTTAATTGGCATGTACCAGGCCCCAGTCAAAAAGAGTTCACTTTGGCTTATTGTATCATGCAAAAAAAATTTTGATACTTTATTTTCAATATATTTTTTGAAGAAGGGGCATCATTTTGTATTTAGTCCTGGGCATCAAAATATTTCGGGCCGGCCCTGGGCTCAATGCAACACATTATAACACTTTATATTATTCAAATTAGCATATTTATAATGCTCTATACTGCACAGTATATATTACATTCCAAAAATTTAACATTATATATCACCATCTTTATTACATTTCTCAAAATAGAGTACATATCAACATCTTCATTACATTGAATATCCAAATACATGTATATATTTACAACTACCAAAATTGTCCACATCAAAACTTGGCCACATCAAAACTGTCCACAGAACATGTAGCAAAATCCTGAAAAAGATAAAAACAAAGTTCAATATACTTTATTTATTTGGGTAAAATCTATTGTAAGTTTAACTTATCCGTATCCGTGTTCGTATCCTGAGTCCGTATCGTGGCCTTATGGATGTTGATTGATAACGACAAATTTGTAGAAACAAAGGAGAAAACCTCACCTGGATTGTGTTGTCCAAATAGAACCTGGGCAATTGCCAATCCGTCCGTCTCTCCAGGATACCCAGCCCACAAGATCGTCCCGATGGTCCGATCATCCTTCACGAAGCTGACATCCACCTGACGTAGGTGCCACAGTTCACGTCCATTCCTGAAGAGAAAAAAAAATTCCAAGGTTTTTGAAGCTCGACTAGAATTTAAATCAATCAGAGGATTATGAAATTCTCGATCAAATGACAGTCATATTTATTGTGCATTTGATAGACTCGAGTCGAGCCGACTCAGCAATTTGTGTCGAGACTAACACTAATAACAGAGATGAAACGAAAATGACTTTGAGTCGGAATGAATATACTAGCTTCCTTCGATAATGCATTTGTTAGAAAACAATTCGAGAAATACGTTTATTAAAAGAAAATCAATTCGTGCTTGGAGTCGAGGATCACTCTCTCTTTTAGAACGTTTCGAGATTATCTTCTCTTTCTGAAGATTTCAATCTCGTTGTTCCTAGGATAAAACCAGCGTATCTTTTACAACCGGATTATAGAAAGAAGATCCGGTGTACTTTATGGAATACTGTCCAAAATCAGAAATCACACTTACTGTTGTTGGCACACTGAATTCGGTACTGGTACGTCTTCTGTGTACTCGTACTTCTATGCAGGAACTCAACGAAACACTTGCACTCGTATCAACTCAGGAGAGAAGATTTGTTGACTTGAGTGAATTATTTGTTCTCTTGTTCGCTGTCCCTTTTATAATGCAGAAGGGTTGCGATGCGAACAGACTCGAGTCTGTAGGTGCGTGCCTGTTGGACTCGCATCTGTTCGCTTCGTATCCCTTCAACCAAAAAACATAACTCTTCAGCGTACAGCCCACAGCCCACGGCCCACGGACCAACGGCCCTCGGCCTAAGGCACAAGGCTAGGCTTGGCCAATAGGCCTATGCCTAAGCCTAAGCCAAGCCCAAGCCGGCCCGGCCTAGCGGGCCGCCCGAGAATAGATTAAGAATTTTATCTCTCAAAATTCTCTATTTAATCTATCTCAATAAAGCCCACCACTTGATCTCTTGGATGATAATCAAAGAGAGAGGTTGCTTTATATATGGAAAGAAAGTTTTCTTTCTTTCCAATGTGGGACTATAGTTAATAGAGTTAATTATATTTTATGGTATTAATTAATTCATTAATTCCAACAGCATTTAGGTCTTAGGAAACTGTAGCCGCCCACTGGATTTGTTCAAATATTAAGATGCTATATTAAGTCAACTTTTATCAATCTCAATTTCACCAAATTTACCAATTATCTGCATATATTTACAACGATGTCCTAGTTTAACAACTCTGACAAAAGTCCATATCAGTAACTTTCTCCTTCAGTTGAGGGGAAATTTTCAAGGAATGAAAGCAATCAATGGCCAACATACAAGAGAAAATATGCAAACCAAATTTAATATATATTATACAAGTTCTACAAATTCTCAAAGAAGATAGAAACAATTTGTTGTTTTCATGTTAATCACAATCAGAATACGATGCCATCCACTAATTATACTTGGCAAAACCACTTATATCCAACAACGAACCCAGATATTAGATTGCTCTGATGTGTTTTCTGAGGCATAAAAGTAGCAGGAGAAAGAGGTCAATATAAACTATTGTCAGAGTTTTCTCTTCTAATCTAAAAAAATCAAATCCATCCGAAGTATAAAAAAAAAAAAATTTGGAATAAAAATCATTACCCTTCTTAATTTTCAATTGTATCCTATAAAAATTATATTATTTTAAAATAGTTCAAAAAAATTCAACTAACAAATAAACATTATTAGTTGGAGATATAATTGATAAAAATACATCAAAAAATTCAACTAACAAATAAACATTTTATTTTTCTTCCTTCCACTTTCTTTCATACCAAAATAAAAAAAATTATATCACAGCCATTTTAATTCCATCCTACTAGAGAAAAATACATGAAATAGTCTCTCTGCCACAAAGATGATAAATAAATCTCTTTAAAAAAAAAATTTCTTTCCACTTTTCAATCCCACAAAACAAAACCTAAATTTCTTTGATGGGGGACAACATCGAATTCATACACAGCAAACAAAGTAGTTACTTAGACCGAAAGCCAAGCAGTCAAAAAAAGGAAGAAAAAAATGGAAAAGCAGCCAAGTACTCCCCCACCATGCTCTGCTTTTTAGTACTACCAACGCAACAAATAAAAGGCCAATTACTCAAATAGGAACGAACAATAATAACTTGCACAAAAAAAAATGGTGCTTACTAAGTGGAAATTATCACTCCTAATTCAATATAAACCTCAGCGTCACGTTCGTCTGCCTCCTCATGTTGTCCCCTCGTACCAGCGCTTGCAGCTTCACCAGCCCCTTCAGAGCTCTCAGCGTCCTCCTCGCCTTTTCTCAGCGGGAGGAAGAAGAACCCTTCCGCCTGCCCGGCGTTGTAGATCGCCACCACCACCGTGTAGCCCAGCATCACGTGCGACACCACACCGGAGAGGAACGTCACGAACCCGTTCCCTATTTTTTGTCGGGAGGAATAAGAAATTAAAAATCCTAGCCCTAATTTTGAAGAGAACGGACTCTAGGGTTAGGATTTTGGAGTTGGGGGAAAGGAAGGAGAAAAAGAGGAGGAGAGGAGGGTGTTGCTGAACTAGAGTTAGGGTTTTGGATCTATCCTTAGGATTTTGGAGTTGGGGGAGAGGAGGGAGGAGAAAGAAGGAGAAGGAGAAGACCGACTAGAATTGGGGGAGAGAAAATTTTTTGTTGAAGCACGCGTGGTATAGAAAAATTTTGCCAAAAATTGAACTTAAAAAATATTACAAGTTTGCCACCGCTCTAAAATATTAATGACGTTTTATTTTATAAACGTTATAAAAAGTCCAGAATTAGTCCAAACCGTCATTAAAAAAAGGTATTTCGAACTTTAATAACGCTTAGGTATCAGGCGTCATCAATACGTCTTGTCGAGCGTTATTAATAGGATTTTTTGTTATAGTGAGGGTGCAAATGACTTTATTATCCCTATATAAATAACAATTTAAACAAAGATCTGTATAACGCGAATACCCCTACTATATAAACTAAGATTATTATTTTAGATAATAAACTAGTGTCGGAGCACACACAATGCATGTGCAATACGTCGGGCATGCACGTTGCATTTGTAAAATGGCCAAACGTTCGTTACAAAAATTTAATTATCCTAATTTTATTCAAATTATAAATTGTAAACTATATATAATAATAATAATAATAATAATAATAATAATAATAATAATAATAATTTAAACAAAAAGTTACGATTAGTTTATAGCTCAAATTAGTTACGATTATATATATATATATATATATATATATATATATATATATATATATATATATATATATATATATATATATATATATATATATATATATATATATACGGTCTCGTGGTAGTGATGAGATATACGGTCCAACGGTCCAAGGGGGTTTTTTGAAAGAATATAATTATGGCGAACGCTCCCACCGAAAATCGATCTACTGACCACTCGAGCTACATGCCTCACCACTACCACTAGACTAGAGGATCATTGGCATATATATATATATATATATATATATATATATATATATTTTTTTTTTTTTTTTTTTTATATATATATATATATATATATATTCTCAACCAAGCTAGCATACAACCAAGCCAGGAAGACCACAAAGAGTGGGAAGCAGCAGAGGTGATTTGGTGTAAAGGAAGCGCACGAAAAATGCAATTGTGCCTTTATAAACTACTTAAAGGGAGACTGCTCACCATTGACAGATTGGCAAGATTGGACGTACAAGTAGGAAACACATACTGTGTTCTATGCTGGCAGGCCGAGGAAACTACCAGACATTTGTTCTTCGAGTGTGAGGTTTCACGATATATCTGGCTGGAGCAGGAGAGAAGGCTACAAGCACAGACAACGAGGTCAGACTCAGAGTAGCGGTTGTTGTGTGGCACATATAGAGGGAGAGAAATGCTCGTATATTCGAGCATAAATATATATATTTCGGTTAGAGATATTATGTATAATATAGAACATGACGTGACATGTATGAAGATGCCAAGGGGCAACACCCCGACTGGAACGTTGTGATATGCTCATTTGGAATATAATTACAGAAAATTTACTGTACCGAAATATATTTCTGAGAAATTAGTCAAAACGAAAGAAGTTTGGAGAAATTTGTTTAAACGAAACTTGTACCCATCCAAGATGGCGGAATAAGAAAAGTAGAAGAAAGTAAAAAAAAAAAAAAAAAAAACCGAAATCCTGCCAACCAAGTTGGCGGAATTTGGCTCAATTACGTAAAAAAAAAAAATAATCATGCCAACCAAGTTGGCGGAATTTGTGCAATTCCCAAAAAAAAAAAAAAAAAGGAAATGATGCCAACTTAGTTGGCGGAATTTGGGAAAAAAAACAAAAAAAAAACCAAAAAAAAGGAAATGATGCCAACTATGTTGGCGGAATTTTAGGGCCGATTTTTTTTTTGGTCCGTTTTTTTTTTTTGGGTTCGATTGTGGGTTTATGTGTTTAATTGATTCATGGTTCACAGGTTATTAATTCATGGTTCACGGGTTCAATTGATTCATGCTTCACGGGTTGCACTTGCTCCCCTTTATTCTTAGTTCACATGTTGCATTGCACTTGCTCCCCTTTATTCTTAGTTCACATGTTGCATTGCACTTGCTCCCCTTTATTCTTAGTTCACATGTTGCATAGAGACGAGAGATTTGAGTTGGCAGGATTTCGACCCACTAAAAAAACCAACTTAAAAAATCTCTAAAAAAACCAACTTAAAAAACCACCCAAAAAACCAACTTACTACTAAAATTCCAACATCTAAGTTGGCGGAATTTTAGCATATGTTGGCATCATTTATCATTTCCAATTTTTTTTTTTTTTTTTTTTTTTTTGGAATTCACAAATTCCGCCAACTTGGTTGGCACAATTTCTTTTTTTTTTTTTTTTTTTTTTTCGGAATTCACAAATTCCGCCAACTTGGTTGGCACAATTTTTTTTTTTTTTTTTTTTACGAAAATGACCAAATTCCGCCAACTTGGTTGGCAGGATTTCGAATTTTTTTATTTTTTTTTTACTTTCTTTAACTTTTCTTATTCCGCCATCTTGGATGGCTACATGTTTCGTTTAAACGAATTTCTCCAAACTTGTTTCGTTTTGACTAATTTCTAACAAATTTATTTCGGTACAGTAAATTTTCTGATATAATTACCTTTTCAAAAAAACTATATATATATATATATATATATATATATATATATATATATATATATATATATATATATATATATATATATATATATATATATATATATATATATATATATATATGGGGTTGATTTTTAGTTTATATTCGATTGATGGTTTGTCTATAAATATAATTTTTATATATTATGTGTTAAAATTGTGGGTGCCACGATTTTAATTTTACTAAGAATAAGTAGTAGCAATGTGACATATCCAAGCAAGGAACATTATCGAATAATATAATAAAAATTATTAAAAATTAATTTAAATCAGAATTTGTTATAGATAATCCTATCCTGTAGGATCAAACCAACAATGTAGAACAAATGTCTCCCATCCTAATTACTATATGGGTTAGAGATGTTTGGATAGTTAGATAATTTAAATAGTTAAATAATTAATTACAATTATTTATTTTTAATTATGTGAGAATATATATGACCTAAACGGTTCATTTGAATAGTTTTCAAGCTTCTTTACAAAGCATCATTCAAAAATGATAGTAATATATATATATATATATATATATATATATATATATATATATATATATATATATATATATATATATATACGTCTCAAAAGTGAGTCGTCTAAGTCGCATGAATATTATGAAACATTTTATATTTTAAAAATTACCGAAGATAAAAATTAAATTTCTCACACGATTTATTAAAAATTATGAATCAAACTTTCTCTCTTATAGTAAGTACTAATATCTACTTAAAAACTAAATTTAAAGCTGTTTAAAAACTAAATTTAAAGAAAAAATATATCAGAATATATTTAAATTGGTTAACAAATCTTAGTTCAAATATATTTAAATATTTGAACAATTCTTCAACAATATTATAAACATATTTATCCATAACAAATTATAATTAAAATTTAATTTTTAAATAAAATTTGATTAAAATATAAATATATATACAATAAATTTTAATTTTAATTTAAATATTTAAATTATTTTTTGATAAAATATAAAGAAAGAAAAAATGATTTAATGTGCAAGACATGTGCATCTTCTAGAATATATATATATATATATATATATATATATATATATATATATATATATATATATATATATATATATATATAGACACAGTCCATAGCTATACTAATGTACATTATTGGATGTCAAGAAAAGTTTTAAAAGAGAGGTAATAATTGAAGTCTAATAATATACTGTCATATTAGTATGACTATAGAATATGTCAAAAAAATGTATTCCAATACCATTACACTCTCTCTCTCTATATATACTAGTATATATGCACATGTCTTGCACGTATTTCATAATACTTGGAAAAAACAAATAACAACATTCTTAATTTTTTTTTTCTCTAGGTACTTACATAACTACCTATACTAAATTTAATGAACAATTTTAATTAATAAGCATAGATAAAAGTATTTTCGGAACAAATTTTTTCACCATGAAGCCTACTTTTAGTATAGATATAACCCCACACACTGACAATAGTGACCGTATAATACATGGGATGGATGGATGGTGTATTTAAGATGACCAGCATCAACAGAGTACTGAACAACTCTCTCTCTCTCTCTCTCTCTCTCTCTCTCTCTCTCGATCGAAGTATAGCATGAACACACGCATAGTAGGATGCGGTGAGGTGACCATGGTTCTCTCCCATGGCTACGGAGGGAGCCAGTCGGTGTGGGACGACGTGGTCCCTCATCTGTCTCAGAGATACCGGGTCCTCCTCTTCGACTGGTGCTTCTCCAGCGCCGTCGATCCCAGCTCGTTGCCGGACGCCGGCTCCGACCCCTCCAGGTACTCCTCGCTCGGCGGCCTTGCCGACGACCTCGTCTCTCTCCTCGACGAGATGGAGCTCGGGAGGGTCGTGTTCGTCGGCCACTCCATGGCCGGCATGGTGGGCTGCCTTGCTTCCGTCCGAAGGCCTGACCTCTTCGCATACCTTGTGCTCATTGGAGCTTCACCAAGGTAAGTACGTACGTAAACATCTATATACCCAACTTGGAACCTCAACTCTACTACCAGTTAGTAGATGATCAAAGCCTTCTTTGATCAGTTATATGACCTAGAGCTGTCAAGTTGGCCGTGTACACCCGGCACAAAATTTGGATGGATGGAACCTGATCGGACCTTTCAAACCCATGCATTAAAGCAGGTTGAACTACCAAAATAAGACACTTTAGCGACGCAAAAAAAAACGTCGCTAATTAAAGTGTACATAAACGTCGCTAATCGTGATCAGCGACGTTTTTTAGCGACGAAAATACGATGTTGTGTATTCCATTGTCGCTAACACACAAAATATCGCCGGTCGTCGCTAGTATTCTTGTTGATAGCATCGTTTAGCGATGAGGAGTTGCTAATCCGCGGCGTCCTTATTCGTTGCTAAACGTCGCCGATTGTCCAGTACTTAGCGACATCGTTAGTAACGTTTAGCTACGAGGATGATGACATGACAAATTTTTGCTATGTCAAGAGTTTATCGACGTTTGGCGACTGTTTGCCAGGCTAGCGACGTTCCTATAAATTTGCCATTAAAGCAGGTTGGGCCAGACTAAGGGTGAAAAGTCTCAGTGCGGTTGACTTCAAATTGGATTGGATCTAGACGAATCTGGACAAATAAAATAAAATTATCAAATATTTCGTTTTACTATGAATTGGATTTTTTTTTCCCACTTTATCTATTAATTAGTTTCTTTCAAAATAATAATATTTTAACTTGAAAAATATTTTTAACGTTGATCAATACTAAATTATTATTTTTCATTATATCTATGCAATTAATTAACCAACCTTCAACTTGAACCAGACTGGACCTCAAGGTCGAACATGGTTGGACTTCGGATCGGATCTTTCTTATGGGCTAATATACATATGGGGTCGAGCATGTCCCGATATACTGGACCCAATCATTCAAACCCATGATTAATCAGACCGAACCGACACACAGGCCAAACTTTTCTTTTGATCAGACTTGTGCAACTTTTTTCGGGGATCAGAATTGTGTCGGACTGGACCGATCTGGCCAAATTGACAGGTCTAATTATAACCGTGCTCCATAAAAATGTGTGATTGATTATCGACCAAACATAAACTTTTTTTTGTTGGTGACTAATTTTTGGATTATGAAAATTATTTTGTGCAGTTTTAGCTCATACATCTAAGAAGTACTATCTAGTTGAGACCATGAAGCCAATTAGTACTGGAAATTATGAATTCTTTAACTTGCGATCAAGACTGCGTTTGTAGTAGTTAATTAGATTGTCTTCAATTTCTGATCAGGTACTACAACTCAGAAGACTACGAAGGAGGATTCGAGCGCAAGGAGGTAGAAGGCATGGTCTCGAGCATCGAGTCCGACTTCCTGACATGGGCCAAGAGCTTCGCCGCGCTCGCAGTCGGAGCGGACGATCCGGAGTCGGTCGAGAAGTTCGGGAGGAGCCTCGCGGGGATGAGACCAGAGGCCGCCGTGCCGCTCGCCAGGACCCTCTTCTTCGGCGACCTGAGGGACGTCGTGGAGAAGGTCGAGGTGCCGTGCACCATAATCCAGGGCGCGAACGACGTTGTGGTGCCGGTGTCGGTGGCGCATTACATGAAGAGCAGGATGAAGGGGAAGGCCAGGGTGGAGATCATGGACGCGGATGGGCATTTCCCACAGCTTACTTCCCCACGGATGCTTCTCAATATCATCGATAGCCACTTGATGCCATTAATTATTGCTTGAATCATTTGTATTTGTGTGTGTGTATATATATATATGATGTTGGGCATGTGTTAGTTTGTTATGCTATGAATAGAGAGTGTCGCTTGGTGCGATGGTAAATTTTTTTTTTATACTTATTATTTGTTTGTAATCGAGAATGGTCCAGCAAGAGATGATATGTAAGATATGGTAGATAATCAAGTCATCTGGTTATTGAACAATACTGTTATTATTATCATCTTTTACTTTTTTAAATTTTTTTAAAGATCTATGTGCTTGATATGGGTACGAGATTATGTAGTTGCAGGTTTTGAATGGTTTTTACGTAAGTAGTTATGAGATTGAATTTTCAAGGTGATCTTTAGTGTTTTTTTTTTCAAATTTTTTTATTTTATTACTTCACTTGTAGATAGGGGTGAGCGTCGGTATAATCGGTCGGTATTTGGTCGAACTTTTCGGTTTTTTTTTTTTTAAATTGGTATTTAAAAAATCAATATCAATATCGTACCATTTAGAATCGATTTTTTCGGTTTCGGTTAAATCGGTATTCGGTCGATTTTTGTTCGGTATCGATATTTTACCAATTAACATTTGATCAATCAACACACTTAATATTGTAGAACCTCTTAACCTATAATATATTTTTTTTAAACTTTTTTGGAAGCATTAAATTTTAAAACTAATCCTCTACCAACCAAACAATTAATTAAAATTATTAAAACAATATGTAACAAGTTATAAACACCTAAAAATAAGCTTAAAAGATCAAACGAGGTCACTAATTTTAATCTTTAGTATAAGTTTAAGTAACGAAAATTCAATTCAAAATTCTATGAAAACAAAAAAAATATACCCTCAAAAGATCAAAAACTCAATTCTTAGCGTTCTTAACATAACTTCAACTCTACTAAAATTCATTCAAAGTTCTAAGAAACTGATTAAGGTAAAGATAAAAATGAAAAAAGTAGTATAAATTAATCACGAACAACATTCTAAAATAAAGTGTATATATATATATATATATATATATATATATATATATATATATATATGATCGGTTCGGTTCGGTTCGGTATTTTCGGTATGGTACTAATCTCAAACCGTTACCATTACCATTATACCATATTTTAGTCGGTTCGGCAATTCGGTATCGGTACATAATTTCGGTTCGATTTTTTGGGATATTTTTAATCGGTATTCGGTCGATTTTTTCGGTATCGGTCGGTATTTGCTCACCCCTACTTGTAGATATAGTAGCATGTGATCTGTAACTATGACATTATTCTAAACGGATGGTCCGAATTCATTTTGGCTGGGTCTTGGATAGATTTTTTGCAAATTTCTCGATAGACAACTAGCTGCTGGGAGGCAAAACCTTTTAATTCTAGTGACTAGCATGTTCAGACATAATGTATCCTCGTGAGAGAGATTCCATCCACCATAAAACAAATTATTCCTTCCAATAAATGATAATATATATATATATATATTTGAAAATTGCAGAGAAATCCAATTTCGGGGTTGGTTTTTATGAAAAATCCACCCGCAGGATGGGTTTTATGAAATGCCCAGAATTATATATTTCCACGTTAAGTATTCCAAGATTCCCTTTAGATGTTCTGTAATTACAAAATTAATACCATAACTACCCCTCCGCACAAACTCATGATTTGGATTGCGATTCTCTTCTTCTTCTTCACGAGAGATCTGAATTTTATTGCTCTCATCTTCAACAGAGATCACAAAGATCGTTCGTAGTTCACCGTATTTTTTTTTTCAGTCGAACTCCGATCATCGCTCATCTTCTTCTTCTTTTCCGACAATTAGGTCAATTATATAGAGATGATCTTCTTCTTTTCCATAAGAGTTGGCATCGTTTTGAAAGAAAAACGAAAACTCTTGAACCTTTATTCATTTCAAATTTCTTTCCACAAAACAAAAAAATAAAAAATTAGATTTCTGTCAACTGTTCTCCGTCGATATAACATGAAGAATAGTCATTCTCTTGCATTTTAACAACGAGAATATCATTCTCCGTGTAAATTAACACGGAGAATGTCATTATCCGTGTTACTAACACGGAGAATGGCAATTCTCCTGTGTTTTAACATTTGAATGACCATTCTCCGTATAATTTAGCACGAAAAATGGCCATTCTCCTGTGTTTTAACATTTGAATGACCATTCTCCGTGTAATTTAGCACGGAGAATGCCATTCTTCGTACTAAATTACACGAAGAATAGTCATTCTCCTACGTTTTAACACTGAGAATGGTCATTCTCCGTATTTCTAAAACGGAGAATGGCCATTCTCCGTGTTAGAATGGCCATTCTCCTGCGTTTTAACACTGGAATGATCATTCTTCGTGCTAATTTAAGACGGAGAATGACCATTCTCCGTGTAAATTAAGACGTAGAATGACCATTCTACGTGTAAATTAAGACGGAGAATGCCATTCTCCGTGTTACTAACACAGAGAATGGTCATTATTCGTGTAAATTAAGACGGAGAATGGCCATTTTTCTGCATTTTATGGTCAGTTGAAACTTTGGAGGGCCATAACTTTTGACTGGGAGATCGAAACGATGTCCTATTTGTCGCAAAATGAGCGTATCTTCGAGGAGCCTGAGATAAATGGTTTAACTGTTTGTCGGCCTGTCGAAATTTTAGAATCGCAAAAAATGATGTTTGGACCTACGTTTTAGCACTTTTGCCGTTTGTCTCGGTCTTTCCGAAATTTTTCGACGAGTTTTTGAAGATTTTTGAGGAGAAAGCCTAGATTCGAAAGTGAGCAGCGTATGGAAGAAGATGAAGTATCAAAACTTTTTTTAAGAGTAGTTTCGTGGGTGTTTTCAATAAATTAGAAGGAAGGACAAAAAGGTCATTCGGAACCCTCTTTATATATTTTTTGCTAATTCTGGGCACGCGATGAAATGTTATTGCACGGTGGGTTTTTCATAAAACTTTTTCGTTTTTTGGACATATGTCTATGGAAAAATTTATGAAATGTCCAAAAAATGAAAAAGTTTTATGAAAAACCCACCGCGCAATAACATTTTATCGCGTGCCCAGAATTAACAAAAAATATATAAAGAGGGTTCCGAATGACCTTTTTGCCATTCCTTCTAATTTATTGAAAACACCCACGAAACTACTCTTAAAAAAATGTTTTGATACTTCATCTTCTTCCATACGTTTATCACTTTCGAATCTAGGTTTTCTCCTAAAAAATTCTTCAAATTATCTCAGGCTCCTCGAAGATACGCTCATTTTGCGACAAATCGGACATCGTTTCGACCTCCCAGTCAAAAGTTATGGCTCTCCAAAGTTTCAACTGACCATAAAATGCAGGAGAATGACCATTCTCTGTGTTAGAACACGAAGAATATTAATTTCGCATGAGGGTGGTCATTCTCCGTCTTAATTTACACAGAGAATGGCCATTCTCTGTGTTAGTAACACGGATAATGGCCATTCTCTGTGTTAGTAACACGGAGAATGGCATTCTCTGTCTTAATTTACACGGAGAATGGTCATTCTCCGTCATAATTTACACGGAGAATGGCCATTCACAGTCTTAAATTAGCACGAAGAATGGCCATTCCAGTGTTAAAACGCAGGAGAATGACCATTCTAACACGGAGAATGGCCATTCTCCGTTTTAGAAACACGAAGAATGGCATTCTCTGTGTTAATTTACACGAAGAATGGTCATTCCCAGTGTTAAAACGTAGGAGAATGGCCATTCTCTGTATAATTTAGTACGGAGAATGACATTCTCTGTGCTATTACACGGAGAATGGTCATTCTCCGTGCTAAATGACACGGAGAATGGTCATTCAAATGTTAAAACACAGGAGAATGGCCATTCTCCATGTTTCGTTCTTCTTTCAAAACGATGCTAACTCTTATGGAAAAGAAGAAAAAAAATCTTCTCTATATAATTGACCTATTTGTCGGAAAAGAAGAAGAAGAAGAAGAAGAAGAAGAAGAAGAAGAAGAAGAAGAGCGATGATCGGAGTTCGACTGAAAAAAAAGCACGGTGAACTACGAACGATCTTTACGATCTCTGCTGAAGATGAGAGCAATGTAATTCAAATCTCTCGTGAAGAAGAAGAAGAAGAAGAAGAAGAAGAGAATCGCAATCCAAATCTGAGTTTGTGCGGAGGGACAGTTGTGGTATTAATTTTGTAAATACAGAGCATCTAAAGGGAATCTTGGAATACTTAACATGTAAATATATAATTTTGGGCATTTCATAAAACCCATCATGCGAGTGAGTTTTTCATAAAAACCAATTCTGAAATTGAATTTCTCAACAATTTATATATATATATATATATATATATATATATATATATATATGCACAAGATAAATTTTCATTCTAGAGCATTGATTTCGTATGTCATTTGAGTTTGACGGCAAATTATGTACTTTTGAGCTTGGATTTTTCCTTTTAGATAGCCCGATATGATATGGTAAGTGGTCTGCCTTAGCGTTCCTGACCTTATGTTTTTGGTCTGCCTTAGCCTTCCTTCGCCTCCGATATGGTCTGCCTTAGCATTCCTAACCTTATGTTTTTGGTCTGCCTTAGCATTCCTAACCTTATGTTTAGAGTACTTTTTCCTAACCTTATGTTTTTGGTCTGCCTTAGCGTTCCATGCCTTATGGTTTTGGTCTGGCTTAGCGTTCCATGCCTTATGGTTTTGGTCTGGCTTAGCGTTCGTTACCATCCTATATGGTTTTGGTCTGCCTTAGCGTTCCATCCCCTATCATTCTCGTATCTTGTGTTGCGACCATGGACAACTCCAGCTATGAGAGGTTCTTGGCCAGCGATCCGATGCAACATACAGCTAGAGACGGGCATTGGGATGAAGAAGATCGGCTATTTTGGTCTTCTATCCTTATGGGATTTTCTAAGTGCCACTACCCCCGTCCCTCCTTCATACATTTATGAAGGAGCACAACGCCTTTCTGGTACCCCCTTAGGATGACACCAGTAAGTATCCCTCTAAAGGGGGCCTTTTATGGTACCCCCTTAGGATGACACCATAGCTTATATCTGTCCTATGATTCCCATAATCATCAATAAGAGGGAGTTTCAAAAAAGATGAAATCAGGTTATAAACAGCGGATCCGTCTCCAACTAAAGACTTGACCTTATATATATATATATATATATATATATATATATATATATATATATATATATATATATATATATAGAGGATGAGGGAGGCGAGGTGCCACCCTATGGAGGGTGTCTACTTGTCACCCCCCACATGCTATCATCATGCATGTGCATGATGATAGCATGTGGGGGATGACAAGTAGACACCCTCCCATGAGGTGGCACCCTACCTCCCTTTTATATATATATATATATATATATATATATATATATATATATATATATATATATATATATATATATATATATATACCATTGATGCCTGGTGACAGGCCCCACCACGGCATCCTTTAAAAAAAACCGAACCGGCCTAAATGGGCCGGACTTTGGTTTGTCCTTAACGGGTCATCCCTACTCGAGGCGGCGGCCTAGCCTGACGCGAGTCACGCGACCCAATTGGCACTTTGACAAAAAAACCCTTACCCTCTGACAAACTTGTCTTTTTTTACCTCTTCCACTCCACATCACACCATGAGACTCCTTCTCACTGGACTCCAATTACTCAAATCCTCATCTTTTCCAACTCCCTTCCTCTTCCTCTCCAAAGCCCTCTCACCAAACCCTAACCCTCGCCGATTCTCGGCCATGGCTGGCTCCGCTGAGGACTTCGTCAAGGGAGCCGTCCACCCCAACGGCGTCGCAGTCATCACCCTCGATCGCCCCAAAGCCCTCAACGCTATGAACCTAGGTCTCCGACTCTTTTGCAATAAAGACCCCAGCTTTATGCTTCTTTTGCACTTTATTGACAATTTTTTTTTCGCTGCAGATATGGACGTTAGATACAAGAAGTTTCTTGACGAGTGGGAGAACAACCCTAGCGTCCGTTGCGTTCTCGTGGAGGGAAGCTCGGCACGCGCATTCTGCGCAGGTGGTGGTTTGTTTAGTTCTATTATTGGCGAAGATGGAAATATTTGGTCTCGTGTTTGATGGTGGAATTGTTTTGTTTTCGTTGTAGGAATGGACATCAAGGGTGTCGTCGCGGAGATTCGGAAGGACAGGAATACACCACTGGTGCAACAGGTCTTTCGGTCTGATCTAACATGCATGATTAGTATTGTAATTTGTAATAATTATTTTGCCTGTATAATCGATTTAGAGCACACATAGTAATGAGAAAAACGCCGTTGATTGATTTTCCGTAGAAGCTCGGCTGCCGTCACCTAGGAAGGACAAACACTGCAAATATCAGTGCTGTGTCTGTGCTGCATTCTGCCGAAAATGTGTATCAAACACAACACGTTCACTCAAAAGTACATCAGCATGCCAAAAATCGGCCTAGGCATGTGTTCACTCTGATTTTAGGTGGTATGGACATGTGCAACACATATCTATTGATACACTAGTTAGGAACGATAAGATGTTAGTTAAATGAGTCCCTACAATAAGGGGCAAGCCTGTATGAATTTGGGTTGAGACCGTAATGATATGGAGTCATATGGTTTATGTTGATGTTACAGAAACATTTCCCTAATAGAACTTAATGGAAGAGAAGAACTCGAATAACCGAGCCCAAAAGTTTGGGATGAAGGCTTTGTTGTTATTTATTTCACCTCTAATCGATTTGGAACACATAAGTAATATGGGGAAGCATTGGGCATACTGGAATCAAGTGCAATCGATTAGATTGTTCTAGAAGCTCGTTTCCTGCCAGCGTTTATCTTAAGGCCAAATATTCCTACGAGCTTGGACACTGTGTGACTGTTGTTGCAGTGGTGGTGGTATACGAACGAAAACTTGGCTGTATAAATGGATAAATGGTATTCCAACCCTAACCAAACCAAAGTTTGCAGCATCGATTGGCACCTATGTGTTTCAGCCTTGTCATAATGCCTGATCGGATTCTCACACCTACAATACAGGCCAATACCGGAACTACGGGTAAAACTCTGATTAGTTTAGTAAAGAGAGAAAATAGAAATAAAAACAATGTTGACACAATGATTCGATCTTATCGAAGACTAACATGTTATAATGTGTCGATAAAATTTCTTATCTACACAATGTAACCATTAGTATTTGTCGAAGTTCATACATCCTAGTATTATTCCATTTCCATTCAAAATGCTATTATTTTTAGGGATACTTTGTCTAAAAAGAAGTAAAATAAACAACGATATCTGTTGCGGGTAAATAATCAAGTAATGTTGAATAGTTATGCCATTCAAAACTAACTCTACTGGAAAACGACAAATAATACATAAGAATATGCCTAAATGTATCAAATATTTTTCTATTTTTTTAAATAAATAATTTTCTTTTGGCTTTCTGAATCCAAGAACTCTGAAACCACCGAAAACATCGACACTGATACTAATTAGGGTCCAAACCGATATTGCAGACCTTGAACTAGACTTTCATCAATATACTAAAAGACTTATCAGAATGTAGGAGAAGGTTTCATGTAGCTGCCCCCCCCAAAAAAAAAAAAAATTGTGATGCTTTGTTATTGTTGCCTTTCTGTATCTATTTATCTTAATCACACTTTGAAGCTCGGTCAGTCAAATAAAGAGGTTATACTATCTGATTTGTGTATGTGGGCATGAGTATGCACTTGTTATTCATGATTAGAGAAGGAATCTCCTGCCATCTTCTCTTAGAGATATGCATGCATGATGCTCTGATCGGTAAAACCACTTTTTTTTTCGATATTTGAATATCATGTGAATTGATGGTTAGATGATGTCGATTATGATAAACCTACATATTGAAGGTTCTTTGCTCACATATATGAGAGGATTGCTAGGCATGCTGCACACCATAAGAAAATGTGTGTTGGTTGGTTGGTTGGGTTGGGGGATGGGGGTGTTAATGGAATCTGAATATCCTAGGCACTTTATTCCTCAATGACGCGTCTCCCTATAGATGGTTATCTCGAGTTAGGAAGTGGACCATTTCCAAAGATGATCATTCATTTTTTGTTTTAGAATTTCAAATAGGGTCAAGAGAACTAATGAGCAATCAGGATTGAATATTTGATAGTTAAGGAGGTATTTACAGACAGTTAAATGTCATTTTGATATGTTGAAATGCTTGGAATGACTAGCATTTGGTGTTAGTTGAAATGGTCACAAGCCACATAATTGAGGTATCGGTCATATGGGGCTTGTTAAAATAGGAGGGAGAGAATATTTTAACTTAAAACTTTCAATGACATTTTCATCAGGGGTTGAGTTATCAAGTTAGTGGGTGTGAAATGCCAACACTTAGTTGACCGAGTTACCAAGTTTCTATCCTCTTTTTATTAATTCAAACTCCTTTTAATTTCTTTACATTGCCGCTCTAACGTACCTTTTTAACTGAGGTATCAGGCACCGCTATGTCTACTTTATGGATTCTCATACACTGCTCAGAAGTTCAAACTGTTACAACAAGAGATTATTTTATGCAAAAGGGCTAAATGATAGACTTTGTCAATATGACAATTACCCTTTTCTTGGCCTTTTGAGGCTTTGAGCCCTTTGGAATTTATTTAATAAAAAGCCGCTTCCCCTTTTTCATTTTAACTCCTTTTCACTGTTGTAAAAGGACAGCTTCCTTGACAGTAACCTTTGGGCCCTCTCTTACTCCCCAACTTCTCCAATGAGCATTATGTTTCTTCCTAAAATGGTCCGGACATGAAATACTTTTTTTTACTATGTTCTGTGGGTTTACTCCTCATGGGTTGAAAAGCCATTTGAAGTGTTTGGCTTAGTGAAATGGATCATCGTAACCAGTGGAAAATTGAAATTTTTCCAATTTTTTTCCATTTTCGTGTTGCAGAAAGGTAATGGACGAACTTTCAGTTTTGGCACATAGCTCCTTGTTTGGTAGAGGTGGATAGAAAGTAAGAAATTGTAGAGGAATATGACTATGGCTTGGTTTGGGATTGCTGCTGTTTTTCAAAAAGCAACGGTAGAAGCAGTTTTTGACTGGAAGTGATATGGTACTGTCCAAAGCTGCCCCAAAATTGAACTTACGCTTGAAAAGTTGTTTGATAAGATGTTTGTTACCAAACAGCCTTGGATAGATTTCCATGAAGAAAAAAACGTAAATAGCCTCCAGTATGTAATCCCAAGATTCCCAACCGCAGACTATACAGTTAGAAGTCCCATTTTATCATTGTTCCCCTCAATTCCACATCACCCCTTTCCATAATTCTACTATTGTTTAAGCAAACAAGTTTACCACGTCAAATATCCTGGAATGTGGAAACCAATATTAATTTCACTCTCAAGTTGCCTAGGCGGCCCACCTAGCTGCTTATCTAATGGTGTAAGCAGTTAATGTCATCAACTTATAATTTGATTGCTTGAGTTAGGTTTCATAATGAAGGCCTGAAGTTAGCACTTGGTAAATGTCTTCACTTGAGGTAGAAATATGATTTTTGTGGAGTTATTTCATCCATATATAAAATGTTATGGAGATGAGGCTTTTGGTTTATGGCTGTCTATATTCTGCTATGGGATATTCTCTTGCAAGTTTTGGCTGTTAACTTTTTATTTAGTAATCATTATTCTCTTGTAGGTTTTTGCTGCAGAATATTCTTTGATATGTAAAATATCTGATTACCAAAAGCCTTATATTTGCTTAATGGATGGTGTAACCATGGGGTTTGGAATTGGGTTGTCTGGTCATGGTCGCTACAGGGTTGTCACTGAGGTATCTTTTTATTATATTTCTTTTTCTGATGTTAAGGGCTTTGATGATTGATGTCATTCAGTAACATTATGTCATTAAACATCTGGCAGTATGATGTTCCTATTTCTGTGGGTTTTAGCATATAACTTTTTAACTTGTTAGAACAAAGAAACACTCCTCTCTCTGTCTACTTCCATTTCAAGCCACCTTTTTTTTCTGGATATAAATTTGGAAAGTACTCTTGATGTGCAGTTCCTGCATTTTTTAAGAAAACAGTTGAATTGAAATGGTAATAGCCTTAATTCTGTGGTGTTTTTGTGTTTTGGCAAACTTGAGGGGTTATATGCAAAAGACCCAAAATTCCCCATGGATTTGATCCTGATTGGATTTATGCCAGAAAACTCTTTTAGCGATGCCAGAAAATGCTATTGGATTGTTTCCAGATGTTGGCTTTGCTTATATAGCTGGACAGAGTCCAGGAGCAGGGGCAGTTGGTATGTTTTTCAATATCCTCACTTTTTTCAATCTTAATCGATCTTCTAGTCTTATAACCTTGCATAAAGTTTAAGAAGATAAAAACATTGTGATTTATGAAATTTTCTTTAATGTGCTATGCAATTTTCTTCAGGGCTTTATCTTGGACTAACTGGAAAACGGATTTCCTCTCCTGCTGATGCACTATACGTAGGCCTTGGAACCCATTATGTACCATCTCAAAGCTTGGTGTCCCTCAGGGAGGCACTTCTGTCATTCAACTTGTAAATCTCTAATCACTTAGTTTTTATTTTGTTATTTTATTATTTTATTATTTTTTATGTTGTCAAAATTTACCGGCATATGTTTTCTGTTCTGAATAAAATAAAAAATGTAAGATATTTATTAGTAAGAGCTTTCTGGATCATTTGATCACTGTTTCAATCATGCCACATACTTCCGTTGTTGTTACATAAAAGTCTTTGGGACTTCAACTGTTACACTGACTTTCATCTTATAGATTTTGTGCTTTCCAATGTTTTGAATGAATTCCCTGCAAATTTGATACACTTGGTATATATATATATATATATATATATATATATATATATATATATATATAGAGAGAGAGAGAGAGAGAGAGAGAGAGAGAGAGAGAGAGAGACGGTTAATTTGGACAAGTTTAGTGAAATGATTTAGACCTATCGGTTGCATATAGGTCTTAACTATTTCATTGAACTTAAGTTAAATCCAATAATCCAAATTAATCACGTGTATTTGCTCAATGAGAGTCCTTACTCAATAGATCATCTCTCTCTCTCTCTCTCTTTATATATCACAACAAGCATTGGCTCAAGTGGTCAAGTCTTGGAGAGAGAAGTACTGGGAAAAGCGAGTCAGAGGTTCGAGTCCAGTTGCGTGCGATATGCTCTATATTGAAGGACCCGAGATATTCATGTAGCTATATTTTAAGAGTCAGACATGGATGAACGGTATGTCCAGCAAGAGGATCGTCGTGCAGGAGGTCAAGTTCGAACGGAACATACGACAAAGATCCGTCCGAGCGGCGGATTGATGAATGATGCAACAAAAGCGACGTGAAAGAAATATAACCGGACACCATCCGAGGAGATGTAATAAAACACCCGAGCTTAAGTCGGACTATATATATATATATATATATATATATATATATATATATATATATATATATAGTCTTCATCCTACTTCCGGCTCAAGTTCAGGTAGTTTTATTATCTCACTGGATTGTGTTTTGGTCTGGTTTTCTACACGCTCAATTTTTTTGCTTCTGAAGCAACCTTTCTTGATCCACAGCTCGGATCGATTTAAATCGTACACTCTACTCGGGTCAAACGTCAGTTCTACGATCCTCCTCTACCCTGTTAGGTCACTTCTCCAAGTCCAACTCTTAACCGGCGGCTACTTGATTAGTCTGGTTCATCCCCACATTTATATTTAAACGCATAGTGTCTAGGGGGATTAATAATTTACTCATAATTATTTGTTTTTCGATACCAAAAAATTGGATACTTAGATCCGAAACCACCGATACCGATACCCATGGGAAGTGTCCGATACCGATTCCGATACTATAGTGCGAACCTTGATCTAAGGCCTATAATAGAGTATGGCTTCCACCTATATGTCAAATCAATGTTGAATCAGTACAAAGTGAACGATACTCTACAGTAAAGAAATTTGTTTTTCTGTCCCAGTTTTTCATTCTCCATCGATTCTTCCTAATTAACATACGAAGAAAGTTATTAAATGATCATCTATTACTTTTATTAACAAAATAAAAATATTTTTAGAGTTCTTAGATGTTGTAAAGTTATGTTTTTAAGTAGTTTCAAATTTCCAAAGAAAGTAAAAATGGTTACATAAAATGGAAAGTTCGGAACATGGGAATATATCTTATACCAATAATGACTACCCAGTTCTTTGTGTTTCTCTTTTCCAGGTTGACTTGTTTGCAACGAAATAGGAAGAGGCACTTGAACCCTAGACTGGTTGTGTTTGTGTGGTGGGTGGTGGTGGTTTGTGTGGGTTGGGGGGGGGGGGGGTCGATGGTATTGTTGGATTCTTCTACAATGTCACTCTTAGTCGCAACAAAAGTCACACAGCTGGATAATGCGAGGCACAACCTCCCGTAGCCTGGGTTTCTTGCTTATACGCGCTCTTGATAACAATGGTCCAAACAGTGTTTTTAATAGCTATGGTTCAAAACAGACTCAGCCGAAGCTGCTCACCCAGTCTCAGATTGTGACTTCTTGAGCCTGAGTCCAACTCAAAAGAAAAAGGAACCTTTTTCCAACCAAAGGTTGATATGACCAGGGTTTGGCTCATTTAAAACCCAGTCTCAGATTGTGACTTCTTGAGCCTGAGTCCAACTCAGCTACTTGTTTGTTTTAAATGAGCCAAACCCTGGTCATATCAACCTTTGGTTGGAAAAAGGTTCCTTTTTCTTTTGAGTGAGATAAAAACTAGAAAACTGATTCTTTAGATCAATGAGGGAGAACAAAATCAGGCTCGTTACATACGGGTTACAGTTGGGTTGGGCAGGCTTTTTGTTTCACAGAAGCCTGTCCCTGTTGTTAAAAGTAGAAGTGACGGGCCGAATCAACAATTTCTCAAGTTGGGCCAGGGAGGTTTGTGTTCGACCTGTCTAGTTTGAATCCATATATTTAAATGATCAAGTAAGTTCATCATTGACATAAAATATTCATTCTTTGGAGCATTATAATTATGATATAGAAGCAACTTTTAAAATTGAAACTCTTCAGGAGAGAGTCAAATCACACCATTTATTGCAGCTGAAAATTTTGATCTTCATCTTGGTGGGAGTGACCCAATATAGATATCTCAGTCTTATGACTCTTATTCAGTTCGCTAATTTTGCTAAAGCTATCAAGTTTCTTTTACTATAGGATCTTTTAGATGTTATCATCAACTCCAAGAATCATTTGGTTGACCTTGGTATATTTCTGTGCAGCTCAGATGAGCCGCACAAGGATCTCCAGGGATTGTTGGCACAGTTCAAGAAGGAACCTGCATCAGAGGCCCGATTGAAGTTGCTTTTGCCTCAGATAGTGTCATCTTTTGGTGCAAATAAATCAGTTTCAGATATAATAGAATCCTTGAAAGAGCATCAACTGAGTGCAGATGCCGCAGGTACATCTTTTCGCTTTAGACTCCAAATGAATGGAACGGCTTATTCAATGTATCTGAAGTCCTTGATTCCTTCTGATTTGCTGAATGATGAAATGTGAAGTCCTGTTTGTTTTTTTACTGGTTATCTTGCCAGAAGTACATGAATTTAAAGTAAAGGATAGGATGCCACCAAAAAGTTTGAGGACCAACAGCACTTTTACGAGAATCTTCAATCAATATTGTTTATCCTAGCAGCTATAAAGCTTTCATCTTAATTCCATTGAAACAGCTAATTATGTAGTTTATATTTGGATTATCCATTGCAAGTTATCAAAATTTAACACAGGAAAGTAGCCTTGTCAATTATCACACAGGGAGGGGCGGGGCAGGGCAGGGTGATTGCTGTTATCAGTTGATATCCATCAGCAAGTCAACCCAAATCATTTTGATGATCACCTTTTCTTTCCTCCCATTTAACACTTCTGCCTACATTTGAGTCCTCATGGGTTCTTCTGTGTAGATGTACATAATAATTCTTCACATCATTCCTCCTCATTAGAGAGCAAATATTATCCCGTCTTTGAATACAATGCTATGCATATCTAAAATTGAAAGCAGCACACTGGTGCCAACTTTTCCACGAGAGTACCTTGGACCCTTGCAGATATCCTCATATAGCACTTTGTACTGGCTATATTTCTTGAGTTATCATTAGAATTATTACATGATCTTGTTTTGTTAACCTCTTGGAAGACATTGTATCATCATCATCATGTAGTCAAATTCTTTTTGTTAACCTTGTACAATTCCTTTGAAATTCTTCGTTTCTTTAAATTTATTCCTAAACTTGTAGCAAAGAATTTTTGTCGTTTTCAATTTTCTTGTAATTTCTGTCATTTCACTTTTCTTGTTGATTGATGTATATTTTGGTCGCAGTTGCAGAATGGGCTACTGATGCTCTTCTGGGAATTGAGAAAGGTGCTCCTTTTTCTCTCTGCTTGACCAAGAAGCATTTTTCTGAAGTTGCATCTGCACATGGAAAAAATTATCATCATCTGTCAAAAGTAAGACACCAAAATTTCAAGCTGAATCTGTCTTATATACTATTGCAATACATGAAAGTCAATCCTTTTGAAAATTATGACTAATTACTATAATATTATTCTACATTCAGCTACATGGTGTAATGAAGGCTGAGTATCGAATTGCGCTGAGGTCTTCGCTACGGAATGATTTTGCTGAAGGTGTACGAGCAGTTTTGGTGGACAAGGACCAGGTATTTTTCTCCCTTCAGTGCCTCCTGTTTGGATTATAAATAGAAAACACGTTTGTATTTTCTTGTTATTGGGTGAATTTAAAGTTTGAGGGGTTCTTGTTTTTATTTTTCCTGACCATCGGTTGGATGACTGATTTATCAATTATCATCTATTAGTGAAAGAGAAGAACCTCGTTATTGCATCAATTTTGGTTTCTTAGCTCCATGTTTTGGGTGAAGTGATATTTATGCCAAGTTCATAAAGCGCATTCGGCACACAGGGACAATTCGTTGTGGTTAGAGATTGTAGACTTCATTGCCCCAAAGTTCTTAACATTCTCAAACAAGAGAAATACTCAAGTTCTATAGTTTATGTCTACTTGTCATAATAAAACAACTGTTGGGGTGGCTACTTGTCATAATAAAAGGCTTGAATATAAGCTAAGCAAATCTGGAAGCTGAATTGCCTTCTACACGCTCTAAATCTGTTTGACAACTCCTTTTATGTTTTCAAACACAAGGAAACATCTTATTTATTATTAGCAACCTTGGTCTGCCCGTGGATGCTCAGATGTGTGGGAATACATAAGTAATACTCGCAATAGAACTCTCAGATAACATGATTATTATCAAGCAATTAATTATTTCCTCAACTTAATGTGTAGACTTTAAAAGTGAAGTTTACGGAGCAAGGAATTCACTTTTTCCCCTACTTATAAACACTTCAGGTTACCTAGCAAACCATAATTAAATCAATTAGACCAAGTATAATTGAGTTACCATATAAGTTGCACATTTCAATATCTTTCCTGATTTATTTGTGTCTGGGAGGGAAGGGTTTTTAATAAATTATACCGAAAAGTATTTCAAACATTTTCTTTAATCCATTCTCGTCTTATATAACTTATGGCCACGTTTATTTATATGTGTGTGTGTGTGTGTGTGTGTGTGTAGCCTTGCCCCCATTAATATGGAGAGGCTGTTTCCTTGACTTGAACCTATATACTCTAGGATGCAAGCAGCAAGCCTTGTCGTCGTGCCAACTGACGCCCTCTCTAGTGTTACTAGAATTCGCTAACTAGCTATCCTGTGATGCATGTTTCGTTCTGCCTATCGCTTTTCAATTTGATTTGAAGTTTAGGCATTGTACTGCGTTACTGTTTCCGTTCTACGCTCCAGGTAACCATGTGGGTCTCATAAATATGCATGTATAGATTTAGCAATGATGCTTATCATTTTCTGCTGCACGAAGTGATTGTTGTGCTATACTCAGCTTTGTCATTTGTTAGGTTGTCCATCATGTGTATAGGGCTATCCTGTCCTTCAAATAATTCATATAAGTAATCAAGTTGGGTACTTCCACGTGACGATTTAGTGATAATGCAACTCTTTTGGAGGGTTAAGGAATTGGAGGAAAGAATCACATCAACCACAGCAACAGAATATTATGGAAATACATATTATACTCCAATACTCGAGAGTCCAATATGGAAATACATACTATACTCCAATACTCAAGAGTCCAATATAACAAGCATATGGTTGTATATGCTATGCCCTTCTTTCTCCTCCGCAATGTGATGGTAGAGACTACTAGATACAAATCTTTACAGTTGATATATATTCCTTAGTTATATGATTACTTGCTCATTTGTGCCAGGTCTTGCATCATGCAGGTTTTATATTCATGTCATGTGTTTAACCATGAATAATTGAATCTAAATTTGATTTTTTTTAATGTGTATTATCGCTTGTCACTTCTATAACATTGTATGCATATTGTTGCCAAACTTGAAGCTGGGATTAGTTACATCACGTCTTAATCAGATTGTTGCTTAAATCACATGGTGTATGCATGTCGTCAGGAGGCCTAAGATTGTACTACCTTATTTGCTGTACTTCTTTTTTCTTATAGTGACTAGCATGCATAGCATTGTGAGATTTGTACGAGACTCCCAACTTGTCAACGAGATTATGTTGCTACCTTTTCTCCTACTAATTTTTTGGCTTGATTTGACATCTACAAGATGGATCTCCAAATAGAAAGAAACTTGTGCTACAGTTTTCTTCTTAACTGTATCTTTGATTTATTTTTCATTTTCTTTTGCAGAATCCAATATGGAGCCCCTCCCGATTGGAGGATGTTAGCATGACTGAAGTTGAGTCAGTTTTTGAGCCTCTGTCTCCTGAGGCTGAACTGAATGTTTGATCATTTAAGTTTTTTGGCTCATAAATAAAGAGAGATCCAGCCTTATGATGTATCTACAAAGCTTAAGACTTTCAAAATAGTGATGAAATAAACTGGGAGTCCATTTCTCCTGTAAATAAAGCTTTCATAGTCATAAAGTGGTTGTTGCCATAAAGCCTATTTCAAATTTGAGTTACTTAGCATAAGCAGATGTATCCTATTGAGATCGTGGTGCCCCAGGAGAAGTCTTAAAGCCCAAGCAATTTGTTAAATATTCTGTAAGTGGAAAATTGTGCTTGCTTGTATCTTGTAAGTAAATGCTGGACCTTATGCTGTTTGTACAGAATAATGTCTAGCAGATCTGACATTATCTCTCTGTCTAACCTTGTTCCAACCATATTCTTGTTTCTTTGCACCTGATCTAAATCATTGCTGTAAGTTTGTTACTGGCTTCTTGGATATGGTTCTCAATATACTTTCATAATCTGCATGGTTCTGATGGTTTGTCAAGATGTGTGGTGTCATGGAATCTTCAGCGGTGCTTTTTGTTCGTATACAATGAACTCACTCTAGCTCTGCGACACGCAGATCCAGAATTTGCCTTGATCGTTGACCTTGAGCATCCAACATTTGGAGTATCCATTGACTTGAAACTCCAAGGTTTTGTGTATCAGCTAATTTCGGTTTTATTTTATGTCTGTGGTGATTATGGCCGCTGCATTTTGGTATATATTAATATGATTGTCTAGTTCCATGAGTATATCCTATATGAATGTGTTGTCACCTTTGTTGCCGAGATTCCTTTGTGATCTGGTGATTGATGAGGGTTTTGTTCACAATGTTGACATTATTACCTTCTTTTGTACCATTGTTTGACAGGTTTGCAGATTCACATAATACAACTGTTTTGTTGGTTTGCGAGTTAATAGTTTTTTGTTATGTGATTGTCTATTTTGTTATTTCAGAAAAAAACAGTATTTCATATGATTCTTGATGGTTAAATCCATTTATACACAATAATTTGTTGGTGAAGAAGGGTTCACTAAGTTTACGCCGTGTTGTATGCTGGGAATCATTCCTACTCTGGTCCACTGGATCCTTGTGCTGGCTTGCGATTCTTTCTCTATCATGTCATGTTTTTCTAGTTTGTTGCACATCTCATCTTCAATTGGTTTCACCTTAAAGAGTTTTCTATTCACAGGCATTGGACCTTTTCAAAGTCTTTGTTTGCATGATAGCAACTACATACTTAGAACTGAATTTTCTGTCAGCAGCCACATTGACCAGCATATCAAACATTCCTGTCATTTCCCTTGAACTTGTTCCCAGCAAACAAATGGACGCATTATTGTTCTATTCCATTGGTTTATTGTTATATTTCAGGTGGCATTGAATGACATAAGCTATGGATACTGGTCACAATGTTATACTTGGTCAGTTGTTCAGTATTATTGTTGGTTCTTATGTTAGGTTTTTCAAAATCTTTAATTCACTGTGATAGTGTTTACATCTTGCTCATGTCAGCACTTTGACCCCTATTTTGGATGATCATGCAATGAGTTCAGATTTTTCTCATACTTAAATTCAACCAAATACCCCTAGGACTTTTTTTTTGCTTACTCATTTAAAGATTGTGTTTGTTTGCTTTCCCTATCAAAAGGACTGCCTTTGTATTTTTGCTTACTCATTTAAAGATTGTGTTGGTTTGCTTACAAAGCACGGCAACTCCCGTTTTCTCCTTCTCTTTTTTTTTTTTTTTTGAGGGCGTCCACTTCTTAATGGTGCTTGGAGGCATGCCTTCAAGGGGGCTCGAACCCGCGCCACTGCGTCGGGGTGCTCCACCGTTCCCAACGGGCTACGGCCACGGGGACTTTTCTCCTTCTCTAAATCCCACATTAGTTGTGGCACTAGAGCACGAGTGTTGTACCAACCACCACAAGAATATTTTCACTACCAAAATTCTAGGTCTAACTCATAACCATCAAAGCCATCTTCCCTATGAAAACCCTAACAGCAAAATCCATCTTCTCACAAAACCCTACGACTAATATTAACCCTAGCATGTCATAACCACTACAACACAATTCAAACCCAGGCCAAAACCCTAGTTGGATGACACCCCCATCCACCCCTAATAACTCATCTACCTAGCCCTGCCCTAGCATAAGAATTTTGGATATCCCTCTTTGCATAAGCTGAAATAATTTTTTTTTTTTTGTGGCATATGTCATGTGTCTCATGGTTCGAGAATATCTGGATTATTTCTTCCAAGGACAGAACTAGAAATTTGAGCTGCCTTGGGCTGAACTAATTTTTTTTGGGAGCAATATTTTGTTGTACGTGGGTTGGGTAGGTGGGCTAGACTGAGATAAGAGTTAGACTAGACCAGGATAAGTTTGGCCTAAGATGAGATTTAGGCTGGGGTGTGGCTAGTGTCAAATGGATTTTTTTTTTAAATTTTTGTTGGGCTGGAGCCCACCCCAACCCATACACATGTCCACCCTTGATTTCTTCTATAGTTCATCTCAACCATGTTAGAATAACCTTCACCCTTGCAGTCAATAATGATTGAAAGCGTAGCTCTCGTGTGTACATTGGGGGTTGACTATTCGGATAAGTTGGGCCAAGTGAATGATATCAAAACTTCTTACTGCATCATTTTCTATTTGGAGGAGTGTGCCATTGCATAGGCTGTGACGAGGACACTGTCTAGGAGATTACGAAACCCCAAGTTTAGTCCTATTTTGAATACGAAATGGGAGCTTGATTCATTCATATGTGAGTGCTTGGGTCTCTTGTGTTCGTTCGAGTTAACCATTTTGATAGGTTGGACGAAATGCACAAGTGGTCCATCCTCGACTCATGTGCTAGCAAGCATGTACGTCATGATGTCATAATTTTGTTGACATAATATAAATATTTAACACTCAACCCTCATCATATATAACTCAAGAATTTTGGTGCAGTGACATGGAGCTTAACGTAGTATCATATATAGCAATCCAGATTCAAATTCTTTGACACAAATTTTAAGCAAAATTCAGTTCTTCATCCAAAATGAACTTCAAACTGCGTCACTTGCTAAATTAATATAATTTTAACTCTCATCCTTCGTCACAACTCTACTCTAAGTACGACATAGATCTTAACAAGCCTCTATCTTGGAGTTATTGTTGTTCTTAATCTCTCTCTTTTGACTATTTCTGATCATGCATCCTCGTGCACCAGCACGTGGTGAGACGGATTCAGTGAATAATTTTTTCTCATTTGGTTCGCCGATAGGAAATGAAAGTAAATCAATTATGTGTTCTTTCATCAATTCTTTTTACGGTGTTTGAAAATCTCATGAATATATACAGCAAATACATCTTTAAGCAGGGATAGTTTAGTTCTAAGTTTTTGTAATAAATGTAAGAAATTGGGAGGGAATGTGAATTCTTGGGGTGAGTGGAGAAAACAATTTCCTTCTTTTTTTTTTTTTTTTGGGGAAACCCTTTTTTTCTTCTTCTGCTCCTTTAGGTCCAAACACAAAAAATGAATGATTTTCCTTTCCCAAGGCTAAGAGCAATAGCTTCATCTGCTGTAACAAGGTGTCTGCAAGTGTAAGCTGATATCCCTGAGTAGACGATGATCTGTGCAGGAAACTACATGTTCAAACAAATAGTCTAAATTTTGAGTGAAATTGAGAGCTTCGGTCGAGATAGTGTGTATATACATGCGATCCCAACTGCAAGTTGTAGTATAAAAACAAATGCAGGCCGAATGTCCAGACATGGAGAATAGTACAATAATCATATATACACTTCTTAACTCTAATGCTAATTATCTATTTGTTCGTTAACTCTAATGCTAATTATCTATTTGTTCGTTCGGCATATGGAATAACCTTCTTTTAAATTTACAATAGTACCATAAATAAATCTATCATATATATATATATATATATATATATATATATATATATATATATATATAGAGAGAGAGAGAGAGAGAGAGTAATTGTATGTGTGTATGAAAAAAAAAAAAAATATATATATATATAGAGAGAGAGAGAGAGAGAGAGAGAGAGAGAGAGAGAGAGAGAGTAATTGTATGTGTGTATGAGTACTTCAATGACAACAATGTCCAACCTTGACACAGTACTTGTTGTTTCAGCAGCTGCTGTGTTCATGGTATCAGTACTGTACTACTTGAGCAAAAGGAAGCAACATATCGGAGCAGAGCCTAAGCTCCCACCTGGATACACCGGCTGGCCTCTCGTCGGGGAAATCTTCTCCCTCATGAAGCCCTGCCCGTCCACTGCTATCGGAGAGTTCATGGAGCATCGGATATCGAGGTTAACTAACTACTCGACTCTCGTGTCATAATCAGGGCCGGCCCTGGGGTAAGCCAGATAAGTCATCGGCCAGTCCCCAGCTCTCCGCCAAGCCTTTGCGGTCCACCCAACTCTTCCTTGTCAGTTGAAATGACAATCCCCCGTGTCCATATTTTGAGATTGCACTAGAAATGTCTCGAGTAGCTCACAAGTCAGAAGAGAAACTCGAAATCTGAGCTCCACGCTGCAACTAGAACCAGACACAACTGCCTTCTTAGCATTTTGTCAAAAATATTGGTCATATTTTCCTTAGCTACAACATTTATAGCTTTTAGATTGTTGTAATTTTTTTTTTCTGGAGTCGAGGGACAAGGGGCAACCAAATTTTGCTCCGACTAGGACAACCCAACCCACTGGGCCGGCCCTGGTCATAATCGATCAATTTCCGAAAGAAAGCAAGAAGAAAATTTATGTTAACTACAAAACCTGTTGCAGGTTCGGGAAGATATTCACGACCAACATTCTAGGGGAGGCCGTGATCGTGTCTGCCGACGCGGAGCTAAACCAGTTCGTACTTCAGAACGAGATGAGGCTGTTCGAGAACGGCTGGCCTCCGCAGTTCAGGAAGCTGATGGGGGAGACCAACATGGGAGTTCAGTCGGGACAAGCCCACAAGCAACTCAGATCGATCGTCGTCAATTTCTTGGGCGCTGAGAGGATCCGGACCACGTTCCTTGCTGATGCCAACCAGCAGGCTTTGGAACTCTTTAGGTCATGGAAAGACAACTCTGTCGTCTCTGCAGTCGATGCTGCAAGGCAGGTAGTGTCCAAAACCTAACAGCTCGAGCTTTGGTATATTTAAAGTAAGGTAATTTCTAAAAACACTCCACATTTTACTCCAGGGCAGCCTATTAGGACTGCCAACAAAGTTGTCAGTCCTAAAGAATTTGAATATTAAAATAGAGAAAAATGTGGAGTGACTTAGAAATTACCTTAAAGTAATCTTTCATTGGTATATACTTTTCGCGTGCGATTATTAAAATTTGTTGATATCTGTTTTGTAGTATACTTTCAATGTGATAGCGAAGAATGTACTGAACATTAAACCTGGGGAGCCTGAGACTGTGAAGCTGATGGGAGATTTCATGAGGCTCAATATTGGAGATTCTATCATTCCTCTGGATTTGCCTGGAACTGAATATAGCAAAGCTATACAAGTAAGCGATCGATCGACAATGTTAATTATTTTCAACAATTTCTCATTGAAACTATTTATTTTGACAAGTTCTACTGCATCCAACAATCCTGATATTGGGGTTAGTCTAACATGACCTCTTAGGTTCGGATAATGTCGCATGATCTTTAACTCTATACATATTGCCCCCATTTATCGATCATAACCTTTCTGTGAACTAGTTTCTGTTATTCATCTCGAGATTAAAAATATATATTAGTATCTTAGATTTAACTATGGAGAAATTGTAGTTTATAGGCTAGCAAATCATGCAGTTACGTTGCATTTCGTTTTCTTTCTTTTATATTTTGTTGTTTGTTTTGTGTCAGTGTTTTATGTATGCGAGGTTAAACTAGATAATCATGTTAACAGTATGATATCATATTCCCCCGCCAGCTTTGATTTCTTCTTTTGGCCTCCATCTTCCAAAATGCGTCTCTTGTCGGCTCTCTCTGTACTGTACTATCTCTGCTAATGGCAAAAGGTCTACTGGATAGACATCACAGGTTGGGTAGGCCATGTAAACCTTTGTATTCATGCGAAAAGATGAGTACGAACCGACCAAAGAGAAGTTGTTCCATAAGAACAAGATAGTTTGGATTCTAGTACAAGAAATTGATTCGTAAGGTTCAGATATTAACACGTCTCAAATCGGCTTACCTTTTGCATTAGTACTTCTTGAGATAAGAAGTACTCCAAACATGTTAGACTCTTTAGGAGTGGGCGGAATGTGCGTGTGGGACGATGATGACAAAACCAGTGCGGACAAGATCCGCACAAAGAGTCCGAAATGATATGACGACCGGGTAAAAATCGTGTGCAGAGGACACGATTTAACTGAACCCGCATGTGCTGGATTAGAAAAAGAAAAAAAAATTGAGTTATTTCCTCGTAATCATGAATACATCATGTAGTAGATTGTAACTTGCTATTTGGATTCAATAACTTGCAATAAGGTAAATTTGAAGAGATGAGTACTTGCTATATATTTAGATTCAATAACTTGCTATTTGGGCCATGTAACCCCTTTTATTCATATGAAGAGATTAGTATGAACCGACCAAAGAGAACTAGTTCCATAAGAATAAGATAAATTTGGATTCTTGATGTTAACGCGCCTCAAATCGACTTGAATTTTGCATTAGTACTTCTAGAGATCCATAGAAGTACTCCAAACACCTTACTGACTCTTAACTGAATTGAGTTTATTATTTCCTCATAATTATGAATATATCATGTAGTAGATTGTAACTTGCTATTTGGATTCAATAACTTGCTATAAGATAAATTTGAAGAGATGAGTACTTGCTATATATTTAGATTCAATAACTTGCTATTTACGTCATGTAAACCTTTTTATTCGTATGAAGAGATGTTGGATTTTAGTACAAGAAATTGATTCTTAACGTTCAGATGTTAACACGCCTCAAATCGACTTGCCTTTTGCATTAGTATTTCTAGAGATAAAAGTACTCCAAACATTTTACTCGCTGTTAACTGAATTGAGTTATTTCCTCATAATCAATGAATATATCATGTAGTAGATTGTAACTTGCTATTTAGATTCAATAACTTACGAAACAATCTACTTACAATCCTCCTTTCCCCTCTTTTTTGTGAATTGTTAACGTAGTCAAGGAAAAACATCCTTAAATTCGTCAAAACTCTTAGGGAAGAATGGAGGGTCGATGCGGAAAGGAACGAGGAACCAGGAGAAGACAGTCTTCTTTTATGGTTGATGAGAAACACAAGCTTAACAGAGGAGCAGATCGGTGATCTTATTCAAGGTGTGGTTTTCTCTGGCGAAGAGACGACCACGACGGCCATCTCTCTCGTCGTCTATTTCCTAGAAGGCTGTCCGAGAGCAATGGAGCAATTACGAGTATGTACAATCCTCCTCTTTATCCTATGCTGATTGTTTCATTTTATTCATTGCTTGTTCATGCACTAGATTGACCAACTGTGCTTCAATTCGATTTTGAAATGGTTATGAAATTATTTTCAGGAGGAGCACCTTCAAGTTGTTAACTCTAGGAACCAATCGGGAAAAACTCATGTGACTTGGGAGGAGTACAAGAAGATGGAGTTCACCCAATGTGTAAGACCCTGCTATAACCATCATCATTTTTCAGGCTAATGTGTACTTATAGTTTGGATGTTTTCTATAGCTTGATGATCTTAGTTACAGAAATTAACAAAAGCAATTATAAGTATAATTTTTTTTTACATATCATGTATGGTGAGTTTAGGTTGAATTCCTATAGCAGTCAATATTCAAAGATAGTTTAGGTGATGTTTGCTACGAATTATAGAAAGTACAGAACAAATAGGTGGCATGCACACGTAAACAAAATCGTGCAGTCGCAAACACGTAAAATTTAAGGTGGAAATCCTAAACGGAAGAAAACCGCCAGGCACAACGGAGAGATGACTATTGCGGAGAAGAGTATGGATATTGTCCTCTACAGATCGAATGAGGACTATTTATAACATTCCAATTACATAGATTGTCCGCTACCGATCCTGTGTCCATCTTGCCCTGCAACATGTACATTATTCTTTCTTTGACTCCCTTCATCACCACTAAAGCACCTCTGAAGGCTCAGAGAACTCAACCTCCAATGGCGCATCGATAAACTCGGGAATCAAAAATATCCAAGGAAATAAGATTCTTCTTCGTGTCGGGACGTGTCAAGAGCGTCGGTAATTGTTTGATTATGCCATAATGAATCTTGATACGAACATTACCAATCCATGTCATCTTGCATGATATGTTATTTCCCATCAAGATGATTACACCATCCATCTTATCATATGTCGAATCATCACGGTTTGACCACATAAAAGACAACCCTAAATCCAGCATCCATTCATCCGATTCCGATTCTCATGATCTACAACTAACAGGAACATATCTATCTCGTCGGAAGACTCGACCTTTTCCACACCGACATGTATATTTTATATGTCCTTCCTCTTTGCAATAAGGATAAGTAGATTTTACGTCACTGTTATTGAATTTTGATCCCAATTTCTCCTTTTGGTTATGACTGCTACCCTTCTCTTTGGGGTCTTGCCTATGATCTCTTGCCATGACTGTCACCTTTAGGGTCTGCTTGGCAATTGCAGGGTAGCGGTTATGAGGTGTTTTTAGAGTATTGGTTATGAGCGGTTATGAGGGGTCCGATTTTGTATGGTTTTTAAGTAGCGGCTTTTAAACCAGTCTAATCCATGCTTGGTAATGAGCCGTTCTGAAATTTTTTTACACAAATAAATTAAATAGGGAAGAGTATCAATAGTTATAATTATATATATTTTTGTGAGGGTATAAATGGAATAAAAAAATAAAGCCACTCAAAACCCACCGATTTGGGGTGTTTATAAAGCCACCCAAAAATACATTACACCGGTTTTGGGGGGTTTTTGAGCCGACCAAAACCGGTGCCTAAAAAAAAATTAACAAGTGGGGGTTTTCATAAACAATCGGTTCAAAAACATCCAAAAACCGGTGAAAACACCGTTACCAAGCAGACCCTTAGTTTCAGACATCTTATGACAGAGTTTCCTAGTATATAGGGTTGATCTGACGTCTTCTAGACATATAATATCCTTCCCAATAATACACGATTTTATGAAGTATTTGAAAGATGGTGGTAATATATAATGTATTATAATTAGGCCACCATCCTGGAAAATAGAGGCTGCTTTGACAACTTGCATAGTATCTCATATGTTCGACACGATTGAATAGTTGTATGAGCCTTCACCTCTTGATCGTTGAAATTCTCCTGAGACATCGCCATCGATTTCTTGTCGAATAGAGCCGTCCATAGTCCATGTTGCTTCAACAAAGCATGCATCTTGATGTGCCACACGCTAAAGCTATTTTTTTCCGTGAACTTTTCGATCTTTCAGATCGTGTCGTAGCTTGATCTAGAGCATAATATGAACTCGAAGCTCGATACCACTTTCGTACGGATAGATCAATTATAGAACAACTGGACGGCAATGCACATGAAAATAAAAATTTAATAATCACAAAAAAAAATATTTAAGGTGGAAATCCTTGAGAAAACTATGGACAGAGCAAAGAGATTCACTAAAGAGTACATATAACGATTGCCCTCTACAGATCATATGGGGGCTATATATTAATTTATAATCTTCCAATTGCACAGAATAAGGAATTAAAGGAACAATGCTTCCTAATCCTAATAAGGAAACTAACTAAGATTATAATCCTAATCCAAAACAAAATTCAAGACATCCAACAATATTGTTAATCGACAGTGCTACGTGGACCGCGTTTTGGCCCGCGGTTCATGTGGCGGCTTTTAATTGGCAGGACACCGGCGGGTAGGGCCCATACGAATTAAGGGGGAGGGGGGGTACAAATTGGGTAGTGACACCTCAGCCCGTGGTCACAGCCGGCGGGCATAGACCGCGGGCTGTTTAGCATTTTTCATTGTTAATATTATTAGTTGTGGTAATTTGTTACTCATTTGTCACTTGGAACTTCATAGTTTGTACTTCATATATCACAGTGTAACCTATTTCTCATCTCCTTGTGAAGGTTATCAACGAGGCGCTTCGGCTTGGTAATGTTTCTAGGTTTCTTCTGAAGAAAGCGAGTACTGATGTCCAATTCAAAGGTGGGTATGATGATCTTAACTGTCCAATCTATTTTAGCAGCTAACTGAGCTGCATGAGCAATTAACCCATATTAATTGACTATGAAAATATTTGTCTAGGTTACGAGATTCCTCGTGGGTGCAAAGTCCTCACTCATTCATCGCTGGTTCATTTGGATCCTTCCGTATTTGAGGATCCTGAGCATTTTAATCCATGGAGATGGCAGGTGATCTTTCGCCCTAAGAATATATTCGACACTTTGATCCTTATGCTCCACTACTGTTCTAGAAATATTATCATAAAAGAATGCGGCTAGAAATCTTTGAGTAAATCTTTCAGACGGTCTCAATGTGAATACATTAATTATTAGGGATTTCGATTATGGGTACGATAAGACCATCTCCAATGGTGATTTCTAAAATTGAGTTCTTATCCTACTTGGCATTGTACTTTAAGGAGATTTCTATCGTAGTTGGAAGAGTTTTTACATAAAAATTGTAGACATACAAAAATACTCTCCAATGTTTCTCCATTTCTATACTATGTGTCACATAGTAAAATGACCAATTTAATGGTGTGGGCCCAATAATAATTGTCATGAGAGATAGGAGAATTTCTACGAGAGTTTCTACATGTAGAAACCCTCCTAGAAAGTTTCTATGCTACATCATTGCCACCTAGGATAGAAATGGTGAAAAATTACCATTGGGAGAAGTTTTTTCTAAAATGGATTTCTTCCATAGAAATAGGGAAGATAGAAACCCCCATTGGAGATGGTCTAAATAGCTTGAGCACTGCGTGTATATGTTCCCTGTACTAAAGGAACAATCAAAGATAGAAAGAGTCCATTTTTGTTCATCCATCAAAACTTTCCAATCAAAATTGTCATGTGTTTTTTTTGGGACCTAAAATGACTTTAGGAGATTTTGCAAGCATCCACACTGATTTTGATTACTATTTTGACACGTATATTTTGCATTGCAAGTTGAGCTAGAAAATTTATTACCTAGATAGATGTGCTAAGCAGTAACAAAAATGTTATTTGGCTTCCAAAATATTTGGGTGATAGCCATCTTCCATTATGTAGCATATGACATGGTTGCTGACATGGCAAAATTTAACGTTAAAATTAATATACATTAACATGATAATTAACATTAAAATTAACTTTAACATTAAAATTAACCTTAAAATTAAAATTAAAATTAAAATTAAAATTTAAAAAAAATGGATAATTAATTTTTTGGGTCAAAATTTGTCATGTCAAATGTTATGTCATCATTCTTTCTAATATTCATCGCTAATTAAGCTCTTAATTTCTGAGGTTAATTAAGGAGCACATATATATACTATATAGCATTTGCAGAAATTGTTGCTGATCGATAATAACTTAAGTCTAATGGCTAAATCATAAAAATACCTGTATCAACAATTGAACGCAGCCAACTATTAAGTGCTAAAACCATTTTCACAATTAAGATCGATGAAAGTGAGCTAGGAACATATGATATCTAGGAAATATATTTTCAAGTATAGTATATATATATATATATATATATATATATATATATATATATATATATATATATATATATATATATATATATATATATGCAAATGACCTCTAGTCTAGTGGTTAAGAGAGATGCATGCGACCCAAGTGGTCGGGAGTTCGAGCCCCAGTGGAGGCGAGTTCACCACAATTACCCATTGCTTCAAAAAAAAAAAAAAAAAAAAAAAAAAAAAAAAAAAAAAAAAAAATATATATATATATATATATATATATATATATATATATATATATATATTATACAAAACACAAAGGTTTTTGAATCCTAGGACTGACTGTGCCAAGATAAAGAGTGGTTGTGATTTAATCTTGGTGAATCAACGGTTGTGGAGTTTTATGGGGAATCCAAAGAGTGGGATTTGCACTCATAATGGTTGTGGATGAGCATTATTGAGAGTGGGATTTTATGGGGAATGAGCATTATTGAGAATGGAATTTTATGGGGAATCCAAAGAGTGGAATTTGCACTCGTAATGGTTGTGGATGAGCATAATTGAGAGTGGAATTTTATGGGAAATCCAAAAAAAATTTACATCCAGCAGTGGTTGGGATTTAATATTTTGATGGGGGCCTCATAATTATTATTGTTCGTTTAAAATTGGGGGTCCAAGATTTTGAGGGAAAATACCTTAAATGAACCATGCCCTATGGGCACGGGTTATGACTAGTTCTACTATATAATAGGAAAACTTGGATGGTGAAAATTTTAAATTTCGAAAATACCCTTGCATATCTATACTAATTAAAAATTGTTCATTAATTTTAATAAAGTCAACTTAATAATTAGGAAGACTACCCTTTGGTCTTCCTAAGTTAATTAAAAGAATGTTAAAATACGTGCAAGACACGTGCACATATGCTATATATATATATATATATATATATATATATATATATATATATATATATATATATATATATATGACGTTTAGCCTAGTGGTTAAGAGAGATATGGGTGAGCATATAACGGTTGAAAATCGAAAACCGAACCGAACCGAAATATGACAAACGGTTCGGTTTTTCGGTTATCGGTTCGGTTTACGGTTTAAAATTTTGAAAATTTGAAATAACGGTTCGGTTTTCGGTTCTTCATCCGAAAAACCGAACCGAACCGAACCGAAAACCGATTTAGATTTAGTAATTTATCAAACTACCCACAATATACATATACTAATGTTTATTAATCCCTAACTGAGCGCACTCTCTTCTCCTATTCTATGTCGGTACTTCTTTGAGCACTCTCTCTATCTACCCTCAATCTATATATACTAATATCTTTCACTCTATGTAATATAACAATTCATAAATACAATAATGTCATATATTTTAATTTTTTTATTTATTTAAATAGGCTCATTTTGCTAAAAACTTGAAGGCCATGCACATTGGTCCATGAAACCGAACCGACCGAAAACCGAACCGAATTAATTCGGTTCGGTTTTGTTCGATTTTATAAAAACTGTTCGATTTTCGGTTTTGAGAAATACGGTTTACAGTTATTTCGGTTTTCACATATTCGGTTCGGTTTGAACCGAACCGAACCGATGCTCACCCCTAAAGAGAGATGCATGCGGTCCGAGTGGTCAGGAGTTCAAATCCTAGTATATATATATATATATATATATATATATATATATATATATATATATATATATATTACCTGCAAATGACCTCTAGCCTAGTGGTTAAGAGAGATGCATGCGGCCCGAGTGGTCAGGAGATCGATTCCCGGTGGGAGCGTTCGCCACATTTACCTCTTTCAAAAAAAAAAAAAATATATATATATATATATATATTACCCGCTCACATATATATATATATATATACATATATATATATATATATATACATATATATATATATATATATATATATTATATATGTGAGCGGGTAATATATATATATATATATATATATATATATATATATATATATATATATATATATATATATATATATATGGGAGCGGATCAAAGTCCCCCTTAGAAACCCTCCTAAAAACTCTCCCTCACTCTCGATCGTAATTTAATGTTAATGTTAATACTAATTTTTTTAATTTTTATATTAATGTTAATGTTAATATTAATGTTAATATTAATATTAATTTTAATATTAAGTTTAATATTAATTTTAGTATTTAATGTTAATATTAACATTAATATTAACATTAACATTAATATTAACATTAAATTACGGTCGAGAATGAGGGAGATTTTTAGGGAATTTTCTAAGGGGGCTTTTGATCCGCTTCCTCTCTCTCTCTCTCTCTCTCTCTCCTCTCTCTCCTCTCTCTCTCTCTCTCTCTCTCTCTCTCTATATATATATATATATATATATATATATATATATATATAGGGAGCGGATCAAAAATTTTCCTTAGAAAACCTCCTAAAATTTTTCCTCACTCTAATTCTTAATATTAATGTTAATATTAATATTAATATTAATGTTAATGTTAATATTAATTTTTTAATTTTTATATTAATGTTAATATTAATGTTAATGTTAATATTAATTTTAATGTTAAGTTTAATATTAATTTTAGTATTTAATGTTAATATTAACATTAATATTAACATTAAATTACGGATTAGAGTGAGGGAGTTTTTTAGGAGGTTTTGTAAGAGAACTTTTGATCCGCTTCTATATATATATATATATTTTATATATATATATATATATATATATATATATATATATATATATATATATATATAAAAGGCTCTACAAATATATATAAACTTGCCTACTGCATGCAGATGTTAAGGCTATAAAATTATAAATGCTTCTATAATAAACTTTCTTTTGAACTTGTAGGAAAATGCGGGCGGCGCAAAGAAAAACCCCAGTTTCATGCCATTTGGTGGTGGCGCTCGGCATTGCCCGGGCGTGGAGCTCTCGAGGTTGGAGATGGCGCTCTTCCTTCACCATCTTGTTTTGAACTTCGATTGGAGGTTGGTTGAGCATGACCAGCCACTAACATCGATGATGGTCCATTTTCCCAAAGGTTTGCGGATTGAAGTACATGCTTTGTCTCTCGAGCAGTGATCATGCATCCAGCAGATAGATGGTTCTATAAGATTGATGGCTTGTGTAATTAAACTACTAGCTAGCTAGAAGAGAGAATAATCCACAAGTTTGTAATATTGTGAAGTGTTATTTCATTAGACTCTACGAGTATCATGCACATGAATGACATTATTAGGATGTCGTTATTAAGACTCCTAAAATGTGCACTCCTCTTTAATTTCTTAACATTTAAATTCTAAATTTATCTCTGTATTAACACTATTGGCATTCCTAAAATGTCATCCTGCATGCACTCCACCCTCCATGCATGCACAAATTAATGTAATATATAATACATTGATATATTTAAAATTAGAATGATATAAAATTAAAAGGACTGTAGAATTAGGACTGTGTACAATTAAGTCAAACCGACCAAATCGAACCAAGCCAAACCGAATCGATTGGTTTTAAACCGAATCGATGGTTCAGTTGGTTTGGTTCGGCTTCAATTTTTCAAAACCGACCGATTTCGGTTCGGTTTACGGTTTGGTTATGCCAAAAATCGACTAAACCGAACCGAACCAAACCAAATCCTTGTTAAATAATTAGGGTTGGCCGGTTGGGTATGGGTTCATTGGGTTGTATTATACCGGTTTGGTTCATTTATTCACATCCACAGCCATTTATCAAGTTGAAGTTGAAAGAGCTAGCTCTCTCTCTCTCTCTCTAGTCTCAAAAAAGGAGTGCTTGCGGCTCCTATTCTTTTCTAATTGCTCATGTGCACATGGAAGAAAACTTTTGGTTGAATGTATATGATTTTTTATATGTATAATTGGTATTTTTTTCCACCTGCAAAGCGCAAGTTGAATTGAAGCTGCTGAATTGTATTTACTGTTGCAAAGTACAAGTTGACTGAGGTTTCACAAAAAAAACATACAGTCCATTTTTTTATGTGATCAAAACCGACCAAGTCAAACCAATCCAAACCGAACCAAGTCGGTCGGTTTCAAAACCGACCCGACCATTTGGTTGGTTTGGTTTGGTTTTGTTTATTTTCAAATCGATTAACTTCGGTTCGACTTCGATTGGGACCAAATAGGTCGACCACCGACCGATGCACACCCCTATGTAGAATAACATTTTAGGAGTGTCAATAACAATACCATATTATTATTATTTAGAAATAACAAATTGGAAAAGTACTCTAGGAGAAACAAATGTCACCATCTCCATTGCATGACATGTGCATGGTTTTCTAGTATAAAAGAAAGACATGGATGGGAGAAGCTGATTATGAGAGAGAGAGAGAGAGAGAGAGAGAGAGAGAGAGAGATGGGAGAAGCTGATTATGAGAGAGAGAGAGAGAGAGAGAGTGTGTGTGTGTGTGTGTGTGTGTGTGTGTGATGTTGTGCTCTATGAGGACGACGATCTACATTGGAAGATAGCGGTTGGTATGAGAGAGAGAGAGAGAGAGAGAGAGAGAGAGAGTGTGACGTTGGGAGGACAAGCTAATTGTGTTGTAGAAACAGAATCGAGGAGGGATGTCACCACTGAAACGATACCATCCAAAAGATAACTAACTACACCTAAATGTCCAATCCATAAGGCTGTGTTTGGTAGGAAGAATGGAAAAGTGGAAGGAAGGAAAAAGAGTAGGATTTATTTTCCTTCCTTATGAAAAGGAGAACTCATTTCCTTCATTTGTGTTTGGTAGAAGGATAGAAAGATAAGGGATGCATTTTCCTTTGTTTGTTATGGAAGAAAAAGTGGAAGGAAAGAAAGTAAAAAAAATATAAGGTTTACCAATTCTATCATCAATTAATATCATTTATTTACCATTTGACTTCATGAATAATTTTTAAATAATACATTCATATGTGGGTATAATTGCTAATTACTACAAGCATTCACTTTTCCTTCCACTTTTTCTCCCACTTTTGGGGGGATTGAATTTCTTAGGTTATGAGGGAAAAGTAATCCCTCCACTTTTTCTTCCTTCCTATTTTTCTTCCATACCAAACAAGAGAAAATGAGTCTTTCCTTCCACTTTTTCCTCCTCTATTTTCCTTCCTTTCACTTTTTCCTCCTACCAAACATACCCTAAGCGATTGGAACGAGAACCTCAATCCCACGAAGGTTGTTTCGAGTCCATAAGCAGGACTAGCCCTAGGGTAAGTCAGACAAAACTTCGGACTTGGACAACCTAAACTGCTTGGGCAACCCCCAAGTTCAACGTGATCCCAGTAGAGGTCGGGATTGTGGGTGACCCTCTATGATCGGCTATAATAAAGATCAAAGGACAACCAAAACTAATTCTGGATAGGATAACCCAATCCCGTGGACCGGCCATGTCCATAAGCTATTCAGGGCCGGCCCTGGCCCAGGGCGGCCAGGGCGACCGTCCAGGGCCCCATGAAATTTGGGGGCCCAAAAAAATTAATTTAAATGTATATATATATTAGTAATCTTATATTAAAAATAGAACTAATATATAATATGATCCTTTTTTATCATAAAATATTTGTGGTGTAGTGGTAGTTTGTTATACTTGTACACAAAAGGTCCTAGGTTCTAGTCTTGTCTATATCATTTTTTAGTTCAATTTTTTTATATTATATATGGACCTCATTTTAAAAATTTGCCTATGGCCCCCATTAACTCAGAATCGGCCCTGAAGCTATTGGCGTTTACCAATGAAATCGATCCCACCAAGGTTTTTTCTGAGTCCATAAGCTATTGGAGTTTACCAATGAAAGAGACAAACTCAATAGTAACTGAGTCCATAATGGGGGCGGTAATTTATCAGAGCCAAAAATAGTATATCGTTACTCGTCTCCGAACCTGACCAAAAATATTTTTAATCTTCATTCTGGTTTCGTTTCGGTTTTTAAATTTCTAAATCCGCCACCATCCAAATAAATCCAAATTTTTAATGCTTTCTCCTATTCGTATGTAGGACTAAAAACTCTTTCATACTGAATCACATGAACAACAAATTGTTGCTCCCAGATAAATAACAATACCAATAAGGGACACACTAGAACGACATAAGCAACAATGAAACCATCTGAGACCATACTAAACTCATGCGGAATACTTCACATCAATGGTAACTAAACAGTTACTCCTATCATGAAATATTGTCCTTGATTTCTTCCTCTAAATATTATCCTCCAACTCCTACTAAATAAATGGAAGAAATAATATGACCATACTAAATTCATGCGGAATACTTCACAACAATGGTAACTAAACAGGTTACTCCTATCATGAAATATTGTCCTTGATTTCTTCCTCTAAATATTGTCCCCCAACTCCTACTCAGGGCCGGCCCTAGGGCAAGCCCAACAAGCTAGTGGGCTTGGGCAACCCCCCGGCCCTAGGGCAACCAACCGGTCCATAAATTAAACCAAAAAAAAAAATCATCCAGCAAAAGGAAATGAAAGGAAAGGAGCTGGAAATGAAAGGAAAGAAAAAGGAAAGTAGCTTGAAAGGAAAGGAAATGAAAGGAAATGTGCTGGAGCTCTGAAAGATGATTCTCTTTATCTTCGAATTATTTGAGGGAGAATACAAGATTGTTGGTCTTTACTTGTGGAAAAGTATGATATTTGATGTAGCAGTGTTGTATTATTTTTATTTGAAACATGGTTAACTTTTTTTGGATGGTGGCTTCAGTGTCGGTCTATCGGTCTATCTGATCATCTGTCTAATTAGGTTTTTAAGATATCTCCTGCTTAAGTATAGTTCAGTTGTTGTGCAAACATGTGGTTTGCTTCATATAAATGTGAGCTTTGTCTTTTTAGTGTATTCATTCTTTTCAGCCTAAAAGGGATTGGGGTGACAATTTTATGAGTTTGTTAAGTTGCTGCTGCATATAGCATCCTAGAAACAATAGTTTGTCCACTAAATGTTTAAAGCATTCCTTGATACTTTACAGACTTGAAAAATATAGAAAGTCTCAGTTCTATGTGGGTCTATATAGTACATACTCGATCCCTTCCCAGCCAAATCAACATATAAAATCTTGAGAATACTTGTGTTCTTATGTTATTTGGTACTACTGAACTAAACAGTCTTAGTTCAGATCTAGTGAGTCCAACAATTAGGTTATCTACCATCTTAATAAGATAATAACTACATTTTTTATGTAGCGTCACTTCTTGCAATAAGGGGCAACCAAAGTTTGTTCCGGCTGGGACAACCCATCATCGTGGGCCGTCCCTGCTCCTACTACATAAATAAAAATAATAATATGCTCCCGTGGCTCGATCTACTTATCTTTTGCCACCAAACCAGTGTCTTATATCTTTTCTCGGTAACCAGAAGAGCCACTCGAGTTCGGTGTTGCGTCCGTATACTCAAATTGTCATATGGATAATAGATTACATCCTCCATAATACCCCACGACTGTAATATAATCGGGTTTAGACAAAGTCTTAGATTTCAAAAGAGTCTGGAAAAAAATATCGATGTTCAAGAAATCTATATTTTACACATATTCAAAGAAATTTAGAACCAACAAGTATTTGTCAAAGATGATATTAGCAAATAAGAATAAAAATGATGATGAAAATAAAGATAACATTGAACCACGTATAATCCTTGAATAGTGAAAATGATAATATTGGCCCAAAATAAAAAGGATGATTAAAAATAAGGATCACTTAATCCTTGAATATTGAAAAGGATAACATTGACCAAAAAATGGAAAGATGAAATAACTCTTGCAAAACGTGGAATGTTCAGTCCTCCAATACAAAACCTAAACATGAATAAATCTGGTAGGTTTTAAATGTGTGTTTGTAAGAAATGAAAATAATGAGATCCAAATGTATAGAACAATGTTAGTCGCTCAAGGATTTTCGAAATGACTATAAATAGAATATAAGAAAAATATTCTCCGATCGTGATAACCTAGACAAAAAAATGTACATAAATCCAAAGGATATAAATTGTCATATATATATATATATATATATATATATATATATATATATATATATATATATATCCTCAAAGGATTTAAGTTGCCAGGATATCCCTGAAAGATTTTCAAAAAGAGCCATATCTGGACTATAATCATCCGAAAGAATGTGACTAAAACAATCCAAGAAAATGTGATATTATAAGCTCATTGATTATTAGTCTAGAAAAGAATCTAATAATGATCCTCCATGTAAGACATATTTATCAAAAAAAAAAGTCTTGATTCGTAAAAAAATGATCGTCTATGTATGTGACATTATTTTTCGAAGAGATTGAAAGTACATCCTGAAGAGAATATCTCCTACTGAATAGAAGATCTCCTGTAGGGATTAGAAATATGACAGTATCTCCTGAAGAGAAACTTTTCGAAAATATAATATTAATCTCCTGAAGAGATAATCTTCCAAAGAAATAAATTTCTAGAAAAGATCTCCAGGAGAAAAAAAAAATTCTGAAGAGATTTAATATAAGCAATTGTTATTCATTTAGTACACATAGAGTGGTCAGGTCAATGGAACCTATTTCAACCAAAAGAAGAAAATAATATGTTTTGGGTCCTGAAGTATCATATTTTAAGTACATTAAATTATGTATTGGCATTCACTCAACATAATATATATGAAGTTGCTGATATGCACTTACACATAAACATCAAAATGACATAAAACAAATAAATTATTCTTGGTTTAGTTTATATGAATGTGTTGATCTTACGTAATATGTAGACTCATATATTTATCTAATCCCCTTTAAGGGGATACCACAAACATAGATATATTTTTTAGAACAATGTTGCAAGTATTCCAGAGGTTAATAAAGTAAATCACTACGGCAACAATATCGACCAATCATCATTGTACTTAATGAAGCAAACATGGAATGTGCATAGCCATAATTTCAATGCTTAAATATGCCAGGGGAGTTGCGAGCTTCCAGGAATCTTATATAAAGTCCACAAACTACTCTTCATAAGGATATGGGCGTAATTCATATAAATGTATAAAGTATTGGGGTGAGATGTAATATTCAAGTGTATTTGGGAGTTGAATTTTCACGGACAAAGCTGACAAACTCTTCATAAAGATAGGAGTGTAATGTATAAATGTATAAAGTATTGGATTGAGATGTAATATTCAAATGTTTTCGGGAGTTATTTCTTTTATTCTAATTGATGTAAGAACTAAATGTACTATTTTTTGAATGAAGCATCCTACAGATGCAATGGAGACATCTTGAAATATATCTTTGCGCATTGTACTCTTTTATTTTAATATAATTATTGTCCATTTTTTTCCATTGAAAAGTTTTAACCGAGACAATAATTAAAATGATCATCCAAAGAGGAGTGTTGTTATTTAAGATAAACCCAAATATGAATGTCTTTTTTTCTCTCCATAATGCCAGAGTATTCTATTCGGCTACAATTTCTCTCTTTTTCTCTCATTTCAAGTAATAATATTTTTGTAATAATTTTTTTCAATGAAACTTTAATTTTTCTGTTGTATAGTAATATGGATAGATAAATTACTGAACTCAACTGCTCTTGTGGTCAGCGAGGAGAGGTATAACCTCCTTGGCTAGACGGACGGTCTCAAGATCGAACATGGAGGAGGTATATGTGTGTGTACAATGCAGCTTATGCAATGCAACGTACACAAAGTTTTGTACATTACTTTGAACATTGCAAAAAAAGAAAAGAAAAGATGAATTCAATATAGTTTATCTTTTGGATAAATTACAACTTGATACCCTCAACTTTGATAGGTACTAACTTAATATCCTCCCTCCAACCTTGCTCTAACGGTGTTAACTGAATGAGTAAAATGACAAAAATGTCCCCCCAATTCTCTCTTCTCCCTCTCTCTCACTCAAGCAACCCCCTCCCCTTTTCTTCCGGCACGGGTAGCGGGGGGGGGGGGGGGGGGGGGGGGGGAGGGGGGGGAGGATACGCAACAGCAACGAAGTGGCGGCACGGATGAGGCACAGGGCGGCGCGGCTGCCCGAAGGGGGGGCAGCAGCTGCGACGGGACAGAGGGGGCACGGGGGGCGAGGGTGGGGGTCGCAAATGGCACAGGGGGGCACGGGTGGGGGCGGGAGGCGTGGGTCGGCGGGCGGCGAGGCGGGCGAGGTCGCAGGGTTTATGCGGGCCGGGGGGGGTACGCTCGGGGAGGGCGGGGGCGTGCAACGGCGAGCGGGGGCATGCGGCGAGGTCGAGCGGCACACGGCGGGGAGCTGGAGGGTGCTCGGGGAGGACGAGGGAGCGTGCAGCGGAGGTTGGGGGTGCGCGGCGGGAAGCTGGGGGGTGCTCGGGGAGGAAGTGGGGGGGGGGGGGGGTGTTCAGGGAGGACGGAGGGGGGTGGTGCGGCGGGGCCGGGACGACGGCGGGACCTGCTGTTGCGGAGGAGGGAGGTGGGTTGGAGGGGGGGGGGGGTGTTGTGGGGGTGGGAGAAGAGGCATGCGGCAGGGGTGGAGGTAGTTTAGGAAAAGAAAAAAAATTTGCTTTTTTTTTTTTTAAACGTAAAATCTAACATCTGTGACCGAAATGTACCAAGTTAAAAATATTAGTTATGAGAGGGTATTAAGGTAGTACCTATCAAGTTAGGGTATCAAGTTGAAAAATTGGAATGAGTGAGGATATCTTTTTGATAGATAATTTCCAATTATTCAAATTGAATTTTGTTCGTTGTACTCGAGTAACGCTTGAAAAGTCCATGTATCCCTCCAGCGACTGACACACTCTCCCAAAGAAGCCGGTTTTTTAACCCTAATTCTCCCATCAAACCTTAATTTTCCATCCCCAAAACCCTTGCTCGCTAGATCAGCAATGGCGGGAGGAGGAGGGAGCATACGCAGCACCAACGTCTTCGCGGCGCTCGACTCGCTGAAGAAAAAGAAGAAGAGCAAGGCCACGGCCGGTCAGTCCAGGACTGAGCCGGAGCCGGCGGAGGTCTTCTGGGCGCCGACCCCGATCAAGTCCATGTCTTGGGCCGACGTCGACGACGACGACGACTACTTCGCCACCGCGAAGCCTCTGGAGAAGTTGCCGGTGACGAAGGAGGAGGAGGATCAGGTTCATTTTCTGGGGAGGAGGTTGTTATCTTCCCATGTGTTCTATAAATTTGTTTCATTTGGTGATTAAATTGCTCAAAATTTAAGATTTTGGAAATAGTTTTGATGAAAATATTATTTCTTGTTACTTTTCTTCTTTTTTTAGGGTTAGCTTAAATTGGATGTATTTTTGGGTTGTGGTTGGTCTGTGCAAAATTCAAGTTTTCTTTTCGGAAATTCTGGTAATGGAAGAGGTTGTATTTGTGTATAGATTTGTATATTTTGATTAATTTGATGAAAAAAGCTAATCTTTTTGTTTTGTTTTAGATGAAAGTGTTTAATGAAATTAGTTGTGATTACGTTCATCAGAATTCAGAGATTTTAGAATTTTGATTTGTTTTGCTAGGGGGGGGGGGGGGGGGGGGGGGGGGGGGGGGGGGGGGGGGGGGGTCATATCGTTTTGGCATTGTAAATTTTGATTTATTTATTTTAAAGGTCTTTTCTTTTTGTCTATTTTAAATTTCAGGGTTTTTAGGTGGAAATTGGTTGCATTTGATTCGATCAATTTCCTGAATATTTACGTATTTTTGGAAATTTTGATCAATTTTGGTAGTGGAGGAGATCGTCTTGTCCCTTGCTTTGTAACTTCTGATCAATTTGAGGGGAAAAAATATTTCTAGGCTAAGTGAAATTGGTCTTATTTGTTGGCTGTGATTGGATGATGGTAGTCCATCTCCAAATAAGGAAATATTGTGATTGAAATTTGACCAGGGGCACCTCTTAGGAATTGCACTCGATATTTACTGGAAATTTTATTCTATGGGGAGTTTAAGGCTGGTATTTACTGTAAATTTGATTGATTATATTGGGTTATTGAAATGGGTTGTATGTGGGTTTGATTGGATAGACATAAGTGGGAGATTTATGTTACACGGATAGGAAGACGAACTGCATGACAGGGACCCAGAATCGCACGATATAAAGATTGGATCGTCCTAGTATATTTTCGTTCTCTGCATCTCTGATACATGTCTAACACAAGATGGCACGCACATGACGTCGTTGTTTTGCAGTGTTCATGCTTCCTGTGTGGAGATTTATACTAGAAAAGTAGGATTTTTAGATATATTAGAATTCAAATGCTTGTTAACAAATAAGATTGGGTTTGATAGGGCTTACTGGGGCTGCTTTGTTTTTATTTTTAAAAGAAGCAGCAAAAGCTGTTTGGTAACACGGCTTTCGTTTCTTTATTAGTCATTTTATTTTTGTGCAGCTTATGAGAGCAGGAGGAGTCTGCTTTCATAAGCTGCTTCTGCTTTCTGAAAAGCATCAGTGCTACCTACCATGCCAATGAAAACTGCTACCCTTTCTGGTATATTTACTAAAAAGTTGGTTTCTTTGTTTTGAGACTTATGGGAAACTTCTTGAACTTATGGGATTTGGTTGAAGGGATGTAAATGAATTTTGTTCGGGAGCCGAGCTACTGCACAGGGGCTTAGGTCAACACTTATATGTTAGCTGGTCATCAATTGGAAGCGGGTAAGATGATGATAAATTGCAATTGATCCAAACCTTCTAAGAGATTTCTAATGCTCATCACAAAAGAAGGCATTATTATTATTTACTTGTGCATGGAACTTTTGCCTTAGAGCATCATTAGTAAGGCCCATCCCATTTTCTAGATTCTAGATTTAGAATGTAGGAGCTCATTTTGTAGAATAGTAAGTCTCATTTCTAGTCCAATTTCTACAATTTCGGTCCCATCCCACCCATAGGTGAAGGGTTGGGCCTCCCAATTTCTAGATTCTAGATGTAGGAACTCGTTTTGTAGAATAGTAAGTCCCAATTTGGGGCCCAACTTTCTAGATTCTAGACCTTATATTATTTTTTTTCCTACACACAATCTTTGGGACCGGAGCTCACTTTATCATTTCCTACTATTCTCATACAAATCCAACCTATTACATTTACCTTTTTTTTTGAAATTTTGGACCCCAAATTGCATTTGAGAGTCCCAACTACTAATGATGCTCTTAGAGAGTCATGTAAAATTGGATGGAGGAGAAATAAATGGTACTCAAGATTTTTAAATTCTAATGCTCGTCATGAATATAAGGCAATTTTTTCGTTGACGTGTATATGGGAGTGTACCTTGGGAAATATTACTTATATTTAAACTTTTGTTTGTTCTTTATGGGTTATGTTGAAATTGGTTGCATTTGTGATTGCAATTGGAAGTGATATAAGTGGAGACCAACTAGTCAATTTAGGGTTTTAGAGCCCATTCCAAGTAAAGAAATTGGTCGCATTTGGCTAGTATTTTACTGAAAAGTTGATTTTTATTTCTGAGAATTATGTGAAATTCACTGCATTCTTTGTCTTAATGCGTTTTATATTATTGGTACAAGTTACCTGAGGCTGAAATTGACAATTTCTTCTGTTGGTCAGGACATGTCTCATTTTCAGGACATTGAGACTAAGAACACTAGTATTTGTGGGATGTGATTGGAGGAGAATGTAACAGTGTAGTAGGGTTATCGAATTTAATGCCCATACCCCGACAATAAGTTGACTACTATCTTTCTAGAAAATTTCTAGTTTATATAGATGCCTGTCTTCTTAATGTTTTCAGGATTCTCCTGCCATTCCCTAAAATACGAAGGCATATATGGCTGGTATCTTTTAGAACGCTGCATCAATATTCATATATAGCATAGTCTTTATGTTTAGTTTAGTTGAGAAGTTACTTTGGATTCATTATTGCTCTCTTGTCTGAGGACTATTAATTTTTTTAATTATTTACTTAAAAGTTTGGCTTTTTGAGAGTTATGTCAAAGTTGGAGAATCTATGTTTGGTTGCGTTTGTGGGATGTGACTGGAACATGTAAGCAATATAAATGGAGATATATACTCAAACTAGGAAGATTGTAAAGACTCTATAATTCAAATGCTGATCCCTTAATATGGAAATATTATGGCCATTTATATGGAGGCTGTGGTATTCTTGAAACATTATTAGGTACATACTATTTGTTTGAGTGCATTAATTTTATTTTATGGAGGCCCTCTTCTTACCTTGGCGTACAAATTTTGATTATTTGCTGATACATATAATTGTTTTTTATTGTCGCCATTCACCAAGCACAAGGAAGTTTTATCATGTGCAGTTAATGAATGCTGAGAAGTTCATTATTTTTTCCTGCAATTCTTGACATGTTAGGCACTATGTATGCTAATGCGTACTTGTTGGTCTCTGGAGTTATGTTTGGTTACTTTATAGCATTTATCTAATTCCAGGAACAGAAATTCAGGCAGTGAAGGCCCTCAATAGCAGTTTCAATTGGTTGACTTATCCTATTTCCGTATGACATAATGCAGCCCCGTTTAAAAGCTTGCGTAAAACATGTAGTGTTTATGTAGATGACTTGAGTTTGTACACTGACTACTTTGTTTTGTGTTGCTCAGAAAATCATTATGATCTATGTTGCTCTGACAAGTTTCTGGCTTCTCTAGCCCTACTTGAGTGATTGAGTCTTGCGAATAGGGTTGTTACTTTTAAAATGTTGCATACGGTACGTCAAGAATCATAATATTGAACCCTACTGTATGAGGAAAATTCAGAAATACATAACCGAAAGAGAAAAAAATGAGAACATACCGTGAGGGTAAGGTTAGTACGGAAGTGGTTCGGGTCATTGGCTTGCACACACATACCATAACTCCATAAGGAGACCAATCAGGTTACGACAAGCATATGTTATTATATAAACACACTATCCAAGGATAAATTGAATATAGAGTTGTCATTATTATGTCAGAACTTATCCTAGTTGTCAACTTGTCATAGTTTTTGGCTCCTTTATGGTAAGTGTTTGTAGGCGACAACGTAAACTGGCCTAGAACTAAGAGTTGTTAAAGGCAACAGAGAGTAATTATTCCATCAACTCTTGTTAATGGAACCCATTCACATCCCATTTATCCTGTACTGCATACCAGGTACATACCTCTTAAACTAAAATGTACCACGAATCTGGTAACTATGGAACAGTCACAACTATAATAAGGTAACATTCACGTGGATATGGACAGAACACGGTGTGGACACGACACAAATGTCACCGACTAATGTGTTGAATGTATTTTGGAGTGTCTCTGTTTCTTGGATTATAATCCTTCAAACTTGTCCCGTCATGATTCAGAAGGATGTTCTACACTTCTACATAGCGTTAAAACAGGATGTTTGAAATGGAAGAGTGCTTCTGGATTGTTTTGTGATCTTCTGGATACTGTTGAAGTTAAAAGGAAAGTTCCAATGTTATACATTGCTCTCATGGCATTATTTGCACCTGGAATGATTTTCCATCTATGTAATTTAACATGTTATCTGCCAGGTTTGTCACATGAGCTTTTTTTTTATGATGCCATGTGTGGAGAAATCTAGCCACATTAGTACATTCCAGATAGGGTCTTCAGTATGGGTTTAGCAGAAGTAATTATGATGATTTTTGAAAATATTTGCAGCTTAAGTGGTTACTTGTGTGAGCAACCTCAGATCTGGTTTGGGATTGTGCCTATCAGTGTTGCATTATGCTAAACACCGGAAAAGTTTCCTGAACAATAAAGGATCTCTATGGGATCTAACTTGAGTGCTTATCATGGACTTAAATCAGGTTTAGGGGGCTTCCAAGCTTGATTTAGATCTCAATTACAAGGCTTTAGGGTTCAATTTAGAGACCGCGACCTACTATGTCCCGATCCAAGCTATTCCGTCATTGAGATCTAAATCAAGCATATGGCGGTCACATGGCCCTATGTCTCTTCCCAAATATCCTTAGTCACCCCACGAGCACCCCCACAACATTCACAGACAACTGACAACCACACATGCACACACATCTAGAAGGAAATAGGACTTCACATATACATGGTACACATTTTAAAAGACGTTGGTCTCCATATGTGCAAGAAACAATTTTTGGTGTTGAAACTATTGGACTAGGAATAATCCATATTTTGAGGTACTACTGCAAACACTCACTCACTTTATTACCTAGTCTGAGGTAACCTGGATAAAATAGACAACCAGATCACTCTTGTTAAGAAGTTAGGATTAAGGAATGTTTATCACTTTAGCTTATTACTTGCGCAATTAAATGGATGACATTATGGGGCATAATCATTGTTATTTCATATTAGTGTGGGTTTGACCCTTTGTCATTACACCATTTTTATAATCAGTTATTTGTATAAACCCATCATAATGATTTTTTAGTGTGGTACTTCTCCAGTGGTAATGCCTACCATATTAATTATGTTGGGAGCAATGTAATTCTGGTCACTGAATTACCAACCAAACTTTTCTCTTTCCTCAATCCATCTTCTTATGGTGAAACCCTTATAAAATATAACACCTTCAACTAGATCCTACATTTTCTAACTAGTACGCCCATTAGACCACAAATACTCCCATTATGAAGAGTTCATTTCATTTATATACGTTAACCATATTTTCAAATAAAGTTAATTTGGTGTAGTTTTGAGGAACGCTGCTCTTGATTGATCTTAGTTTTGTGTAGTTGCACTTGGTATAACGAAGGATACAGATAACTATGTGACATGCTATGAATTTCGTTGTAAATGTCCACAGTGTTGGTTGCCACATCCCCCCCCCCCCCCCCCCCCCCCCCCCCCCCCCCCCCCAGTATTACTATTTTGACCAACATGCATTGTATATTGACGATCGTGAACCTGAGGATTGTTTGGAGCTTATGAATAAATTCATTTTGAATTTTTGGCGATTGTATATTATGGCACTTGATTAATTTTGAATGTAAATTATTTATATATTAGTTTCTATTTGTTCCTTAAAAATGTTCCACGTTCCAGATAAACATATTGCATGCCAAAAAAGCATTTGGAAAAAGGCCTATTCCCGACGTACTGCATACCTGACCCCCGTATACTTTCAGTTTTTCTTCGCAATGTGGAGCATTCCACATTCCATGTAACCATGATTCTTCCATAATACTGTCATATATTATTGAATAAACTTAAACATAGCAAGGCAATGATGCTTGTTTAAATATATTTACTAGCATAATTATCTAGTTTCTTATGTTTCTGATATACAAATATTATCTACATGATAACTGATTGTTGAGATGGTTGCAAAGTGATGTTAGTAGATTTATGATGGACTTCATAATGTTTTGCTTTCTTTCCTATTTCCAATGTTGCACAGAACTGTTTCCTTGTGGACTTTATAGCTTCTACTAGAGTGTGCTAGCTGGAATGATGTGCCATATATATGTGATGTAGGAAAGTGAGAGTGACCATGATGATGAACCTGAGCTTCCTGTACCAGCTGAGCCAGTCTTGGAGAAACCTCCCTCTGCTCCAGTGGCACCTAAAGATACAGATAGACAACTGTCAAAAAGGAACTGAAGAAAAAGGAACTTGCAGAGCTCGAAGCTGTCTTGGCCGAGCTGGGGTTATCTGGAAAAGATAACAGCAAGGGAATTGATGGGCAGGAGGAAGCATATGGTAATGACTATTTTTGGTAACTATTCTTTGATCAATATACATTTTGTATCTATTCTGCATATAAGCATTCACCATGGCCATTTGCCTATCGAATTTGTGGTCTCTCATCTAATCATTCCTCAGACTAGAAAGTTGTTGTAAATTTGACTTGCTGAACAATTTTTATTCCAGGTGTAGTTGAAACTTGAAAGTATGTAGCTAAAATCCTTTATGCATGACTAAGGGAGGGAGGGATGGCGAGGACAGGGTGAGGGTGAAAGGGGGTTGGGGGGGTGGGGTTGTACTTCCTCTACAAATGCACGAAACACATGGTCAACATTTTTTTACTTATTCATTAAACAATGATTAAATGGATGTGTCAAGTTCACAAAAAAGTATGTTGCACATACATGAATACGACACGATACAACACATAAATGGTATATCTTTTGGTGTATCCTAGTTGTTGGATCGACTCTGTCATGTACAATACACGCACGGTATAGCATGGCACTGAGCTATGGAGTTACCGTGCTTCCTAGTAGAAAACTTCCTCTTGGATAGGTAAATAAGGCAATTTTATTCCATTACCAAGTTGATTATTCACTTCCACTGACCTCCAGTTTGATGTGAAATGGGGCCTACAAGAATCAATAATTCACATGGTTGATACTTTTTCTTCTTATTGGTAGCCTGGTAAGCAGACAAGTAGGCTGGGGGACAGGTAGAAGTACTAGGTGTAAACACTTCCGCAACAAATTCCATTATGATTTAAATTGTAACCCATAAAATTTGTAACACGTGCAAATGGTTTTAACATTGCTGACTTATTTCCTGAAACCATAAAATGGATGTATCTTGAGATTATGTAGAAATTGCATTAGGTTATGTAAGTAAGGAACCCATATTTAAGTTCCTAGTTTATTATTTACTAGCATATATGTACGTGCCTTGCACGTATTTAACATTCTTTTAATTAACATAGGAAGACTACTTAGGAAGACCAAAGGACAGTCTTCGTAATTACTAAGTTGTTCTTATTAAAATTAATGAACAATTTTAATTAGTATTGATATGCAAGGGTATTTTTGGAAGAAAAATTCCACGGTGAAGCCTAACTTTTGGCTTTATATAGTAGAATAGGTTTCAGCAGAAAATTGACGTGAAACAGGATTGCTGAAGATCAAAAGACTGTATGTAGCAAGGGAGTAATTTTTTGCTCTTTTTATAACTGCATCACCCCTCCCCCCAATTTTGTAACCTATATAAATTTGTCACTAATGTTTATTGCCAGCACCACTCACCGGTTTGAAGCAATAACTAAACCAATTTCAGCAGTTAGGTTGTTGAATCAAGTATTTGAGATACGTACCTTGTCAATATGACACCCTTTTGTAGCGTATATCATAAGATACATTTTCCCACTATAAATTTATTTGGGAACTAATATGGTCTTGCATATATGGATAATTTCAATGCATTGACAAAAAATAAGGATCATCATTAAGCATTAAGTTACAAGTGTTGTGGACAATTAGCTCAACCTCTCAAATGGTATCAATATATCTCAATGTGTGTCTCTACAAGCCATCCCAACCTCTCTTTATATAGGAAGAGAGAGGTTGGGAGTTACAAAATGAAAAGTCACTTGGAGTTACAAAGGTGAAGAGTCACCATGATGAGAAGAATTACAACAATGAATTACAACACTCCCCCTTGGCTCTTCACAAACTCTGCTTGTAAACACCTCTGAGCTTCTTTGTCGGGCTGTAGCTTGTAGATTCAAAAATGACCACCTACTTGTGCCTCGTTTAAAACCTTGCCAAAGAAAACCTAGTGGGAAAAAAACTTTGGTCGAAGGACAAAAGAGTACACACAGGTCAGTGTGATGGGGGTAAACTAACCATTGCAAAGGTGCCTCGTCAAAACCTTGTCAGGGAAAACCCAGTGGGAAAAACCGCTGATCGAAGGACAAAAGAGTACACGATGGTTTAGAAGTATACAACTGGATACTCCCCCTGATTATAATAATCCTTAGTGAATAAGGGATTTGAACTGTGTCTCGTTAAAAACCTTGCCAAAGAAAACCCAGTGGGAAAAACTTTGGTCGAAGGGAAAAAGAGTACACGAGCATACATCAGGATGCTTCCCTTTTCACTCGCACTCAACAGGGTGCGGGATATACGCACAACAGGGCGTTGGAAGGCGCTTGTTGGGGCGCTCCCCCTCACATGCACACAACAGGGTGCAGGAAACATGTTCCACTTAGGCTAGCTCAGAAAGCTTCCTAAGTCCAATCGCTCTGACATGTTTCTGGAACGAGTGTTTTGGCAGTGACTTGGTGAACAAGTCTGCACGGTTATTCTCCGATCCAATGTGTTGCACTTCAATCTTTTGAAGTGCTTGTTGTTCATGTGTAAAGAACAACTTGGGCGATATGTGCTTGGTAGCATCCCCTTTGATGTAACCATGTTTCGCTTGATCAATAACAGCGGTATTGTCCTCATAGACGACAACAGGTTCATCTGGGTCATATGGAAGATCACATGTACTTCGAATATGGCCAATAACAGCTCGAAGCCATACACACTCTCTAGTCGCCTCATAGAGCGCGAGTAGCTCAGAGTGGTTCGTTGAAGTAGCCACTAAGGTCTGTTTGCGAGACCTCCAAGAAATCGCCGTGTTCCCAATGGTAAAGACATAACCAGATTGGGAACGCCCCTTGTGCGGATCAGATAAGTATCCCGCATCGGCGTAGCCAACAAGGGTCGCGTTGCTTCGAGTGCCAAGAGCGTTGGACTCACTCAAAACCGCGTAGGGATAGAACAAGTCCAAGTCCGTAGTACCCTTAAGGTAGCGGAAAATGTCTTTTATGCCATTCCAATGGCGGCGTGTTGGCGCGGTGCTGTGTCGAGCTAGACAATTCACAGCAAACGAGATGTCCGGTCTAGTACATTGGGCCAAGTACAATAAAGCACCTATTGCACCCAGATAAGAGCACTCAGGACTCAATATCTCTTCGTCGTCCTCCTTTGGACGAAATGGGTCCTTAGTAATGTCTAGAGAGCGGACGATCATGGGAGTAGCGGACGGCTTAACGTCAAAATGACTAAAGCGTCTCAACACCTTTTGGGTGTAGTTCGCTTGATGGACAAGAATTCCATCTTTACGGTGCTCGATCTGCAGGCCGAGGCAAAACCGTGTCTTCCCAAGATCCTTCATCTCGAATTCCCTCTTCAGGATATCAGCAGTTTCTGACAAGTCTTTTTCGGTTCCTATGAGATTCATGTCATCTACATAGACCGCGATGATTGCGTATCCTGAAGTGGATTTCTTTATGAACACGCATGGGCAAAGTTCGTTATTAACGTATCCCAAACCGATCAAGTATTCGCTTAGGCGGTTATACCACATTCGCCCGGATTGTTTCAATCCATATAGCGAACGTCTCAGTCTAATCGAGAACGCGTTCCGTGGTCGGGAACTACTTGATTCAGGCATCTTTAGTCCTTCAGGGACTTTCATATATATCTCTGTGTCTAGATCCCCGTAGAGATAGGCTGTGACCACATCCATGAGCTGCATATTCAGTTTTTCGGAAACTACTAAACTGATTAAGTAGCGGAACGTTATGATGTCCATTACGGGAGAATACGTCTCCTCGTAATCAATTCCAGGGCGTTGTGAGAAGCCTTGCGCCACAAGGCGAGCCTTGTATCGCACAATCTCATTTCTCTCATTACGCTTCCTTAGGAAAACCCATTTGTGACCAACTGGTTTAACATTGGGTGGTGTTGGAGCAACAGGTCCAAACACGCTTCTTTTCGCTAAGGAGTCTAGTTCAGCCTGGATTGCTTGTTTCCATTGTGACCAGTCCGTTCGTCGTTGACACTCGGCAACACTACGAGGTTCCATGTCATCATTGTTCATAATGTCAGTGGCCACTGAGTATATGAACACATCATCGATGACAGTTTCGTTTCGCTTCAAAATATCGTCTAAGCTAGCATACTCGACGGATATTTCGAGGTTATCGGCATGATTAGGAATAGGCGTTTCATCTGGAACACGCTCTTCTAATACATCGCCGTGATCCTTAATGATCTCATGTGGCAAAACGCTTTTAACAAGATTTCTCCGCTTCCGGGGCAGAATATCTTTGGAACCAACCGGTCTTCCCTTCTTCTTGGGAATAGCGGCGGACTGGACGGCCGATGGCAGCGTCCTTTGCTCGGCGGGTTCGACCGGAGCAACATGTTTCACAGGAACATGGCGTCTCTCAGGGACGTCTATCCTTGCAGGCACATTTGCAGCAGGTATAATTGATCTCGTGACTTTTGCTAGGTCGCTAAATGCATCTGGCATTTGATTTGCAATATCTTGCAGACCTAGAATCCTCTGCACTTCCTTATCACTATGTGCAGAGGGGGGATCATGATGAGCAAAAGCGGGCACATGCCACGCTAATTCACGTCGTTCCTCATCAACGTTAGCGTGCATTTCTCCCCCTAACGACGGGAAGATTGCCTCATCAAAGTCACAATCCGCGTGTCTCGCGGTAAAGAGATCGCCTGTCAAGGGCTCTAAATAGCGAATGATGGACGGGGAGTTATAACCGACATATATTCCCCGTCGCTTCTGAGGTCCAAATTTTGAACGCCTTATCGGCTCAATTGGAACATTGACTAGGCACCCAAACACGCGTAAATGTGAGATATCAGGCTCACATCCAGTAACCAGCTGGTACGCGGAAAGTGGTTGGGTGGCCATGGGCCTCAGACGGACCAAATTTGCAGCGTGCAAAATTGCATAGCCCCATGCAGATAGTGGGAGTTTGGTGCGCATAACCAAGGTCCTCGCTATCACTTGCAGTCGCTTTATAAAAGCTTCCGCTAGGCCATTTTGGGTATGAACATACGCAACAGGATGTTCAAGATTTATTCCCAAAGTCATGCAATAGTCATCGAAAGTCTTCGATGTAAACTCCGCGGCATTATCAAGTCTAATAGACTTTATCGGATAATCCGGATGGTGAGCCCTTAACTTAATGATCTGGGCAAGGAGTTTAGGAAACGCTGCATTTCGGGTGGACAACAACACTACGTGTGACCATCTAGTCGATGCATCAACCAAAACCATGAAGTATTTAAATGGTCCGCATGTTGGTTGGATTGGTCCACAAATATCTCCATGAATTCTCTCAAGGAATTGGGAAACCAATCTCGTAGGTTTCACATGGAGTGGCTTGAGATTCGTCTTCCCAATCGAGCAAGCTTGGCATAGGCTTTTCGGATTTATAACGAAATTCTTTCCTCCAAGAGGATGCCCATGTGATGCATTCATAGTACGAAGCATCGTATTTTGACCCGGATGACCCAGCCGGTCATGCCATAGCATAAAAGTCCTCTCATCAACTGGCGCTCGGCGAATGATGAGATTACTCTCGATGTGTTGTATCGTAGTGAGATACAAACCACTTGAAAGACATTTCAACTTCTCCAAGATACGCTTTTGGCCGTACTGAGTGGAGGTAATGAAAAGATACTCGAAGCCATGTTCTCGAGCAGTTTCAACATGAAATCCGTTTTCTCGAATATCCTTAAAACTCAATAAGGTACGACTGGACCTTGGAGAATATAAGGCCTCTGATACTTCAACGGGAGTACCATTGGACAATGAAAATCGGGCTTTGCCAAAACCTTGAACAAGGGTTGAGGGTCCCGAAATGGTTGTCACTGAGGTTACTTTAGGCGTATAGGAGATAAAGTATGATTTATCTCTCAAGATAGTGTGAGTCGTTCCACTATCAACCAGACAATCCACTGCCCTGTGGTCCATGCCTATAAGTAAAAAAAAATTAAAGTTTGTCACACGTTTGAGGAAAGTGCTCGAAATAGAACTTTAATTTTATCGAGGAAAACAGAAAAATACAAACCACCAAAAGTTTCATGACTTAAATCAAACATAGATAGAAAATGGAGATTTATTCTTCCATTTCTGCTACAAAATCGGGGGTCTCAAGATTTAGATTTTCGCATTCGTTGACCAGATTTGCTTCGGCCCGGCGCCCCTTGTGATAGTTATTAACTTCTTGGGGGGTCGCCCTGCAAGTCCGTTGCATATGACCATAAGCACCACATTTGTAGCAGAGAGTAGGCGCTTGGCCTTCCACTCTCGCTTTGGGACGACTGGCCCGTTGGTTCTTACCATGAGACTGCCTAGGAGTCAAAGGTCCTTGGTTCTTGTTAGAACCTCGCTTTGGGTGGCGAGACTTAAACTCGCCTCTGTTCCTTGGCTGGGACGACTGGCCCTTGTCTCGTTTCCACCGTGGATTTGGTCCACGGAGAGCGTTTGCATCAGGCATTGGAATTGCCTTTGTTCCAGCAGGACGAGAATTGTTGTTTCTCATTAAAATGAGACTGTTCTTCTCGTCTAGTAAAAGCTGGGTGATGAGCTCGGGAAACTTGGTGAACTTAGACTGACGGTATTGCTTCTGGAGCAAGTTGTCAGTGGAAGGAAATGTGGTGTATGTTTTCTCCAATAGATCACTGTCGGTTAATATCTCACCGCAGTATTGGAGAAGTGATCGTATCCTGCAGACTTCATTGTTGTAATCAGTTACACTCTTGAAGTCTTGGAAGCGCAGGTTCAACCAGTCATGGCGTGCTTCAGGTAGCCATATGGTCTTCTGGTGGTCGAAGCGCTCTTTCAGAGAGTCCCAAAGCGTCTTCGGCGAGGAGATTTCAATGAACTCTGACTTCATGGCGTCAGATAAATGCCTGCGGAATAGAATCATCGCTTTGGCGTTCATTGAGCGAGTGACTTCCACTTCACGCTCTTCCTCGTTATAGATGACGTCCAAGAGGCCCTGCGCATCTAGATGGTTCTGGATGTCTTGCGTCCAGTCCAAGTAGTTCTTGCCAGAGGCTTCAAGGATGGGAAAATCAATCTTGATCGACATTTTTCTACAACAGGAGAAAAAAATCTTGATCAGTCAACATATAAAACGACAGGTTTATATGGATTTGGTTTGTATAAGCAACAACAAACAATCGTAAATAAAAACAACGGTTTTGAAAAAACGATTTTTGTTTAAAAATTATCTTATATCGATCGACGGGCCGATATAGAGAGGTCAATAAGTTTCTTGCAAAAATGCATAATTATAAATACAATTTGAGCAAAAAAAATAATATTCGGTCAACCCCTTTCAGTAGCTCTACGTGAATATGACCAGGCGGGAAAATGAGGGAGGAGGGTCACCGGGGACCTCTTAAGAACCAAGCCCCAAGTTCTTTCTGACATCATACCCAAGTAGGTGAGCCTATTCGGAGAGACTTCGTAAAATTTTTGTCAAATGTAAGAATAAATAAGATTTTTCAAGAAATTCACGCTATTTGCGAACTGTGCAAAATAGGTGACAATTTAGTGCGTGCTCAAAATGAGCGTTGCCTTTGAAAAATTATTAACCAAAAAAATTATTTTTGGGAGGCCCAAATTTGGCGGTGCCAGAATTTGTTTATGTAGCCAAACCATTTTCAAATTTTTCAAGTTTGTTTTTTTCGTAATTACGCAGAAAAACGCGTAAAACGTAAGCAAACAACAGCACACAAAATAATTGGTGCCTAAGCAAGCGGCACCAAAAAAATATCAACTATTTTTCCGACGTCTAATGAAGCGACGCCAAAAAAATAGCGAGAAAAAAATTACAATTTTATTATCCATCTGTTACAACGATTACTGAATAACATAAAAATGTTACTGAGGTGCTCGCCAGGGCACAGATGGCACTGAGGTGCTCGTCGGGGCTCTCCAAATCCATCATTACCAAAAAAATGTTAGCATCTAAAATTTCTTTTTCAACATAAAAATTTTCTATCAAAAAATTATTTCCTCAGAAAATTAACTAACAAATATATATATATATATATATATTTTTATAAAAAAAACTAGTATGCTAAAAGCTAATTTTGAACCACTGCATATTAAGTTAATTCCTAACTATTTCTTCTCCAATATACGTATGGAAATCGAAGAGAAACTATTTAGGCAAAACAGGAACTAATACTGAAAAGTTTAGGAGATTATAAGTTCAGTATTATTTGCTTTTTTATATTTAGTCATAAACCAATAACAACAAAGTTATCATAATATGCAACGTGTGAAAAAAAAAAACATCAAATCATAAACATCAGAGAAAACAAATGGTCATATAGTTATTAATAAGCACCACATTTGTCATAATATTCAGAACAGTTTTGTGAATGCAGCTTCTGTGGTGATTAAAACAAAATTATCATAATATGGGCGTAGAGCCATGAATGCCTCCTCTGGCCTCCAGTGCATGACAGAATAATGAATAGTGCTCGGTAGTAGTTATCATATTACATGCATACTTTGGAAAAAAAATTTATTAGCATTCTTTGGAACAAAATATTTGCATGCTAATATAAATTTTTCTTGTACTCTCTGTTAGTAAAAAAAAATTTATACTGTCCGGAAAAATATTTCACAAACAAATATTTCTTAGAAAAATATTCTTGCTGAATCAGTTTACTAGCAAATATTTCTTAAGAAGAAATTAAGGGTTACCGTCGTTGTACGGAAATCACGGAATCGAACAGGACCTACACGGATACGCAGGATCGGCGACGAGCGACGGATTGCGCACGGGACAACGGTAGGCGGACGTCGAGGCGAGCGGTACGTCGGGTCTCCGGCGTTGCACGAGCAAAGTGCTGATAACGTGTTGTGGACAATTAGCTCAACCTCTCAAATGGTATCAATATATCTCAATGTGTGTCTCTACAAGCCATCCCAACCTCTCTTTATATAGGAAGAGAGAGGTTGGGAGTTACAAAATGAAAAGTCACTTGGAGTTACAAAGGTGAAGAGTCACCATGATGAGAAGAATTACAACAACAAGTTCATTATAAAGTCATTAATAATGAAAATGTAAAATTAGTATTAGGCAAGTGGTTCTATTATACATGAATATATAATCATTGTATTAACAAAAACTTTAACCATTAAAGACATTCGAAAAAAATGTTATGTTCTATGTTTTATTTTCTAAACAATGTCTAGCTTGTTAAAACCCTAGAAAGAGGTAATAAAGACCAAAACTTTCTCAATTTGGTAGCACGTGTCACGTCCCAGTTCTGTAAAACCGACCGTCCTCGCATGGGCGTGATGCCGTGCGAGCCTAAGTTGCGCTCGTACAAGGCCAGCACCAAATGGCCAATTGAACAACTAAGTGACAGAGTTGTTGCACAGAAGTTCCCAAGCAGAAATATTGAATAAACATAAGATATACAAAAAGTGATTCTCTTTATTGATGTAAAGTATAGGTACAACGGCTCGAAGCCAAGATTACAATCGCTCAAGCTCTCTCTCTCTCTCTCAATACAATGAAAATCATGCCCTGAGGCTTACAACTTGAAAATGAATACAATAAATGATGTATACATTCTCCATACATTACGTCCCGTATACAAGCAATTCCAAGGTTCGGCCGCCACGCATCCAAGACGTCAAAGCATGCTCCAACGCCTCGACGCATCCAAGTGAACTCTGCACCTAACAAGTTACTCCCCGCACCCTGCAGACAATTTGGTGGGGTATTAGTACATATAATGCATTGGTGGGGAGGTCTCTCGCCCACTTTACAAAACCAGCATGTCTATTAAAGTATTATGTGACTGCATGTCATTATTATGTGGTCTTTCTAATCTTGTCTTATGATCAGTTTCATGGCATATACTAGCAAAGCATACTTGTGTCGCAAAATCGTAACCGTGCCACATAACCGAATTAAACTTACACATACTTACCGTCCTTCCTTCCCCGTTCAATACAAACGATTATCATACTCATAAATCACAACAGTTCGGTACGATGCTAACTCATTCTATAGACCATAAGAATAGTGTCATAAAAAGTGTCTCTACATAAGTCAAATGTTATGCTCAAAATCTGTAGTGTGTAGTGCATTCATTCCCTTATTCAACTAACGACCTGCACATTGATTGCTGCTAGCATGTTGATTTAACCTATAAGGGTCAATGGCACCACAAGCCATCCTGTACTATAGCTTGGTTTAGACGACAATCATTTCAGTGCGAGTAGCGAGTCCCGCTGAAAGTTACCGAATAAGCCGTGCTGGGATCCAGCACAGCTATCATGGTTCCTCCTAGGCCGAATCGGTCCCATGGCCTCGGGTTACCATTCGAGAAACTAATTTTCTTGTGCACAAGTTGTCCATAACTATGCAAGTTTCTACTCGAACTTACCATACTACTCAAGCCATTACTTATCTCAAACCTTTCATCTCTATACAGCTCCCAGTCTAGGAACTGCCTTGATGACCAAAGGCTCCAAAGTCCTTCCATGTTCTACCTCTGAACTCGGAACGACTACTTGATTGTCTTTCTGACTAAATTGAAGGAACCATACTATACCAAGTACTCCAAAAATGTCATAATCTATATGACAAGCATTGCAACCGTGTGAACGTATATACTAGACATCAAGTCGATAATCTATGTGGTAACATAAGATAACTCTACTTTACACAATACATGAATACATAGGGTGAGTGCTAACACGGTGTGAAGTACTATCTAGCAACCAGTGATATTTTCATGTTCTATACAATGTGATACAAGATAAGACTATTCCCTTAGCTATGTGGGTTCATCTCTTTTATTAGCATGCATTACTTAGTGCGTAACGAATAAGCACGTGACATCCTTTTTTTTTATTAAGTGTAAAGGCAAGACAGAGACGAGTTCACCGAAGTTACCAACCTAAACGAGAAATTGCCTCGACCGAGTGACTCCGAGCAAGTCACTGCATAGCCAAATTCGAACGTCGTTGCGTCAATGATTCATCTTGTTGAATTGAGCGGAGCTACATAATACACCACTCAAAAAAAGTTTAGTTCTAGAAACTTTTTGAGTACAAACGCATCCAACTACCTCACTCACATACCCAACTTAATCTTCCTTGCCCAACATCAAAGACTACTCGAACACTTCTACTTATTTCGTCAATCTATGCAACGTTCATGCCTTAGCGACTTCCATCGGACGACTATATCATTTCAAACAATCCGACTTTTACCAAACTTAACCATCAAATCCTCTGTCTCTATCCACACTGCGCCTTCGTGCGGCTACTCTCAAAACACCTTGCTTAAAGATTACAATAATAACTAACAGGAAGATGGATGCAATTTTCTTTATACTAGAATAAGTAAATTATATACAGTGAATAAGAAAACAGGTAGAAGTTAAAATTACAGATGTACTAAAAAGGTGTGTACCAACACCGATGTCGACTAATGCTTCTGTTGTCGTGGTCACTAGAAATTTTGATGGCGCTATTACCATCCAATGGTTGTTTGTAATTGTTTGGGTGGTAGAGAGAGAGAGAGAGAGAGAGAGAGAGAGAGAGAGAGAGAGAGAGAGAGAGAGAGAGAGATGGAAGGGTATTGAAGAGATGACGATGTTGTTGTCAGAGAGGACGAGACACATGAGATGATGGTGTCTTTGGTGGCCACTAGAAACTTCGATGACTGTTGCAAGTCATCAGGGTAGCTTTTCAGAGACGATGATGAGAGAAGACGAGAGGCTAGGGCTTCTGCTCTTATGATTTGGGGATTTTTGTCTTGTATATCGAGTTAATATCACACTTTTTATGTTGGTGTGTACTTGTTATGGTCAGTGGACCTACAAGCTTACTTTGAAAAATTGCCTGTATTCACACAATATCAGATATGATATTATGGTCCAATCTCGATATGTTGTATGACATTTCAAAAGGACAAATGGTAGTGTGTTGCTTGCCTTTTTCATACATGTTATATATTAGGGATTTGGCGGTTATATAACGGTTAACATAATCCATGTTATATCGTTATTGGCCCATTATGGTAACTGAACATTAGCCGACTTCTGCAAAAATAATCGATTTTTCAATATCGGGTATCAGTTGATGTCTTATTATATTATCCATTTACTTTCTATTACCAAGATAGTTCTTATTTTCATGCTCTACTCTAAAAAGTTTTATGATAGAATAATAAAAATTCGAAGATTTCTGACTCTTCAACAGCTAAAAAAGTGTGGAACCACTTGAATTTTGGTTTAGAAGATCCCAAACAGAATTCTTTCCTTGTGGACGTCTTTTGTGTGGTTGTATTACATCAAGTTCAATGTAATGGATCACCATTCATTGGAATTGTTGGATAGCGCACCATATACTTTGTAGTTATTGAATCACAAGGAAATAGTGAAGTCTCATAGGCACCATATAGTTAGCATTGAACTCGATCTTTCAAATGAATCTACATATTGAGTTCCCAAGGTGATGCTTTATGAATGTTCCAAAGTTGGTGATTCCATGTCACAAAATTGTTTTTCAACTTGTTCCATTTGGTGAAATCAGCTTCATTTCTCATGCTTTTATCATTTGGTGAAATCAGATTAGAAATAAAAATAGAAAACATAAAACCACTGGATATCTCATGCATGCATCTTTGTGGCTTTATTTCTTTCGTGCGTGGTATATATTTTTGTAGATGCTACAAGAGAGAAGAAATTGGAGGAACAACCTGCCGATAGTGAAAGGAAGGAGAATGCTGCTGGTCCAACAGAGAGCAAAGCTTCAAAAAAGAAGAAGGCAAAGAAAGAGAGAGCCTCAAAAGAGGTCAAAGATTCCGAGGAGCAGTTCAATGTCTCTGATGCCAATGGTCCTGGTGAGAGGACCGACAATTCTGAACCCACCGAAGAGGATCAATCTGCACTTGATGTTAAAGAACGCCTAAAGAAGGTGGCTGCAAAGAAGAAGAAATCAGGCAAAGAGATAGATCCGGCTGCAAAAGCCGTCACAGTTGAGGCGGCTGCTAGACGTGCTAAGTTGGCTGCTGCAAAGAAGAAAGAGAAGAATCACTATAACCAACAGCCCGTGCGCTGACGTTCACCTGTGAAACTCAGCATTTCTTGAATGGCCAGTGCTGTTGCATCTTCATATTAGTCCATTTGTTAAAGTGAGCAATAAGACCAAATGTGCTGTCGCCTTGACGACCTTTGTTACATTAATTACTCTAGATAGATTTTGAGACTTCTGTTGTTTGTTACTGTTTTCTAATGACTGCTTTTTAGTTGTATAGAATCATTAGGAGCTCGTGCAAAAAAAAAAAATCACCGCGGCAGTGTTGCTCTTCTTGTTACGTTTATGCTCCAAATTTTTTGCTCGTGAATGTTGTCACGGATAAGTTCTTTTCTTCATTTGATGCTTCTGTTGCATCAAAACGTAGTTTCTGGCTTTTTGAGGCAAGGACTCCCGTTTTCTTGGGATTGTGAACGTATGGTCTAGTGCTTTCATGGAGAATGCACCTCATTTTACAGGTTTCTACATTGTTGTTACTGGTGTGTTCTCTAAGCATGGTTTTGCAGTATCGGTGTCGGAACGAGCAGTTTGGAATAGGTTTGTTTCAAACAATTATCCAATGGTGGTTGGAGAATATAAAAGAAGGTTTCGGTATCAGCCAGTACAACCATGTCTCTAATTTCTTGAAGTTATAATTGAGAGGTCAGTTATTATTTATTCATGCTATGTCCTGTTAGCTTCCTGGAGAATTTCGTGCTATTGGATTATTATTATTATTATTATTATTTTCATAATTGGACTGAAGTCAAGTCTGAATTTGAATTAGCTAATGATGTGAAATTCTTTATCAGAGCCAACCTTGAGATATTTCTCTATTTACAAAGTTGGCAGCTAAACTTTTTAGCCATGTCTGGAGTATGTTTAGTCCTTTGGATTTTTTTTTCTTATCCAACATGTGCGATTTCAGTTAAATCGTGTGTCCCCTGCACACGATTTTTAGCCGGTCGTTATGTCACTTCGGACTTTTCGTGCGGATCTTGTCCGCGCATTGGCTTTGTCATCATCGTCCCACACGCACACCCCGTACGCTCCAGAGCTCCACGAGACGGCTATAACGTCTTTCGACGTCCGCAACTCAACGCCTTGCTTCGCCCACGACGCCGAAGGCACTCCCGACGTCTTCACGACGCCTACGACAGCCGATGCCATCCAGCCATCCGTTCTACGCGCACGACATCCTTATGATGTCTTCTCGACTTCCTTACGGCGCCATACGACGGGCCGCGTGGTCGGCCGTCGTTTATATCCGTGGTAGAATGGTGCCTGTCCTCAACCATTCGTGCGGCGTCCGATCCGTTGAGTTATCATGAACGGACGTCCCATTTGTGGCCCACGCAAGCTCAGATCGTGGCCATTTGTCATCAGTACTCAGACGTTATCGGTGCCCCGCATCGCACAGGCCTGAGTCATCATCGCCCTTTAGTCCTTTGGATAATCACATGCCAAATCTTTTGCATTGTATGTGAGATATGTTCTCCCCTTGAAGTTGAAGTACTTCCATGAGCTTCAGGCCTTATTTTTTCTGGAATCCATTATGCTATACTTTCATAAGTGAGCATGAAGTTGCATTTGATACATAACTCCCTTAGCTGCAGGACAACTCGCCTAGCTTGACCTAACGACGAAGTTTACAGAATATGGAGGGCAACAGAAGCAGAATGGTGGTTGACCTGAAGAAACCTCGCTGTGGTACCAAATCCGGAGAAAGACTCTTCCGTACGACACAATAGCACAAGAGTAACTTGACAGGGTGAGGGCGCGGGTTCGATGTCCCACTCCCACGGGGGCGGCTGGGTGGCGTTGTCCACGGCCTCCAGGCCAAGGCTGGCTGGATGGCATTGTCCACAGGCCTTGGTTGTGAAAAAAAGAAAAGAAAAAAAGAAGAAGAAGACAATATCTATAGCATTCTTCGTCCGAGTTTTTGTTTTCCCCTTTTAATGAAGCGCTATGTACCTTTTGTTTGTATGGATGTAATGTTTCATTAATCAGAAACTCTTTGTTTCTGGCTACTAATATGGCCATCTTTAAGCCACTTCGTTCAAGAACGGTGGGAATTGTACATAATCCTTGAAGTCCTAAACAGGAAAAGAAAGAAAAAGAAGAGTTAATCTATTTCATCCTTAATTATCATTGTAAAAGCCTCCTTGGCAGCAATTGCAATTGCCAAGAAAGTTTTTACCCTTGTTAGCAATTCGGCAAACGAAAAAATTCGGGACGACAAAAGTACGAGTATAAATCGGCTCAGTGCAAATAAAATATGTTCAAAAATTTGGTCAAATATTAATGGAAATATTGAGGTTAGAAATATCATAGTCTTAAATACGTTGTCAAATTTGGTTAATTAAACATGTTCCCACCATAATTTTTGTGCCAATTTTTTAAATAATTTATACGGAACACGTTTACAACTCCGCATGCTTAAAATTTACGTACTGATTCGTATCTTTCAAAAGTACGCAAGCATTATACGTTCTGAAAGATACGAAATTTTTTGCGTATAATGGAATTTTTTTTTTATTCGGATGATTGCTAACAAGGGTTTTTACAACTTTTTTAGAGTTAAATATCTATTTCGTCGTTGAGAGATAATCCGCGGACATTGTAAAAAAACTCCTTAAAATGATAAATCTCCATCATCATGATCATCATTGACACATCTATGTCACTTTAGTTTCCGGTATGCATGTTGTCGGCAATTGCGTCCTAGGACTAAACTCTTGATATCATGGTGACATCCAGTCAGTGGCCATTTTTCTCCATTCCATTGTAGAGTCGTTATCTCATGGATCACCAAACAAAGTGATCGATCACTCACACTGACGATACCTCTTCCAAAGGGATAAGCATTGGGATTAAAAAAAAACGTTCAGTAGTGTGACTTCACTTCTTTCGTATTTGGTAAACAAACGTCTGCTAAAGTTTGGTGCAACCATACAAGTGCCTTGCATAATAATTTATTTAGTTGGTAAAAGAATACATATGTCGTTTGTTTAAATTAGTTAGTTCTTGTTTATTTGTATGATCTATAACTTTTTTTTAGTTTTGTTCCTACTTTTACTCCCACATTGAAAAAAAAAAAAATAATGAATGAGAGCACACCATTACCGATAAATATATACTCTCTACCACTTAAATAAATTAAAGTCCATTAAGGCCTCGTTTGGTTCGCGGAATGGAAAGGAAAGAAAACTGATTCCTTGGTATTTCCTTTCCTTTAGAAAATTATAATTCCTATAAACTTTCCTTTCCGGTGTTTGGAAAGATCGGGATTATAGCCGGAATATATCTTTAATTTTTATTATAGTGTTTGGTGTTTGTAACGAAAGGAAACAAAATCAAGTCAATTTTTCAAAAATACCCTCGTGCTAATAAAAATAATTATTACTCAGAAATATTTTTGTCTAAAAGATATTATGGATAAAAATGATAAATAATATTATGAACATGGATATTTTGGTCAAAACTTTTTATAATAAATGCGGAAAAGTTGGAGGGAAGGTGATTCCTTAGATAAATGGGAGGAACCACTTTCCCCCCTATTTTCCTACCTCTTGGAAATCATTTTTCTTTTCCAACAACTTTCCTTTGGCTCCCAAACATAGGAAAGGAATCACTTTCCTTTCCCAAGCTCAAATTTCGGTAACCAAACGAGGCCTAAATTTAGTATCTTCCAGCTTTAATAGCTCTTTTACCAAATTCCCTCCTTTCCAATTTTTCAAAATCCTAACCCTAATACCTTTTTCCTACTCCCAAATCCCTAACCGTACCCTTCCACCATTGGAAAAATTATTCAGTGAGTCTGGCTCATCGTGCATCTTGTTGAGTCTAGAGAGGTCGATGACCTCTCTAGACTTGTTGTCGATGTCGCTATCACAAAGAGATGACAATAAAAAGGTCTCTAGATCAACCTCCAACGTTGCCAGGCCTTTCTGACGATATTTTGGGCTTAACCCCCATAAGTTTTGCATGATCATATTTCATAGCATGGTCAGAGAATCTACCTGCACTTTCATAGGATTACTCACACTTGGAGGATTGTGACATCGGAGTGCGAGCATACTTCTGGATGTGTTATGTGGCGTTTAAGCCTATGGCAAGTGTTAACCCTTGTTTCTTGGAACATGTTTTTTTCATCTGAGGACGACATGGTTGTACATTCTGTACGATGACTGGTTGTATAATCATGTATATTGTTTCACATTCTGCTAGCGTTATGCTAGTTTCACTATCATGTATGATATAGCATCTGGGTTGCCTTACTACTTTTCTTATATGATATATTCTTGATGATCATTTGCTTGTGTCATGACTTGAGATATATGACTTGTCTGACACTAGGATGACGTCATTGGCTGGATAGATTTGTCGCTCACTTCTCTTTAGATAACAATGACTGCTATATAGAATACGAGAGTACTTCTTATGGTATAGCTGGCTTATGTCTGTCTGATCCCGCTCTAGTATTCTGGACATTCCAATCGATCTAAAATAATACCTACTACTTCTCCCAATTCAACCATACCACTACGTTTTGACTTCGGCCACAAATAATTAATAAATCCAAGTCGTATTCATGCAAGTAAATGGGGTTTTATTAATGGGTTGGAAAGTCCAATCCCAATTCCCAATATCTTCAACTATTCGATTACATGATCTGACCAATTTAGGTTACTCTTGAAAACCAATCATTTGTGTCCGAATTTTTTTTCTTTTCTTGAAAGGTTGTAAATGCCGTTGGCAAGTCCAATTCCAATATCTTAATTTCAACAGTTTGAATACATATGCCAATTTAGGATTCTCTTGGAAGCAATCATTTGGATGCATATAATTTATATTGGAAATAATTTTGAGAAAAACTTTTGGAAACAGGTCTTCGTATTCAGAAAAAAAGCAGCAGCTAGCTATTCTTATGGTGGGTGGACAACGAAACCCTCACGCAGTCGAATATATTGGACTACAAAGTTGTCTTGCCAATCCTTTGGGTGCTTCTTATCTACAATGGAACCAAAGCTTTTTCCAACACATTTGATTGTCATGTCTCCCACTCAGGTCTATGGATGTAGTGTTGAGGATTGGTTTTGTCATCCAAAAAGAACTGACAGTACATCTTGTTGTCCGTTTGTCATCTATTTCGGTGTAAATTTTCTCTCCAAACATGATACGAATGAACAGATATATGATTGTCAATGGAGTAGCCATCAGTAGTAAGCTTTTTCCAACACAGATTTTATTGTCAAGGGAGTAGCCATCACAGTAGTAGGTGGGTTGGACAAATTGTAAGCAATACGCTGGGAAATATGGAACCCTTGACAAACATGTGCACCAACTGCAGTTGGTGGCTACCTAGACCAAGTCATCTTTAGCATCATTAGTTCTTTGAATAATTAGGACAACTTACTGGCTCTATGATGGTTAACAAACTAACATAAAATATACTGGAAATTGCTGAGAAATCCAATTTCGGGGTGGGCTTTTATGAAATGCCCACCCGCTGGATAAGTTTTATGAAATACCCAGAATTAAGTATTTTCACGTTAAATATTCCAAGATTCCCTTTTAGATGCAACCCGCTAGAAACTGCTATTTTTATAATACCGAAACTACCCCTCCGCGCGAATTGGTCATCTATATGTATTTGAATTCAAAAAACTCAGATCTGGATTGCGATTTTCGTCTTCTTCTTCTTCACGGGAAATCTGAATTCCATTGCTCTCATATTCAGCAGAGATCGCAAAGATCGTTCGTAGTTCGGTGTGTTTTTCTTCAGTCGAACTCAGATCATCGCTCGTCATCATCATCACCATTATCATCATCTTCATCGTGGACACATTTGAACTCAGATCTTCAATTGTGGAGAGAAGATCTTTCTTCTTCTTTTCCATAATAATTATTATCGCTTTGAAAGAAGAACGAAACTCTTTATTCCTGAAAAAATTAAATTACACGTTTTAACACTGGAAATGACCATTCTCCGTCTTAATTAGGACGGAGAATGGCATTCTCCGTCCTAATTAGGACGGAGAATGCCATTCTCCGTCCTAATTAACACGGAGAATGACATTCTCCGTTTCCGTCTTAATTAGGACAGAGAATGCCATTCTCCGTCTTAATTAGGACGGAGAATGACATTCTCCGTTTTATTTAAGACGGAGAATGGTATTCTCCGTCCTAATTAATACGGAGAATGGCATTCTCCGTCCTAATTAACACGGAGAATAGCATTCTTCGTGTTTCTAACACGGAGAATGGTCATTCTCCTGCATTTTAACACTGGAATGACCATTCTCCGTGATAAATTACACGGAGAATAGCATTCTCCGTCCTAATTAAGACGGAGAATGGTCATTCTCCGTTTAATTTAGCACGGAGAATGGCCATTCTCCGTCTTAATTAGGACGGAGAATGCCATTCTCCGTTTTATTTAACACGGAGAATAACATTCTCCGTTTCATTTAACACGGAGAATGGCATTCTCCGTGTTTCTAACACGGAGAATGGTCATTCTCCTGCGTTTTAACACTGGAATGACCATTCTCCGTGTAAATTAAGACGGAGAATGTCATTCTCCGTCCTAATTAAGACGGAGAATGGTCATTCTCCGTGTAAATTAGACGGAGAATGCCATTCTCCTGCATTTTATGGTTAGCTGAAACTTTGGAGGGCCATAACTTTTGACTGGGAGGTCGAAACGAGGTCCCGTTTGTCGCAAAATGAGCGTATCGTCGAGGAGACTGAAAGTAACAGCTTCATAGTTAGACGGCCTTCCGAAATTTTAGATTCGCAAAAAAATGATGTTTGGACCTCCGTTTTAGCACTTTTGTCGTTCGTCCCGGTCTTTCCGAAATTTTTCGATGAGTTTTTGAAGATTTTTGAGGAGAAAACCTAGATTCGAAAGTGAGCAGCGTATGGAAGAAGATGGAGTATTGAAACGTTTTTTTTAAGAGCAGTTTTGTGGGTGTTTCCAATAAATTAAAAGGAAGGGCAAAAGAGTCATTTGGAACCCGCTTTGGATAAGTTTCTCTAATTCTGGGCACGCGATGAAAGTTTTTTTAGCGGTGGGTTTTACATAAAACTTTTTTAGTTTTTGGGCATTTCATAAATCTTCCCTAAAATATATATACAACGCTTCTAGCTAGGCAGGCTGTGTCGAAAAATCAACACGTGAATCGATGCCATGTGTCGGTTTATTTTTATCACGTTAGCCAAAGAGGGCATTTTTTAGCCAATCTGTCAAGTGTTTTCATATATATATATATATATATATATATATATATATATATATATATCAGGTGGAATGTTTCTCTGATCATCTAAGTAGAGGCAACTACCAAGTAGCGTCCATGATTACCAATGATCTTCTGTACATACCAAACTGAACATGTGCCATCTGCCAAGTTGACTAAAAATCTAGAAATGGCTGGCATGTATATATTTTTTCAGAGTGGGATACTCCCTAACCATTCTTAGTTGACTTGACTCTAGCTGTGATCATTTACAGTTTTTATATATTTGTGTTTATCAGAAGACATTTTTTTTTTCTCTAATGCCAATCTCCTTCCTTCAAGGAAAGGAGTCTCTTGAAAGAAAGTTTCTTTAACCTTTTCTCTTTCAAGTTGAAGAAGTTTTGACGTCTATTTACCTAAGAAAGTCTCCTAGTTCTAGTTCTAGTTCTAGTTCTGGTGGTTAAGCAAGTGGGGACATAAAATATCATGGCTGGATGGGTTCAATTTTACGAAAAAAACAGATTATTTATTTTAATTACGAGTAAGTTTATATATATATATATATATATATATATATATATATATATGGGAAAACGGGATATGAGCCATAGGCTCATACTCTTAAATGAGCCATCCCACGTGGCTTCCATGTGGACCAATAAAAATATAGTGACTTGGAATAGAAAATTTAAATAGATGGAAATAAAAGATCTCATAAAATATTTGATAAATAATAACTTACCATATTTTTGCTTAGATACTTACCAAAAAAGTTTGCCTAGGAATTTAAATAGGAATAATACCATTTGTCCCTCCAAATTAAAATTAAAATTAACATTAATATTAATATTAATATTAATATTAACATTGAAATTAAAATTAATATTAATATTAACATTAATATTAAAATTAAAATTAATATTAACAATAATATTAAAATTAACATTAAAATTAAAATTAAAATTAATATTAATATTAACATTGAAATTAAAATTAAAATTAATATTAACATTAATATTAACATTAAAATTAATATTAACAATAATATTAACATTAATATTAACATTAACATTAATATTAACATTATTATTAACATTAAAATTAAAACTAAAATTAAAATTAAAATTAAAATTAATATTAACATTATTATTAAAATTAAAATTAAAATTAAAATTAAAATTAAAATTAAAATTAAAATTAAAATTAAAATTAAAATTAACATTAATATTAACATTAATATTAATCTTAACATTAACATTATGGGATCTTTTATTTCTTTCGATTTAAATTCTTACGTAAACATATTTGGTAAGTTCTTAGGTAAAGATATGATAAGTTATTATTTATCAAATTTTTATGGGATCTTTTATTTCTATCTATGTAATTGTTTTTTCAAGTCACTATATTTTTATTGGTCCACATGGAATGGCTCATATAAGAGTATGAGCCTATGGCTCATATCCCGTTTTCCCTATATATATATATATATATATATATATATATATAAACAAAAAATGATTAGTATTGAATTGGAAATTTAAGATAAATTTTTGAAGATACGTGAACACTCAACCAATATGTATTTATAACAAATAATTATAATAAAATACAAAATAATAATTTGGAATAACACATTTGTGGTATTGGATCGCGATGCGGGTTTTTGTTCGTGTGATCCAACTATGCAACGACGTCGGAGGCAAAGAAGAAGACAAAATATATCCACTATAGAAATTTTGTATTGTATTATACAAACTCAAAAATAGATTTCTCTTAATTCATTCTTCAGTTTTTCAATGAATAATTTATGAACTTACGAACTATGCATAGGCAATCAATAAATAGAAAGAAGACTATATCAATCTCTAAAGGCTTTTCTTAAGATAACTTAAAATCATAATGGATAAAAGGGATAAATCTCTAATTAAAATAACCAAAAAATAACTAATAGATAGCATAAAATATAAATTGTTTCTCTATTGTTCTCTAGGCTTTGAAAAAATTTACCTCATAGTGAATCATGTAAGTGTAAATCTGAAAATTATACTCATGATGATGCTATCTAAATCGATCATTATAGAGGCCTCTGCTTTGGTTGGCTAGTCTATATTGAGGCTCCTGAAAATATCATGAACTCTCACGACGGCAGTGACGATTGTGGAGATGGAAGAAGTAGAAGCATGATATCCGTAAAGGACTAATGGCATAATGTAGGAGCAAGTTCAACAAAAAAAAAATTGTTCTAAAAATAATCATCTCCCTACAATAATTGTTATTTCCTGCAAACTATTATTATTCATTAAAAAATTAGTATAAATTTTTATGCACCTAATTGTTGGGACAAGATTAAAATATTTAGAAGATTAATTTGTTGTTTATATTTATTAGACCGATCAAATGATCACCTATTTGATTCTTCTAATGAAGATATATAAATATTAAGATTAATTTTTAGTTTAATCATAGACTAGTTTTAACCGTGGACCTAATTTATCTCTCAACTATGATAAGTTCTGTTGGTTAAACTAACAACTATTAGTCTCTTCATTTTAGCTTTCAATCTAATACAAAGTACATCTTGCACCCTTTTATATCAATCAACATCATAATACATATTTTAACTTTACTTTAAATTTTAAGCCGTCATAGGTCTCGACTTACTTATACTCTTTACTAACACAGAGGTCTCGTACCAATTTGACGCGGGACAAAGATTCAAAAGGAAATCATATTAGTTTAAATCGGAGATTTATGACAAATTGGACACAAAAGTTTTAAAAGATTTATGAAGAACAATTATTATAAATTTACCACAAAACTTACAATAGAAATACAAAATATAATAAGGGCTAATTAGCGTTTGGACCCTGGATTTTATACCAGACTAGTGTTTAGGCTTTGACTTGTCCAATTGGAAAGTTTGGACCCTGAATTTTTTTTTCTTTCTTTCTTCCGATTATGTCCTTCCCAGATTAGTGTTTATGGCATCTTTACTCTTTAGAATCTTGAGGATGTCATCAGCAATTGTTGTAGTAGTTGTTGTTTTCTTCTACTTGTAAAATAGCTTCCATGCCTTTCATAATCTTGCTCTTCTATCTTTTTTTTAATGTTTGATAATATGCCTCTTTTGGAAATAAGATATAAATAAATTCCTTCAGAAGCCAGTGCATCTATGTTGCACGAATATAAATACAATATGACATAAAATTGACACGTGACACAGATATGGTACCACCATTCTGAAATGTCCTATTGTATTTCGGAGTGTGTCTAGTGTCTAGTACGTGTCCGACACAGACATGGTAATCATTTTGAAATGGCAAAAAAGAAGAAACTAATATTTGAACCTTCTACATCGAACTTGCTTTTCTAGGATGACTAGTTGCTATCAGCACACTTAGATTCTTGAATCCCTCTTCCACACTACTGAACTCCCAACACATCTAGATCATTCCATATTCAATATTAAGCTGCTATTACCAAAATCTGAGACTTACTTGGAACTGAGCCACATGTACATCCATAAACCCTATAACGTTAAGGTCATGACAATTCAAATTATTAGAAGCCATTTCCTATATGTAATTCAAGAAAGCAACAATAGAACTTCACTAAAATTACTATGCAGTCAAACCTAGTATACATTTTTTTTTTCTATAAAGTATTTACTGAACATAGTAGGATTAGCAGAAAGGAAAAAAAAATAAATAAGAACAAGCATCGTGATTATCACATAAACAAAAATTTTGTACAGTGGAAAGAAGTATAAAAATTTGCAGAGAAGAGAAAGAAGTTTGAGAATTTGCAAAAAGGGGGACAAGACGTCATTGGAGTAGTTGGCATATGGGACTATGAGCCAAAGGAGATGGTGCTCCGAGGGATTGGTGGGGTGTCAATTCCTTTGACACCTAGGAGCTGGCCGCCAACTCATTTGGCGCTCCTTTAATAAAAAAAAACTATAGTCTTTAGCTGATGCCATCCTCAAAGGGCAAAATCGGAAGAAAGAAAAAAATTCAGGGTCCAAACTTTCTATTTGGACAAGTCAAGGCCTAAACACTAATCTGGTATAAAATTCAGGGTCCAAACGCTAATTAGCTCATATAATAATTTACTTGTAATTAATGAAAATTTTGGGTTTGAAAATATGCAAGTTGTGTTATGATGAAAATTTTGTTATGGTCAAGGAGAACAACATGATGTTAATAGAGTTTGTAGAAAATAGTTGTAGTATTTTATTGATAATCTCTTGGCTATTTATAGCCTTACAACCTCCTCATTACATTAACTCTCTATAGGAATATTCTATGGCATATTCTCATTACATTAACTCTCTATAGGAATATCCTATGACATATTCCAACATACTAAATATACTAATAGGATATTCCAACACATATTCCAACATACCAAAAATACCGATAGGATATTCCAACACTCCCCCTCAAGATGGACGAAAGATATTCACTAAGCCCATCTTGTCACATCCTCTCATCATGCTAACAGAGCTAAGCCCCTTGGTCAGTCCGTCTGCTACCTGATCTTTGGTTGGAACATAGCCCAACTCTAGTAATCCACTATCCAACTTTTCTTTGATGAAGAATCTGTCAATCTCAATATGCTTGGTCCTGTCATGCTGTACTGGATTGTTGGCAATACTAATAGCAGACTGGTTGTCACACCATAGCTTCATCTTGGCTCCCTGATCCAGCTTCAGCTCCATCAACATATTATTCAGCCATAATAGCTCTGTGACTCCTAAGGCCATAGCTCTATATTCTGCTTCAGCTGTTGATCCGGCCACCACTGACTGCTTCTTACTCCTTCAAAAGACCAAGTTGCCTCCTACAAATATGCAGTATCCCGAGGTGGATCTCCTGTCGTCATCACAGCTAGCCCACTCAGAATTATAATAATCCTCGATGCTCACATGATTATTCCTTCTGAAAATTAGTCCCTTTCCGGGGCCTCCCTTCAAGTACCTCAGAATCTTGTACACTGCGTACATTTGACCCTTCCGGGGGTCATGCATATAGCGGCTCACTATGCTGACTGCAAAGCTGATATCAGGTCGAGTTTGGCTCAAGTAGAACAACTTGTCCACCAATCTCTGATATCTATCCCGGTCAACTGGTTCTCCGGTTACAGCATCCAACTTGAACTTCTGGTCTATCGGTGTCGTAGTTGGTTTGCATCCCATCATCCCTATTTCCGTAAGCAGGTCCAGTGCGTACTTCCTCTGAGAAAGAACAATTCCCTCTGTATCTCGAGCAATCTCAATCCCAATGAAGTATCGAAGAGGGCAAAGATCCTTCACCTCGAACTCCTTGCCAAGCTTCCCCTTGAGTTGGGCGATCTCCTGCTCCTCATCGCCTGTGATAATCATATCATCCACATACATCGCAAGCATGGTGATGTGGCCTCCACTTCGTCTGAAGAACATAGTATGATCAGCATTGATCTGCTGATATTCTATCCCTATCATTGCTCTCCTAAACCTGTCAAACCACGCTCGAGGAGACTGTTTCAGTCCATAGAGGGACTTCTTCAGCATGCAGACCTTGCCTTCTGTCTGATTGGTGCCGAATCCTGATGGTATCTCTATGTACACCTCCTTCACTAGATCCCCATAAAAAAATGCATGCTTCACATCCAGTTGGTGTAGCTTCCATCCTCCATTGGCTGCTAGAGAGATCAAGGTACTGATAGTACACATCTTTGCCACTGGTGCAAAGGTCTCGTCTTAGTCGATGCCGTACGTCTGACTGTATCCTTTTGCCACCAGTCGAGCTTTGTAGTGCTCAACCTGTCCATCTAGGTTCTGCTTCACAGTGAAAACTGACTTGCATCCGACTGCTCTCTTCCCTTCTGGCAGTCTCACCAGCTCCCAAGTTTGATTCTTCTCCAGAGCTTCCAACTCCTCGTGCATCGCTGCTTTCCACTTTGGATCATTCTTGGCTATCTGCCAATTGTTAGGTACAGTAACACTATCTAATGATGCAATAAAAGTTCCATGAAAAAAGAAGATATAATCATATGAGACAAATTTAGCAAGGTCCCAATCATATCTATCAGAAGGTTTTCTCGCATTGCTGCGAGTGGACCTCCATATTATGATGGTTGGGGAGGAGGTGTCTGTCACGCCCCAGAACCAGAATACTGGAGAGCGGAGGACAGACACAGCCAGCTACGTACATTGAAGTGAATCCTACCTCGCAAAACGATCACGGCTGTCTAGATGCATGAGGGTTTACTACAAGCCATCAGTCTCTTATGGTAATGAACAAGCCTAGTGTTTCAATCTCAAGCAAGTAGGTAAATGTTACAAGATGTTAGATCATCAGACATACAAAGTAAGGCGTCCCAAATATTACATATTCAGATGATCATGAAGCTAGTCATACAAAACGTGAAGACTAACAAGAGTTTCAGTCATATATGATCAACCCTAGGATTTGTCAATCATGTTACAGCCTGTAGACAGACAGTAAGTAAAGTTGCAAACGAGCTAACATTTGGCTGGAAGACAGGGAGATCCTCGAAAGCTACTCCAAAATATCTCCATACAAAACCAGCTGGGTCAGACCCCAGAAAGAGCAAGTGCCACAAGGGAGGCTTCACTTAAGAACTAAAACCAGCATATTAGCACATGATACATAAAGGATAACGAAAGACATGAGTTAGAGAAAATCAGATGATAAACAATAAGATGACTAACGGACTATTCCGGTAACCAAGTTACAACCCGTAAACCAAACAAGGACCGGGGTTGTAACCCTTCACCTGAACAGAACTTAGTCTCTAATTACCAATTATCGATAAAGTAAAGCATAAACAAACATGTCCTGAGATGGCCATGTACTGGATCTAGGCAAGACGAGACAAGATAGGACTCTATCCATCATCCACGGCCAAGCAAAGAGTACGGCTTGATACTTTAACTAACTAGGATTATCACAAGCTTAGTTACTAACAAGATGCATCGAGATGTTCCAACAGCCATAAGCCCTGCAGTCTTAATCCAGGTTATCCGGTCACAAGTTGAGAGAGTTGGATTAGGTGACTTGGGGGTGCAACACATGACAGTATGCTGAAAATGTGCCCTACTCGACGGCAGGCTACAAGCCCAATTAAAAGCGTCCAGATAACGGGACTGTCTATAGCTGGGAAATCTCTTCATGAACTACTTGATCACTCTAGTCATTATCCTAGTCAGATTCAGTATGAATCCCTGACCGTGAAAATCAGGAATTTATATCCTAGACATGATGCAAGACGAGACATGTAGCTTATATAAGCACAAACACCCACGGTGTCAAGACAAGATTTACTTAGCAAGGCATATCGAGATTATCATGTTAGGTTACTTTATCAAGTCAAGAGTGCGTCACAACGGACCACCATCAAGAATTATCATGTCAAGTTACTTGTTACTTGTTACTTGTCAAGAGTGCACCTCGAAGGGCCACTATCAAGATTGTACATGTCGTATTCATGTTAATATCAATACTGGCAAGTCATGCTATACTCAACAAGTTATCGAGTCGGATCGTCACAAGATAGGTCAAATACCAAGAATAAGTAATTGGCATAAAACCAATAATTAAAGGACAAATCATGCAATGGACAAGGGGTACCATGGCCAACAATTGGCATTAGCCAAGTTGCGCCAGGGTAATAGGCTGCGCCAGGCACTAGGGGGTGCCAAGGCTACAGGTCAAGTTGCGCCAAAGGCAAGTCGGGTCAAGACAGGCTGGGTTGCGCCAGAACAAGTCGGGCCAAGTCGGGTTGCGCCAGGCACTAGGCTGCACGAGGCTAGTTTGCGCCAGGCTAGGGTGCGCCAGATCAGGTTGCGCCTGACTGGGGTTGCGCCAGGTCAGGTTGCGCCTGACTGGGGTTACGCCAAGTCAGGTTGCGCCTGACTGGGGTTGCGCCAGGTCAAGTTGCGCCTGACTGGGGTTACGCCAGGGCAGGTTGCGCCGCGCTAAGGAGCACGCGCTGGGTCAGTGTGCGCTACGCTACGAAGCGTGCACGGGGCAAGTTGCGCCGCGCTAAAAGTACGCGCAGGGCAGGTTGCGCCAGGCACTGTTCTTCTTCCCCAAAACAACAAAAAAGAACCCATGGAACCCGAAAACTTTAAAATGCCATAATTTGCACAAAACAAGTCCGAATTTGGACTTTCAAGGGTCTAAACTGCATAGAATGAGATTTCCTACAGCCTAGGACGACTGGTTTTAGGAAATACCAAACTTAAATAGATCAAAACCAAGAAAAACAAAAAAAGATGAAAACTTAGATCTACAAAAATTCATCCATCAAAACCGAAAATGCCAAGCTCTAAAGAGGCTTAGAATCAAGTGGAGAAGAGAATAAAAAAATAAAAGGGAAGATCCATCATAAAGCAAGCTGCACTTGCCTAGGCTTGGTAGGTGGGAGGAGTAAATGAAGAAGATGAAGAAGTAAATGCAAAATAATGGAGGAGAGAGAAGAAGTTGACTTATATAGCAACCCCTCTCATCTCAACCCAAAATAAACCAAACCAAGCCAAGCCAAGTAAAGTCATGTTGAACCAAGTTGAACCAATCAAGTCAAGATTTAAACCAAGGCTAAGCTAAGCAAGATAAGTAAAAATACGGGCCAGCTGACAATTGTCAGAAATCCGTATACGTATCCTGAAAATACGTATAACGAAAAACGGTAGTGACAGTGTCACGCCCCGCTCCCGTAGGAGCGATCGTCCTCGCTAAGGCGTGATACCGCACGAGCCTAGATTGCGTTCGTGCAAGGCGGGTTCCATAACGACCGATTTCAACGGCTGCGATGGGGTCGTCGCACAGAAGTCCCAAGCAGAGACATTGAATAATAGCAGCAGAATTTGAAGCAAAACACAAGTTATTCAAAAGAATTCTTTTATTGATATTGAAACGAAGGTTACAATGGGACGCAAGGCCAAGATTACAAGTCTCTCAAGCTCACTCATCTCACATTACAAGTCACTCAACTCTCTCTCATCTCTCAATACATGTCTTGAGCCAGCGGATGCTTTGGAATGTGTCACTCCCCGTTCCCAGAATACGTATTTTAATACGTATATTGCATGAATATATTTATTTAATATTTATCAAGTATTATCCTGTATTTAAATTCCTATAACTTCATGTTAATTAATTATCTGCTCTTTAATTTTCATGTTAATTAATTTCCTGCAATTTTATTTCTGCATTCTAATTATCTGCATTTTATTTTTCTGCAATTTTATTCCCTTCTTTAGTTAGTCTTTTCGGGTTGGCCTTGATGGACCCGTATGCAACCCGGCCCAATAGCTCCTACCTACCACCCCCTTTGCTATCTAAAGCTTCCATCCCATTCTCTCTCTTCATTACTCATTCTCACCATTACTTCTTCTTCTTCTTCCACACAACTTCTCCACCTACCAGCAGTAGCAGCAGGCAAGTGCAATCTTACTTCTTGCTTGGAGAACCATTTTTATGGTTCATTATTCTTCCTCTCATGATCCTGAGAGAGTTTAGTGCTTGGCATTTTTTATTTATGTGGCTTGTTTTCTCTAGATCTAAGTCGTTACATTTTCGGTTGTGCATGGGTTCTTGATCTCCCAACTTGGCGTGTATTTCTGGCACTGGAGCGAAGGCTCCATAGGACTTGGAGTTTGGGAGATGTTGTACGCTCACGTTCTTACGTGCTCGCGTAAACATCAGCCCTTCACGCTCACGTCTTTACGTGCGTGCGTGTATCTTTAGTCACGCACACGTTATTACGTATCAGCGTGTATTTTTAGTCACGCACACATCCTTGCGTGCGTGCGTGTATTTTTAGTCACGCACACATTCTTACGTGCCAGCGTGAATTTTAGTCACGCACACGTCTTTACGTTGTCTGCGTGGATTCTGAGTCACGCTCACGTCTTTATGTGTTAGCGTGGATTTGAGTTACGCTCATGCCTTTGCATGCGTGCGTGACTTTCCACACTCACGCTGTACTTGCGTGCGTGACTTTTTACGTTCACGCGATGCGTGCGTGGATTTCCTATCACGTCTACATTGTGCGTGCGTGAATTTCTTATTACCCTTCACGCTATGCGTGCGTAGATTTCCTTTCACGCTCACGCTTGCCAGCGTGTATCATTTTATACGCTCACTCCTTCAGGCTAGACTTGGCATACCCCTTTTTACGCGCACGATTCTTGCGTGACTTGTTGGTCTTAGCATAGACTTCTTGCGTGACTTGTTGGCCTTAGTATAACCTACTAGACTTGACGTGACTTTCTAACCTGGGTGTTACTATTTGTTCTATAACTTATTCATTTAATGATGGCATGATAATTCTTTTATTATATCCTTACGCCTTTTTACATGAACTTGATAAATCATGATAGGTTAATATTGATAATACAGATTGTTATGTGGAATGTGTCATGTGTCTTGATTGATCCATGGATACCCAGTAAGACTGGAACTTGACCTTGAGAGTTATAGACTCGACCCATTTAATGCTAATTGACTTTCATGCCTTGTCACCATTGATAATGATTGTGACATGACTAATAATTGATCATGCGTTCCTAGTTGGAACTAAGAGACTGGCTAGTCATTTTATTGAATTGAATGAATACGACACGTTCATGTAATGAACTATTGCAATCGATTAGCCGATCCCGAATATTGGCATACAGACACATGCAGGTTTCAAATTATTTATTTATTTATTTAGTTATTTATTTATCTTACAAAAACAGCATGTGTACTTTATGGTCAAGGCATAATTACTCCGTGGTTAGATTTGATTGTTGTATTACGCTATGTAAGACCTACAATATAGCCGTACCGGTATCGTTGTAGAGTTGCGCATATCGTATCCCGTACGACAGTACTCATTTGAATGACCATGATCCACGGTATGGGATTTCACTCAACGTAGGGACTATTAAGTTAAATAAAATAATGATGGCATGGAGAGAATGGATTTCCGAGTTCTTATATGGCAGCCCCCTTGGGACGAGTAGTACCCGACGGGCCGACTGGTTCCCACAGATACGACAAATGTGCCACACGGACAGGGAACGGTATCTGCTTATATTATTATTGTATATTGTATATTGATGACGGGCGTCCCGCTGGGACTCGTCTAATTCATGCATGGCACAATTGGTTGACTGGATAGACTAGCCTTGCTCGTACATAGTGAGAACTGAGGAATCTTTATTGCATTATTCCAGGATAACTTGGAACTCACATTAGCAAGCCGTAGTAGTTGATTGGCCGTTCAAGATGATTTGTTTGTGTACTGTACCTACTCTGTTGCCTAACTGAGATGATCAGAATGTCAGGACATGACGGGCCAACTTCTGTCCTTGTTTGGTTGGGAGGTTGGTTCGAAGTGTCGTGATGTTATGTGAATCCTAGTGGAAAACAGAGATCTATTATTATATTCTCTTACTTACTGGTTTAATCCTTCATATCGTCCTTCCTTGTGGTACTTGCTATTAGAGGTCTAACCTCTCTGGTTTTGCATGGCCAGATTTAGAGCCGGTTCCCGAGGATCCAGCTTACTTCCACCTCCAAGATGGTCAATACTAGGGAAATGATCGCAGGAGGACTCGAGTGGATTCCTTACTTCACCACTCGTTTTGTTATTTACTTTATACTTTGCCGTTTGGCATCGATATGTTAGTCGGATTGTCTTGCACTTACTTTTGCATAATTGTAATTAAGTCAGACTGCAGCTGATAACAATTGTGTATACTTGTTATATCATCTGGCTATGTTTTGTAAAGCTAGATCTCAAGAATATTTTGATTGAGCGTTTGGGACGCCTTACTGCTTTATCTTACATGTTCTCTATTTTTGCTTCTTATTTGAATGATTGAGATAATAGATATGAAGTGGTAAGACTTTCATGTAGTATGCACCCCCTCGTCTGGTTAGACAGCATTGATCGTATTATACGGTATTCATCTACCCATAATACGTAGCTGGCTGAGTCATTCCACCGCTCTCCAGTATTCTGGTTCTGGGGCGTGACAAGGTTTTAGTGGTGGCCCATGCAGGTCCGATTTCAGACTTGTGGGGTGTTTTAATTTATAGGATGTCTCAATCACACGTGTTTCCCCTTGATCTCATGATTCGTTATTCTCAACCCTTGCTTGACATTCCGGTATCCTTTGACTTTATTGATCCTTCATGTCCGGTTGTTTGATTATTCTCTTGTCCCTTTTCTTAGGGGCACTTCGTCCGCATTGGTCAGAGCTGGACAGCAACAACAAGAGCAACATGAGCAACATGACCAGGTTGGTCAGCAACAAGGGCCAGTCTCACCTCAGGAGACTATCCAGGAAGAAGTGATAATAGAACCAGCAGTTGGACTGCAGTATCCGAAAGTTCCAACACCACCCATAGTTCCACCTACCCCTGTGGAAGTGGACACACCAGCCCTTCTGGAGATCATGAGAGGAATGATGGCTACTCAGCAACATCAGATGTTGGCCCAACAACGCATGCACACTCAGCTACAAGAGCAGAATGTGTTGCTCAACCAAGGATTGCAGACGGCTTTAGAAAGAGGAGTGAGGACTGATTCAGAAGCATCAGCCAGGTTTTGCAAGTACAACCCCCGCCATTTCGAGGGCACGGAGGATGCCATTTCAGCAGATGCATGGCTTAAGGATATTGAGGCTATTCTGATAGCAGCTAAGGTACCGGCAGAAGAACGTGTGGATCTAGTGAAGTTGTTACTTCAGGATCTCGCACGTGATTGGTGGGAATCAGAGGAAGTGGGCATCAGACGTCCTGTGGCTTGGGACGATTTCACTGCAAGATTCAAGACCAAGTACTATGGAGTTGTGGCACAGTTTGAGCTACAACAGAAGTTTATCAACCTCAGGCAGGCCGACAAGACTGTAGATGCTTATGCAGCTGAGTTCTGCAGATTGAGTAGATTCGCCCCAGAGATGGTAGCAACAGAGAGCCAGAGGGCCATAAGATTTCAGCAAGGGTTTCATCTTGAGATCTTGCAATTGATAGAGGGGCACAATTACCAAACTTTTGACGAAGTATTAACGGCAACTCGAAGGCATGAGATCACCATTCAGAGACTTGCGGTGAGGATTGGGGGTCAGAAGAGATCCCACAGTCAGATTGAAGGAGGAGGAGGAGCAGTGCCCCGAACAACAGCACCATCCACTGGCATTCGTATCCACGATGTGGCGATACGAGGACCAGCACTACCACCCAGGCAGCAGCAACAGCATCAGAGGAAGAACCAGCAACCCCCGGCGGGCTACACTTATTGTGGGAAGATGGAACACACTAGAGATGTGTGTTGGACATTGAATGGACTATGTCTGATATGTGGAAATCTAGACCATCGGGTTACCACATGTCCCATGAATTCGAGGTCAGGAGGACCAGGACAGCAGTTTCTTGCTCTGCCAGCACCAGGGGCAGGCCAGTATCGAGGACCAGCGGTGGCAGTAAGGCCGTTGGCCCAGCGTCCGTTAATACCGCAGGCTCAGATGTTTCGGCAGCAGGGACCGCCGATGCAGCAACACCAGTATAGACCACCCCAGCATCATCAAGGAAGGGGCCAGCAGCAACATCAGGCTAGGCCGCAGCATGGGAACCAGCAAGGAGGTCGAGGGCAAGCATTCACTCTGTCCTTGGAGGAGGCATTGGCATCGGAAGATGTTGTGGCAGGTAACATTCTCGTCGCCTCATATCCCGCAGTAGCATTGTTTAATTCGGGAGCATTCCATTCATTTATATCTGCACAATTTGCGACACGACTAGGAATGGAGTTCGAGGCATTACCAGGGAGGTTGAATATACTCACTGGTAATAGGCTCGTAGGAGTTAGTAGAGTTAGTTTAGCATGTAGTGTTGTAGTGTGCGGGCATCCTTTATCCGCCCGGTTGATAGAATTTTATGTTGAAAATTTCGACGTTATCTTAGGCATGGACTGGCTGAAAGACAGTCATGCGACAATAGATTGTCGTAGAGGGAGTGTATCTTTTGATATCCCAGGCATGGAGAGATTCACCTTAGTCAGATCAGAGGCAACTCAGCATGAGCAGGGAGTAATAACGGCAATGGAAGAAGTTCAGATCCCGAAGGTAGTTGAAGAATTTCTAGATGTATTTCCCGAAGAACTTCCAGGTCTACCACCAGTTAGAGATATTGAGTTCAGTATAGAATTGGCACCAGGAACTAAACCGATATCAGATCGGATTTACAGAATGTCGGATTCAGAGCAGGCCAAGGTATATCAGCACGTAGAAGAACTGAAGGAGAAGAAGTTCATCCAAGCTAGTGTGTCACCATGGGCAGCACCAGTGGTACTTGTGGGAAAGAAGGATGGGTCATCCAGATTATGCATTGACTACAGGAAGCTTAACGCGGCAACAATGAAGAACAAGTACCCACTGCCTAGGATCGACGACTTATTTGATCAATTGAGCAAAGCTAGAGTTTTTTCCAAGATAGATCTTCGTTCAGGGTACCATCAGGTGAGGGTTCGGAAGGAAGATATTCCCAAGACAGCATTCAGGTCGAAGTATGGGCATTATGAATTCTTAGTAATGCCGTTTGGTTTGACCAATGCTCCAGCGATATTCATGGATTTGATGAATCGCATCTTTATGCCATACTTAGATCAGTTTGTCGTTGTGTTTCTTGACGACATTCTCCTATACTCTGCTAGTGAGGAGGAGCATGAAGACCACCTCAGGAAAGTGTTACAGGTTCTGAGAGAGAACCAGTTGTATGCCAAGCTCAGCAAGTGTGAATTTTGGTCGGATCACATTTCATTTTTGGGTCACATCATATCAGGAGCTGGAGTAGCAGTAGATCCCAAGAAGATAGAAGCAGTAGAAAGTTGGCCAGTACCCAAGACCGTAGCAGATGTGCAGAGTTTCTTGGGATTGGCAGGATATTACAGAAGGTTTGTGTTAAACTTTGCAAGGCTTTCAGCACCCATGACCCGCTTGACCCGGAAGGATGTACCATTCGTTTGGTCGACAGAATGTTAGGCATCATTTGAGACTTTGAAGCAGAAGTTGATATCAGCACCAATTCTTACATTACCAGTTGGACCCGAAGGTTTTACAGTATATTGTGATGCGTCAGGTAAAGGACTTGGATGTGTCCTTATGCAACATGGGAAGGTGATAGCATATGCATCTAGGCAGCTTCGGAACCACGAGAAGAATTACCCAACTCATGACTTGGAGTTGGCGGCAGTAGTATTTGCTTTGAAGCTGTGGAGGCATTACTTATATGGTGATCGAGTGGATATGTACACGGACCACAAAAGTCTGAAGTACATCTTTACTCAGAAGGAACTGAACATGAGGCAGAGAAGATGGTTGGAGTTGATCAAGGATTATGACGTGGAGCTTCAGTATCATCCAGGCAAGGCTAATGTGGTAGCAGACGCTCTTAGCAGGAGAGGCGGCGCATTTATGTTGACAACACAGAGGCATATCTTAGAAGATCTTCGGGAGATGGGCATCAAAGTTATACTTCCTAGTGATGTAGGAGTTCTAACAAGTCTGCAAGTTCAATCCGACTTGGTAGGCAGGATCAAGGCAGCTCAGGCACAAGACCCAAGGATTCAGAAGCTTAGGGCAGAATATGAGTCAGAACTCAGGAAGGAGATGAGAATTCATGAAGATGGTACACTTAGGTTTGAATCGCGTCTATGTGTGCCTAGTGGAGATATCAGACAGGAGGTTATGGCATAAGCTCACAGTTCTCAGTATTCTATTCATCCAGGAGGGACCAAGATGTACCAAGATATCAAGCAACATTTCTGGTAGAACGGGATGAAGAGGGAGATAGCTAGATTTGTTTCCCGTTGCTTGGTATGTCAGCAAGTCAGGCAGAACAGCAGAGGCCAGCTGGATTATTGCAACCGCTTCCCATTCCGGAATGGAAATAGGAGCATATTACAATGGACTTTGTGACCGATTTACCGAGATCACCAAGTGGTAAGGACGCTATTTGGGTGATAGTGGACCGACTTATGAAGGTAGCACACTTTTTTCCTTTCAGAGTAGGGCAATCTACAGAAAAGTTAGCAGAGTTGTATATACAACAGATAGTCAGGCAGCATGGAGTCCCTGTCAGTATTGTGTCGGATCGAGATACCCGCTTTACATCATATTTTTGGAAGAGCTTGCATCATAGTCTGGGTACCAAGTTAAGATTTAGCACGGCTTACCATCCGCAGACGGATGGGCAATCAGAAAGAATGATTCAGACTTTAGAAGACATGTTGCGAGCTTGCACTCTAGATTTTGGAGGGTCTTGGGAGAGTCACCTGCACTTGGTCGAGTTCTCGTACAACAATAGTTATCAAGCCAGTATCCAGATGGCGCCATTTGAAGCACTATATGGTAAGAAGTGCAGGTCACCGCTTGCATGGGATGATATCGGAGAGAGGAAGATGTTAGGCCCGGAAATGATTGTTCAGACGGTTGAAGTGGTTAAGGGAATTAGAGAGCGACTTTGTGTTGCGCAGGATCGGCATCGTCATTGGGCGGACCAGCATCGTAGGCCGTTAGAGTTCTCTATTGGGGACCACGTATTCTTGCGGATCTCACCTACTCGTGGGGTCATTAGATTTGGCGTTCGCGGGAAATTGAGTCCGCGGTACGTGGGCCCATTTGTTATCCTTGATCGGGTAGGCGATGTTGCTTATCGTTTATCCCTCCCACCTTCATTACGAGAGGTGCATGACGTGTTTCATGTATCTCAGTTACGTAGGTATGTATCGGACCCAAGCCATGTCCTCGATCACTCTGAGCTGGTTGTTGGTACCAACCTGTCTTACGAGGAACAGCCTGTGTCCATTTTGGACCGAAGAGAGAAGATACTCAAGAACCGAACAATTAGTCTTGTCCGTGTTGCTTGGGGTCATCACTCCTTGGGAGAGTCAACGTGGGAACGTGAGGATGATATCCGATCACGGTATCCACACTTGTTTGACTCACAAGGTATATCTCTTTCTGTATACCTTGATTGTCCTGATTCTTCATGCTTGTCACCTTATGGGTAGAATTGCTTGATATCGTAGATTGATGGATTTACATATATAGTACTTGCTATGGACATTTTAAAATGATTGCTTGTTTGAATTGCTTGTACTTAGATTGGTTTAGCCCTGATGTTTCTATCTTGCTTGAATTTGAAATTCCGAGGACGGAATTTTTTTCAAGGTGGGTAGAGATGTCACTCCCCGTTACCAGAATGCGTATTTTAATACGTATATTGCATGAATATATTTATTTAATATTTATCATGTATTATCCTGTATTTAAATTCCTATAACTTCATGTTAATTAATTATCTGCTCTTTAATTTTTATTTTAATTAATTTTCTGTAATTTTATTTCTGCATTCTAATTATCTGCATTTTATTTTTCTGCAATTTTATTCTCTGCTTTAGTTAGTCTTTTCGGGTTGGCCTTGATGGACCCGTATGCAACCCGGCCCAATAGCTCCCACCTACCACCCCCTTTGCTATTTAAAGCTTCCATCCCATTCTCTCTCTTCATTACTCATTCTCACCATTACTTCTTCTTCTTCTTCTTCCACACCACTTCTCCACCTACCAGCAGTAGCAGCAGGCAAGTGCAATCTTGCTTCTTGCTTGGAGAACCATTTTTATGGTTCATTATTCTTCCTCTCATGATCCTGAGAGAGTTTAGTGCTTGGCATTTTTGATTTCTATGGCTTGTTTTCTCTAGATCTAAGTCGTTACATTTTCGGTTGTGCATGGGTTCTTGATCTCCCAACTTGGCGTGTATTTCTGGCACTGGAGCGAAGGCTCCATAGGACTTGGAGTTTGGGAGATGTTGTACGCTCACGTTCTTACGTGCTCGCGTAAACATCAGCCCTTCACGCTCACGTCTTTACGTGCGTGCGTGTATCTTTAGTCACGCACACGTTATTACGTGTCAGCGTGTTTTAGTCACGCACACATCCTTGCGTGCGTGCGTGTATTTTTAGTCACGCACACATTCTTACGTGCCAGCGTGAATTTTAGTCACGCACACGTCTTTACGTTGTCTGCGTGGATTCTGAGTCACGCTCACGTCTTTATGTGTTAGCGTGGATTTGAGTTACGCTCATGCCTTTGCATGCGTGCGTGACTTTCCACACTCACGTTGTACTTGCGTGCGTGACTTTTTACGTTCACGCGATGCTTGCGTGGATTTCCTATCACGTCCACGCTGTGCGTGCGTGAATTTCTTATTACCCTTCACGCTATGCGTGCGTAGATTTCCTTTCACGCTCACGCTTGCCAGCGTGTATCATTTTATACGCTCACTCCTTCAGGCTAGACTTGGCATACCCCTTTTTACGCGCACGATTCTTGCGTGACTTGTTGGTCTTAGCATAGACTTCTTGCGTGACTTGTTGGCCTTAGTATAACCTACTAGACTTGGCGTGACTTTCTAACCTGGGTGTTACTATTTGTTCTATAACTTATTCATTTAATGATGGCATGATAATTCTTTTATTATATCCTTACGCCTTTTTACATGAACTTGATAAATCATGATAGGTTAATATTGATAATACAGATTGTTATGTGGAATGTGTCATGTGTCTTGATTGATCCATGGATACCCAGTAAGATTGGAACTTGACCTTGAGAGTTATAGACTCGACCCATTTAATGCTAATTGACTTTCATGCCTTGTCACCATTGATAATGATTATGACATGACTAATAATTGATCATGCGTTCCTAGTTGGAACTAAGAGACTGGCTAGTCGTCTTATTGAATTGAATGAATGCGACACGTTCATGTAATGAACTATTGCAATCGATTAGCCGATCCCGAATATTGGCATACAGGCACATGCAGGTTTCAAATTATTTATTTATTTATTTAGTTATTTATTTATCTTACAAAAATAGCATGTGTACTTTATGGTCAAGGCATGATTACTCCGTGGTTAGATTTGATTGTTGTATTACGCTATGTAAGACCTACAACATAGCCGCACGGGTATCGTTGTAGAGTTGCACATATCGTACCCCGTACGACAGTACTCATTTGAATGACCATGATCCACGGCATGGGATTTCACTCAACGTAGGGACTATTAAGTTAAATAAAATAATGATGGCATGGAGAGAATGGATTCCCGAGTTCTGTGATTATCGTAGCCTTGCTCACTGGCATGACAGAGATTCTGAGTATCATAGTTTTGGACAGACGCATATGATTATCTGACGGTATGTTTGAGACTCTGATTGTGGGATGTTTGACCTAGAAGGACTACTACCATTTTAATTTCGAGGACAAAATTCTTCTAAGGTGGGTAGACTTGTAACACCCAGTTTTCTAAAATGAGGGTAATTTTAAAATTTTGTATTTTAATTAATTTAATTATGATATTTATTTAATAATATGATTTTTGGTAATTTTTAATCATTTTTAAACCATTTAAATCTTGACTTGTGATTTTGGTGCATTGACTAGTGTAGCTTTAGACTGTTGACCTAGAGCCTAGTCATTGTGATTAGGATATTTGATTAGTACATTTAGCCTAGAGGATAATTGGTCATTTTAGAATTTATTGGAATTTTTAGGAATTTTTAGAATTTATTTTGGAATTGTTTGATTGAAGGTTGACTAGGTTGACTTTGACTAGCTTTGACTTTGTGACCTAACCCTAGTTAGGTTGGACTTGACTAGATATGAGAACCTAGGTTAAGTTAGGTCAACCATACTCTAGTTAGTGAAAATATTGGAGAATATTGAGTTTTGAATAGAGAGATTTAACCACAAGTCATGACATTTGATTTTTAAGTCATTTGTTTAATGGCTAGGCCCAAAGCCCATTAGCCAAGTGCCCAACCCTAACCCTAACCATTTTGTCCAGCCACTTAAACCTCATTGGGATCCCCCCCTTATAAATATTCTCTTGGAATTAGGGCTAGCCTCTAAGGAAGAACAAGCTTTAGGAAGAGGTAATGTCCCTACTTCAAAAATCCATAGAAAATCCATTTTTGCTCCTTTTTCCCCCAAACAAATTGCAATGGATTTTAATCTGAGTATTCTTGCTGTTTTGATAACTTATTCTCAGATTCAAATCAATTTGGAGGAGTTTGACTCTCAAGAGGAACCCCTCTCTTTAGAGCTTTTTGGAGAGATTTGATACATTGAGGTAACTCACCATTCCTACCATAAAATTCTGGTTTAAGTGCATGAATAGGGAGCCCTAGACCTAACCTAACTATAGGAATAAGAAACCCTAGGTTTTCGTGCCCTTTCGTGTCCAAACAGGACACGTATCAGTGACCTGTGTTACCTGTTTGATGAAATGTCTCAGAGAGACTTTCAGTGCTGTTTTCAAATTCTAACTGAATGTAAAATTGTATTTTGTTGTCGCTTAAGCATTTCTGTAGCTCTGAGCTAATCTTGAGCTTGTGTCGTGTCTCCACGACACTCGTGCACACGCCCTCGCGCACAAGCGCGCGCGGGCTACAGTGTTCCCCTGCATCACGGGCTTGATTCTGGACACGACACGAATCCTATTGACACGAAACTTTGGGAGAGTGTTGGGGCACCGTCTGTCACCCCTCTCCCCAAGTTTGGTGTCAGCTCGTGGTCGGGTTTGGGAGAAATTCCACGCGCACGAGGAATACACTGGGTCAGTGCACTGTTTTGTGTTTCCTTTTGCTGGACACGTTTGTGTCCACAAATGTGGACACAAACTCGACACACTACACGTTTATGATGTGGGGATTCAATACCTACCATTGTTTGGGTTGTTTAGTTCAAATGTAAGTTAAATTCCATTTTTCCCTATTTAGCTAAACTGTGAAACTGTCACATATAACTTGTTTCTTTCCAGTTTTAAATGTTGAAGTTTAGCATCCATTTTACCAATCTCTACTGCAAACTAATGTGGTTTGGGACCATGTATTGGATTACCTATGTGTTGGCTAAGGCCATGTCAAATTTGGTTTGATGATATGGGTTTTTGGTGTTGAAAAATCTGAGTTTGAAGTTGTTTGGTAAAACTACATGTTTAATACAAAAACCTGGGTTTTAGTTTGAAATGTGAAATCTGAATATTTTGTATTAGTTAAGGTTTGGACAGAACTGGGTTGTTGGTTTGCACTTTCAGAATTCAGTGAACTGCCTTTCTGTTAAGATCAAAACCTGAGTTTTCAAATAGAAAAGAACTGTCATTTGGTTAGTATGTAATTCATGAGTTGGGGGAGAACTGTTTTAGTAGGTTTAAGTGATGTTGTGAGTAGCCTGTCACCTTGTAACACTCACACACTCACATTGTCTCCACACACCCTTGTGTTTCCATTCTAGCACACACACATACACTTTAGCCTTGGTTGATTTCTAAGTTATTCCTACATTTACATATGTGTGTATCATATATATACCTATATATGTATATATATGTTTTCTCCTTAAATGTGTGATTGTATAAATATCATATATGGAAGCCTATGGATACTAGCCTATATGCATATAGGGATATCCACATACTTTTGTCATATTCTTATTACTATTATTATTATTATTATCAATTATTATTATTGGCTTCAAAAAAAAAAAAAAAAAATTTATAATATAAATAAATAAATAATAATAATAATAAATTTAATTTTTGAACTTTTCATAGCTTGACATATGTCCCACACTAGAAGTATGGAGAAGTGTACACCTCACCACTCCCATTTATTTCCTTTCCCTCCCCCACACACAAACACACACACAAACACACACCAACACCACCAGCACACTCACTCCCTCTCTCCCTATTTATACACACACACTCACAAGAGAAGGAAAGGGAGAAGAAAAAAAAAAAAAAACAAAACACTCCCCCCCCTACACTCACCCGACCCTCTCTCTCTCCCTCTCTTCTTCTGCTGCTGCTGCTGCTGCTGCTGCTGCTGCCGCTGCCGCTGCTGACCGCCGCCGCCCGCCGCTGCCGCCGTCCGCCTACCGCCGCCGCCCGCCGCTGCCAGCAACCGCCGGCCACCACCACCACTCCCTCTTCATCTCCCTCTCCCTCTACTCCAACTTCCCAAGAAGGGAACCCTAGGTAAATTTTTCCCTCTTCTTCCTCAATTCCTATGTTGTAGTTCAATTCCAAACTAGGTTAGATCACTAACAAAGTAATTTGTGCTTTTGGGTTCCATCTAGGGTTTGTGAAGAAATTTGGATCATTCCCAACCCAAGGCAAGTCCTCTTCTCCTCTTCTTCCTCCCTAATCCTTTATTTTTCTTCCATCTAGAGTTTAAATAGGAATTATTAAAATTCATATGGATTCTGAAATTTGTCATGAATATATATTAAATTTTGTCAAGATTTAATATACTAGGAATTTAAAATTGTGTAGCTAATCTTTAGAAATCTGAATTTCTATGTAGCATATAAATTCTTCCATCTCTTGATGTTAAGATTGAGAAATATAAGTTAAGAAATTAATCCTAATCATAATTAATTACATTCTGGAATTTTTGATAACATTTAACCCAATTTGAGGTATTTTAAAATGTTGTAACTTTGATTTCTAGCAAATGGTTAATTTTGGTAAACATTGACAAAAGTATTAAATATTCATTATAATCAAGTGGATAAAAGATCGGACACAAATAAGAGGAATTCATTTCAACACGGATTTTGGACTTGCAATTTTGGACATGAACTATTGGACTCTTCATGAACAAACAAACACATGTGAACATATGGGACTCTCCCAGGGTAAGTCTGATACATATGTGAACTGAACAACAGAACCGTTCATGGGAAGGTAAAGTATGAGGACTTGATATTTTCTTAATTCCTTTATGTGTACGCTATCTATATATATATATATACATACATATTACATATTGTATATATATATGTGTACTACCTATATAATATACATACATACATATTGTATATAAACTATCTACAAATACATCTATACATATTATATATATATGTACTATCTACATAATGTATATATACATATCTATTATCTATATACATGATATATGAGTATATGCAAATATATGTATAGTATCTACATACTATCTACCTAGTATATAAATATATATATATATACATACATATATATATATATATGTACATGTTTTCATTTTAAGTCTCTACATGTTGCCTAATATAACTTGCAAAGGAAAATTTTGGCTATCGTTGTATTGCTTGCTAAACTGCAAAAATTGCCTTCCGACTGATTGCTAAAGAAAGGTAAAATATGCTTATCTCCTCGCTTGCTAAAGGTAAAAGGTGTCTAATTATTTATCCTTCTTTACTTTTATATAAACTGCATGGTCCGGTGTTGAGAGTTGCTCCACCGAAGGGGTCGGCGAGCCCAATTATTATTTGCGTGGTTCCGGTGTTGAGAGTTCCTCCACCGAAGGGGTCGGCGAGCCCATATTTTTCTTATCATTTATATATGTTTTTTGTAAATTCTCGGGGCTCCTAAATACAAAGGAGACTCTGCCGAAATTTTTAAGAAATTCTAAGGATAGTCAAATTTTGACTTTCAGAAATTTTGGAAAACTCTCATTTAGGAAGCATTGGGCGGGGAGAACAACTGAATACTCTAGATATCCCGTAACATAATAACCATAAAAAGCTGATCAGCATTCTACATCTTTTTAGATGTCCGTACTCCTAATTGCAATAGAGAGTACTAGTCCAAGGGAGACTCAGAAATTACTACATCTATTTGACAGTAACATCAATAGATGTTCGTACTTCTATTTTCAATAGAGAGTACTAGCCCAAGGGAGGCTCCGAAATCACAGCCTGATCCCAGGTTAACGGGATTGTTCACGGGAAATATCTAGAGATTCATTCAGAGTATCGTTCTCAAATTGCATTGCATTAGATATCATCCTACTCCAAGAACAACTCTGCCCTTTACATGGGAGTAGTTTCCTGTATGCTCAAGGGAAGCAAGTCTTATACAAGCTCAAGGGAAGCTCGGAAATCTTATAAAAATATGGAGTAGTGTGATATTTACATTTAGTTAGTTAACAAAGGTATATATATATATATATATACATATAGGTTTGTACAATATATAGGTAGTACGAGTTGACTTATTCTCGTCTTTGGAAACTGCATATTTCATTTATGTTTCATTTATATTTTACCGTCCTTGACCAAGGACTTGCTTGTCGTTTCCTAAAACGACCTAGTTTTGTTCACTAGGTGAAGAAGAAGACGTCTCTGCTGAAGTGTCGCCGCAATACCTCGAGGAGTGAACCATTTCTTATAGCTAGGACGAGTACTTCTCAGTCATTTTGCAACTTGCTTTTGTAATAAATCTGTATAAGAATTGTTGGAAAAGTTCCCTGTACAATATGCTTAATGTTATAAAATTTCTGGTATTTTCCATTTTGCTGATATTACGGGCGACAATCGCGATTTCGGCGCGTAGCCTGGAGATGTGTTTCTGACGTCACCCTTCCATCTGGGAAGCGGGACGTGACAACTTTCATATGTGATGTGGTATAGGTACATTGTGCTATTGGCCTATGGTGTGTCTATTAGTCTAGTTAGACTTAGAAATGACTTGTTAGACTTAGGTTAGACTTGTTTAGACCTAGTTTGATTTATTTAGACTAGACTGACCTAGTTTGACTTCCAGAGTTGACCAAGAGTTGACTTTGGCCTAGATTGACCTAGATTCATGTAGAATGCATAGTAGAACTTCAGTTTACCATTTTTAGACATGTTGTGACTTGTACTGTTCTATAGGAGACAGACACCACTCCTCGGACAGTATATTCTCTTCAGACACTCAGGCTATCAGGCGAGTACATTCTCTGACCGTTTTATACTTGTATGGATATACATTCTTGCTCTAGATTACTGTACTTGATGCTGACACGACCGTTATCACAGATTGGTACTATATGGATCTCCTTTTGAGATGTTATCTCCTTGTATTCACTAGATACATATTGTGACGTGCGTTTCACTTCCATATTGTATTTATTGAATACCCATATCCTTGTATACTCATTGTGCATATTGTACTCTCATTATCACATGAGCCCAGGGATAGACCATTGTACACTATTGTATAACATTGTACATCCATTGTATAACATTGTACACTATTGTATAAGATAACGTAAGTGGAGAAGATCCTTGTGTATTGATTGGGGAGGGGGAGTAGAATTGGTTATGTACTCAAATCCTATTGTACAACATTATATAACTATTGTATATGTCTATTGTACACCCACGTACAATGGAGTTACCATTGCATTTTCCTAGCCGTTTACATAACCAGATTGTACTCTAAATCACATGTTCCTTACAGTTCTTACTTATCATATTTAGATATTTCTTGTTATCAAATCTCTACTGTTTTTCATATATCTTCTCCTTTCAGCGTTTCATGTACTTTACTCTATTGCATGCTTTATATTTCCTAACTCGATATGAACTGCGTGAGATGTTTTGTGCTCGCTCCCGTCCTGACTGGACCTGTTGAAAATTTTACAGAGGATGAGGAGGAGGCCTGCATAGATACCTACTATGGGGCAGCAGTGGATGCCATGTGTGACCCAGACTTCCAGCCTGATCCACTAGTTTAGAGACTGAGGCTCCCTAGTCTAGGTTTACATTTACTGTTATTTGAGATCTGATTGTATATTCTTTCATTCCAGTTTTTAGAGACTTGTATTGGGTTGGATGTTCTGTTTGTATGGCAGTAGATGCTTAGACTCTCTCTCTGATTGTATTCTGTGGATCTTCATTCCAGCAGTTATCTATCTATCTTTTATTTTCATCATTCTGCCTTAGATGTGATTGAGACTGTATATGGTTATGTCACCTCCATTCGGAGTGTATATACTGTACAGGTACCTTTATATTGTTAGATGATTAACCTAGGACAGCGTTCTACCGCCGACACTGCGGCGTAGGCTGGGCGTTGTTACGTTCTCGTACCCTCACAGTGGGTGCGGGTCGTGACAATTCTCATCCTCGGCCTCGTCTTCATCATCATCCTCATCCTCATCCTTATCCTCATCGTCGATTTTATCTGTATCCTCATCCCCGTCAAATTCTTCTTCTTCTTCTTCTTCTTCTTCTTCTTCTTCTTCTTCTTCTTCTTCTTCTTCTGCCTCAATATTTGGGACAAGACGCCTCTTTCTTCCCTGTTGACAGCTAAGTCTTGTGTATCAACCTCTTACTCCCCTCTATTTTCCTCAACAATATCTTCAACATCCATTGTATCCGACTGTTGTCACAAGTATTGGGACTTTTCGATCTGGTCCTCTTGGTATGCTGGGTCTCCAACGTTGAATGTATTTCTAGATTTAATCTTGCATACTGTCCACCAGTCAAATCGATCTCTACGATGCCTTGGATAGCTTGTATAGTAGACTTGAACAACCTGACTTGCTATCGCAAATGTATCGGACCCTCTATACCTCCTGCGATGATTTATATCGATAAATCCAAATTGTTTATCGATTCTCCAACCGATATTTGGTGTCGTATCGAACCACTCACATTTGAACATCACAATATGCATATCATATGGGGCAGTATATTGTAAATCTATAATATCCCGAAGCACTCCATAATAGTCAAAGTCCGGCTCGTCGTCATAGATAGTGCCTCTTATGCAAACACCAGAATCCTTGGTATTGATGCCGTCATTGATAAATTCGATATTTATAGCATTCTGAGTTGCCTTAAACCTGAAGCCATTAACGAAATATCCTGGCCAAGTCTTTGTTTGCTTCTTCGGTCCCAATGCCAGATAACGAACACTCTCATTAGTGAGTGTTGTTTCAGGCAATAAAACCTGTAAACAAATATTTTTTAATTTAAATGTTTTAGATTATATATTTATAATCTCAGTTACTTACGTATTTTATAAGAATATATAAAATCAACCTCAGTTATAATCTCAGTTACTTACGTATTTGCGAAACCATGACGGAAATGTACAATCAACCTCTCTTTGAAGTCCCTCATCGGTAATATAGGGTGTTCTCATTTTGACTTCATCTCTAAATACACTGTTAGAGAGAATAAGAATATATAAGTGTAGTCACTTACTTCATCAAATTAGAGATTATAACGAGTGCAAGTGTACTGACTTACTTCTCCAAATCTCTCACTTCTTGTATGTCACAGTTTAACAAGGCATATCGGTGAGCGGCATCATACTCGTCGTCAGTCAACCACCGATTTTTACTAGCCCCAACAGGCTTGCCCTTTACATTGAATATACCTCCATCCTCAACGTCCTCGTCATTCCTTTGAGGTCTATTTCGATTTGTCTTAACATGAGTATCAAAATAAATGGAGCAGAAGTTTGACACCTCTTCGATAAGATATGCTTCGTATATCGAAGTCTCTATATGAGCCTTGTTGCCAACTTTCTTCTTTAGATGGTGTAGGTATCTAGAGAGACAAATTATCTTGAGAATTAAGAATGAATTTTAAAACCCACTGAAATTCAACTTAAATTATATTGATTTTTATGTACCTTTCAAATGGGTACATCTATCGATAATGAATAGATGCACCGACACGGGCTTCGTATGCTAGATGAATCGGTAGATGCTCCATGCTGTCGAAGAAGCCAGGAGGAAATATTTTCTCCAACTTGCAAATTGTTAAGATAATCTTCTCCTCAAGTTCAACCATGTGTTGCACAGTCAACTTAGTTGAACAAATATCCCTGAAGAATATAGATAGTTCGGCCAACGGAACCCATACAGCAGAAGGCAACAACGCTTTCAAAGCAATGGGCAGTAATCTTTCCATAAACACGTGGCAGTCATGACTCTTCATTCCCGTTAGCTTACGTTCATTGAGATCAACGCATCTAGACAAATTCGACACATAGCCGTCGGAAAATCTTAAAGTAGATACCCACTTGCAGATTATTAATCTATCTTCCTTCCTCAATGTGTATTGTGCTATCGGCTTAGTTAATTGTCCACCAGCTCCCTTTTGTATCAAGTTCAGATAAGGACGCTTGCATATCTCGACAATGTCTTGTCTTGCTTTTGGATTATCCTTCGTCTTTCCTTTAATATCCATGACGGTATTGAAGACATTATCGAACACATTCTTTTCGATATGCATAACATCAAGATTATGCCTTATAAGATTATCTTTCCAATAAGGCAAGTCCCAGAAGATACTCCGTTTGGTCCAGTTATGGCTTTGTTCGAACCCATCGACACGATTGTTCGATGGATCTTCCATTACAGTGGGCAAGTCCTTTACATCTTCCCAAATATCGTATCCCGACAATCTGGCAGGCGGATGAGAAATTTTTTGTTTTCCAGCTCTGAACGCGTCCTTGTTCTTTCTCCAAGCATGACTCGCGGGCAGAAATTGACGATAACAATCAAAGAAAGAAGTTGTTCCTCCATGCTTAAGGCGGAACGCCTTACTATTTTCCATGCATATCGGACAAGACATGGTGCCGTGAGTACTCTATCCCGACAGCATACCGTATACGGGAAAATCATTGATTGTCCACATCAGTGAAGCTCTCATCTGAAAGTTCTGTTTCTTGGAAATATCATAGGTCGCGACGCCGATCTCCCACAGCTGTTTCAGCTCATCCACCAATGCTGTAAATATATATCAATATTCTTCGTTGGATTTTTGGGACCCGGTGTGATAGCTGTCAAGAACATATAAGGAGTCTTCATACACATCCATGGTGGCAGATTGTAAGGGGTCAGAATGACCGACCAGCAGGAGTATTGAGATCCCGACTGCCTGAAAGGGGCGAAGCCATCAGAACATAGCGCCAGACGTACATTTCTAGGCTCTGCAGCAAAATCTGGATGACGCAAATTGAAATATTTCTACGCCTCTCCATCCGAAGGATGTGACAATTCTCCATCGTCCTTTGTGCGTTCTTCGTTGTGCCACGTCATGTGTTCTGTTGTATTCTGAGACATATACATCCACTGCAAGCGCTTCATGATCGACAAGTAATGCATATACTTGTAAGGACGTCGTTTTCTAGTTGACTTTCCTTTTCCCCTGACTGGCTTGTAACGATCCGCATTATAGAAGCTGCAACTTTCTATATCCTCGTTCTCCTTGTAGTATAACATGCATCCGTTGCGACAACAATCTATCTTCTCGTACCCCGTCCCAGTTGTCGGACCATCATCTTCTAACTTGAACACATGGTGGTTGTGTGTTAACAAGGGCATGTAGAGATGTGCATTACATTACAAAAAAAAAAGCATCATTAAAGAGGGTTCAGATTCAGGATTTAAAAGGTAGGGTTGCTAGGTTCAAATTATCAAGTATTCAACCATGCTAGTGTATGTGTATAACAGTCAATGCCATGCATACCACTGAAGGTACATGGCATGTAACTAGCCTTGTTAGCAATACTGAAATAAAAGTGGAGTACTAGACCGTACATTCCACAGTTCATGGAATACTGAAATAAAAGTGGAGTACTAGACCTTAACTTGGATTGAAATATTCCTTGATGTACCTTTAAGGATACCTGATACCACTCTGTGGGTTCACTTGTTTTAGGGTTGATTCGGTAACACAATTATATACTAATTCTGTGGGTTCACTTGTGCCAATACAATATGTCAGTGAGCAGCACATCATTGTTCAAAATAATATGATCTACTGAATTGATCTAATATGTGTGCCGCTGGTGTATAAAAGAAATGAAAATAAAAACAGGGTATAAGGTCATGCAATCTTGGCTAGGAACTTGACAATCGCCGATCCGCATAGAGTGTTGACATCATATTGGTCGTCTCTCCATAAAAATTTCTAACAAATCTTTTTATGGATCTTTCTAATACTTCATAACTAAATTCATGATTGGAAAATACTAGTATGGTGATGATTTCTAGTAAAGTTACAAAATGATGGAAAAAAGATAGACAAGGATTTTTTATATCAAGAGAATAAAGTACAAACCTATTTGGATTAGAATCGACATCACAACACTTAAGATATGTTCCATACCACCCATGCCTAACAGGAAGAACCCCCCCAAGATTTTTAGTTACTCAATGAGAAACATACTTTGTGTGTTGACGGATATAAATATCCTCTAATGCCAATACCTTGCAATGATCCAAACCAAAAAAATATGACATGAAAACATACTTTGGTAAACTTAGATACACATGTGCACGTGTCCCTCGAGTCATTTCGTGTCCAACAAACACGACACAGACGTGTCCAGGGAGAAAAGAACACGACGTTCGTGTCCCTCGAGTCATGCACGCGTTCGTGTCCCCTCGACACGACACCATCTCTTCTCAAACATTGGGGACACGACCCTCCGCCCCACCAGCCCCCCCAGCCCCCGCCTCCTCCGCCCCCGCAGCCAAACGCCTCCCCCACCAGCCCCTCCAGCCCCCGCCTCCCCCGCCCCCGCAGCCAACGCCTCCCACGCCGCCCCCCAGCCCACGACGCCCTCGATGCCCCTCCGACCACCACGAGATCGAGAGAGAGAGAAAGAGAGAGGGGATTACCTTCGGAAGAGAGAGAGGAGAGGACGCCGCCGATCACCGAAGTCGCGGGAGAGAGAGAGAGAGAGGAGAGAGAGAGTGAAATTTGGGGGGAATGAAAAGTTCTTCCCGTCGTTTCAATTTAAGTCTGGGTCGTATATTTAGCGACCGACTAGCGACGGATAATATCCGTCGCTTGTCCGTCGTTTTATTGGATACTTGTCGACGGACTATCCGTCGCTACGTAGTCGACGATCTGTCCCGCCACTTCTTCCAAGAATTTCCGTCAAATAGTCGACTGCATAGCGACAGTTACATTTCCGTCGCTATATCTCCGATGCCCTAGCGACGGACTCGCGACCTTTTCCCACCCTTAAAATAAAATTAAAAATATATCGGCTTGTCGTCGGTACTCCGTCGGTTAGTTGTCGCAAATCCGTCGCTAACGCCGACGGAAAGAATCCGTCGCTAAAGAGCCGTCGCTAATTGACTGTATTTTGGTAGTGACGGGTTAGTAAAAATCTGGCTCTGATACCATGTAGAAAATCTGGCTCTGATACTCCGTCAGAGAGAGAGAGAAGAGGGGGAAGATTCGGGTTTGTAAAAATCTGGCTCTGATACCATGTAGAAAATAGTTGTAGTATTTTATTGATAATCTATTGGCTATTTATATCCTTACAACCTCCTCATTACATTAACTCTCTGTAGGAATATCCTATGACATATTCTCATTACATTAACTCTCTATAGCAATATCCTATGGCATATTCTAACATACCAAATATACTAGTAGGATATTCCAATACATATTCCAAAAAATACTAATATGATATTCCAAGTTCAGTCAAATCACTTGCCATAGAGTCTTGTTACTCGGGTTGTTCGACCAGGCCAGCTCTAAGAATCTCGAGGATAACTTGGGATGAGACGTTGCCGTAGTCGAAGTACCCACCCCGTTGGGTAGCCATGGTTAGTGGAGGTGATGACTAGTCCACCTACAAAGCCAGGAGGGGCCTTTGCTCTTACGGAGGCGATCGACTCCGGGAGTACTGGTCACGAGGAACCGCTGGGGGACAAATGTTGGCTGGACTTTGAGTAGTTCTAGAGCACCAGGTGCTCCATTGAAAGGATGGACTCAAGTTGAAGCTTTGTTGAAAGCTTGGTGGACGACTCGGAGCAGGATGTTGATCGGCTCTGGAGTGAGTTTGAGAACGACACAAAGGATGGACATGATGAGAAATATCATATGTTTGGATAGATTTTTAGAAATTTTAAGTTGAAAATCATTTATAAAAAAAAGAAGTTATAAAATTCTTTTATAGTTACAAATTTCAATACTTGCATCTGCAAAATGGTTTTAAGAAACAAGAGTTTAAAGATTATGTTTGGTAAAAAAAAATTTAGAAAATAATTCTTGAAATTAAATTTTGTATGGTATTGTTACGACAATTGGAAAAAAAATATTTAAAAAATATTTATAGCCGTGTGGAAAAAAATGTCCAATTTTATAGAACATTTATCAAATTTTGTCGAAAGAGATGCCATGAGAAAAGGGGTTTTTTTTTTAAAATGTACCAAAGCTAAGTTTAAACACCTGTTTTGTGAATTTTTTTAAAGTACATATTGTGTTAAGCATCCAAACACAATTTATGTGCAATTTGAATTTTTTTAAAGTACATATTGTGTTAATTCATAGCTTTGTATTGTTGTGTGATTACATGACACATAGCTTTTTAAAGTACAGTACCACATCGCTATTAAGTATCCTGCGTATCGTAACGTCGCTAAACGTCGCCAACAATCTGACATGGCAGCCAGTAACAGGCGTAGCAAAACGTCGCCATAAGTCGCTATGTTGCAACGTTATACTGTTCCGTCGGTATACGTCGCTACTTCAACGACGTCAATTACGTCGCTAAATAACGTCGTTATTGCGACGTTTGGACCTTCTGCAACTATGTAAAAAGCGGTATCATTTTTTCTTCGCTAAAAACGTCGCCAATTGCTTCTAGCGACATTTTTTTGCCTAATTAGCGACGTCAAAAATGTCGCTAATATCACTTATTCCATTAGTGCGATCGAGCGGATGTTGTCGATTGTAATGGCCACGTACACACAGGGCCGGCCCTAGGGCAAGCCCAACAAGCCAGTGGGCTTGGGCAACCCCCCGGCCCTAGGGCAACCAACCGGTCCCAAAAAATAAAAAAAATTCATCCAGGAAAAGGAAGGAACGACTGAAGCAAAGGAGGAAAGGAAAGAAACCGGAAAGGAAAGGAAATTAGCTTGAAAATTAAAGAAAGGAAAGGATGGAGCCTGTAAAACCCCTAAAATTTCTACTTTTTTTTTGTATTGATTTAAAATTTTATATTTTACGTCACGTAGTCGTATTGTACGTCGTGTACGAAAATTTTATTTTTCGAAATTGCTCGACGAGTGCGAATATGTGCGAGCGTACACATTTTTAGAATTTTTTTTTCTATTTTATAGTTTCAAAATAATATATGTAATAATTTGTTTTATCTATCGTACCAAACTTTCAAGCTAATTATTTTATTTATTTATTGGTACAAAATCCTTCATTTATAGCAATTATTGATAAATATTATTGTGCATACATTTCCTAAAAATTTTACTAGCCTATGTTAAATAAAAATATATAATTTTTGAGATTTATTAATATTAATATTTTATAATTCAAAAAGAATTATTATTTTCGAAATTATTATTATTGGTATTTTTGAAAAATATATTTAAAAATTTTGGTGACCATTTTAAATCTTGATTTAAATTTATGGATTTATTTAAATAGTTAAGTACTTGAAATTGATTTATCCTATTCGATTTTAAACTAAAATTTAATTTGATTTAAAATTGGATTTGTATTGGATTTGGATTTGATTCATTGTTTTAAATTAAATTGCGAATTATCTAGATTGGGTTTTAAATACTCCTAATTCTTATCCAATTGGAAATTTTCACATCCTATAAATAGGCAGGTACTCCTCCAACTTTTTATCATTCTCCACAAAATTCCACAACCAAAAAGTGCCGTGCATCGTGTCCGTGTCCCATATCCATAGTCTTATTCCATATTTTTACATATACATTATTCCCCCTCCGTGTCAACAATTTCGACGCGTACAACCAAATAGGAAAAATCCTAGACTATTCCTTGGCTCATCCCTTCCCCGATCGGAAACCCCCGTCACCCTGGCCGACTCCATCAAACCCAAACTCGACAGCCATCACCATTACAACCAGCACCCCCATCCCTGTCCCCGACACGGCCGCCTCCATCGGCCATCACAACAACACCGCCACAGCGTCCCCGTCGACCCGCCATTACCACCAGCATCAACCTATCACCGACACCACCACCGCGGCCACTGTCGCGGCAGGCCCGCCACCACCATCAGTAACACCACCACCACCGTCGGCATCCCGCCCCAAACCAATACCAAAATTAAGAAAACTAAACCCTAACCCTAAACTCACCTGACTACGGCCAGCGCCGCCGACCTCGCCGTGCCTCCGCGCCAAGCCACCGGCGACCGTCGCTGCATCGCTGACGCCCGACCAAGCCCTCCAGCCTCCCGTGCGCCCAACGCGACCGCCGCCGCCTTCTCCGGCAGCCCAGCCAAGCCCTCCAGTACCCTCCGATTTGCGACGCCTCCGGCTTGTCGCCGCCGGCGATATCGACCCCCGACGACCCTGATCTTCCTCCTCCGCTCTTCCCCACTTTCCTCCGCCGCGACCAGAGTCCCGACCGCCGCATCCACTTCCTCTCTCCCTCCGCCTCGCCTTGGCCGAGCCCCCGACAACCCTATCCTCACCGTAGCTCCACCACCACTTCCAGCGCCCAGCCTCCGCAACCCACTCGCCGCACTGGCCTGACCCAGCCTCCCGCTCCGCTCCGACCGGCGGTGCGCCTCCGCCGCCGCGTCGACAGTTCAGCGCCACCGCCTGACCGCTCTCACCACCGCGCCTAGCCTCCAGCGCCGCCCCATCTTCCTAACCCTCTCCCTCCAGCTCCGATCAACCGACCCTCCGCCGTCACCCCCTCTCTCTCTTCCTCTCCCTCTCTCGCCCGTCCCTCTTTCTCCCCTCACTCCTTTTCATAAGTAAATAACTTCGATTTTTTTTATGTTTTTTTTAACAACAGATGTTGTCTTCTCTCGAGGAGAAGAAACATCAGGTTTTGTTTTTTTTGTTATTTATTATTATTTATTTATTCTTTTTTACTTTTAATTCTTTATTTTATTTTATTCACTTGTTTTTTTATTTATTTATGTGTTAACTAAAATAATTTATAGGATTATTAATATTATTATTGATTATTATTACTAATTTTGTTTTGTTAATATTACAAACAATAGTGTTTCCATTTTTTATATTTATCATTACATTTATGTAATATTTTTTTTCTCCAAAACTATACTTGTAACTACAAGTATTGGACTTTGAACATCATTAAGGCTTGCATGATATATTAACAGTAATTATATATATAAGATTTATAAATTAGTTTTATTTTCCAAGTATTTATCTAAAATCATATTTTACTAATAAGTAGTTTTCAAGTTATAAAATAATTACTAGAAATTTTCAAGTATGTATTTGCCTAACATATTTTCAGGTAAAAATATATATAGTTTTAAGTATCATAAGTATTTTCTAAAATAGTATATGTATTATTATTATTCCTCAAATTCCTTCGATTATAAATCCTTGTCCATGACTAAATTTTTTTTTATCCTATTACCTCCCAATTTCGTGCTACCTATTGACCCTAACTAATTTGACCATTCTGGACTCAATGGAACTGTCCGTGTCACCATCCAAGGTCTCCTTGCATAGTTATTGCACCGAAGTCGAAGTTCGTGCCACATTGATTATCGCAGCACATCAGGCGTACTACCAGGTAAGACACCTTGCCATTTGCTGTTTATTTATTTTAGCTCATATTTCATGCATTATTTATTTTCTTTATGCAAAATAAACTGTGATACATGGCATAACCTGTTAGAACTTACTGTTCATTTATATTTCTTGCTGTGTATTATTTTCTTACAAATTAAACCTAGATTTAAGGGACCACCTTTGTGTGTTGCATTCATGGCCTTGACACGTTGTACCACGAAGATGTGTGTCGCATGTAGAACACGGAAGTGCGTGATTGGCTGGCCACCAGTACGTACAAGCCGTGCGATAGGAATAACCGCTAATAGAGATTGCATGCTAGTTCGACTTAGTGGTTATAATGGTTTTGTGTTGTGGATACAACACAGTAGGCATTGGGCGGGGAGAACAATTCCTTAGCGTATGGGCTTCGATGCACTTTTCTTTGTGACCCGGACTCTCCGCTGGAGATACGGGGTTGATCACCCATGGTTACTGACGGCCACTGACGATTCTGCGGAACGTCATGCTCTTACTGATGGGGCCTCTGGTGCCCAAGGGGGGACTATGCCGATCCTATTCAGCCTGGGCCCATGCGTAGGAAGGATTGTTCTTAACTACATATCATTTAGAATGGTTAGGCACCTTTATCCGTTAGGTACGAGTACTTTTGGTTTGGGTACTTGTATCTGACCGTGGCTTGGAACAATAATTTGTCGCGGATCAGTTCGTCACATCTTGTCCTTGTTTGGTTGTAGGTGTGATTTACTACTTCGATGAGAAGGTATTGAACCTTGTTGGGGTCCGGATACCATATTGGATTCATGGCATGAAAAGATACGTCGCCGTGAATTAGTTTACCATCTCCTGTCCTTGTTGGTTGGGGGGATGGTACGCTCGTTCAGTAGGTGCGTGTTGGACCATGTTATAATTCGATTTACTTATTTATTTTAGCAATATTTATTCAGTTTATATGGCATGATATTATGTGTCTTGTTACGTCCCTCTGAGGACCTGGTTATCTCTCCAGGTGTGTGCTATTGTCTTTCGCAGGTGTTCTAGCTCTAGCCGTGATCTTCGCTATTTCTTCGAAGATGATTGTATTTGGATCGTCTTCGCTTCGCTCGCCATACTTATTTCAATTTCCATGTATTTTTCCTTATTTTGTTGGTAGTGGATTTGTCTCCGTCCAACATATTGTATCAAGACAATTTATTATCTTTATATGAGATCTTCTATTCATTTATTTTGTGTGGATGAGATTAGTTATGGTTCTACTGTATTTTACAGCTTATGTATTTATACGAGACTTCCATATATTGGAGTATACTTCGTACGAATACAGCTGGCATGTCTACGTTCCTAGTCCTACGTATTTTGGGACTGGGGCGTTACAAGCCCAGAGGCTGAAAGGAAAGGGAAGGAAAATAAAGGAAAGGAGCTTGAAAAAGGAAAGGAAAGGCTGGAGCTCAGAGGCTGAAAGGAAAGGGAAGGAAAGGAAAGGAGCTTGAAAAGAAAAGGAAAGGCTGGAGCTCAGAGGCAAAGGAAAGGAAAGGAAAGGAAAGAAGCTTGAAAAGGAAAGGAAAGGAAAGAAAATAAAAGGAAAGGAAAGGTGCTGGAGCTCATAGGAAGGCTTGCCGGACTCGGAGGCAGGGCAGGCCCTAGGTAATATAGGCTATGTTTCTTCCATCATCCATTTTGCAAATTTTTCCTCATCCATGGACCATGTTCTCATTAATGGCAAAATTTTAATCTAACAGGTTGGGGTTTTCGAGTCTTTTAGTATGGATGGAAGCGAGTGCTTGCCCTCCATTTTCAGCTATATTCGGTTATGTGTTTTATTGTTATGTGACTAGAGAGTTTATTGGGAGCATATTGGTTGAGTAATATTCATTGTCATCTAGGGTTTGAATCGTTTGATTGGAGTTTGGTGATAAAAATACTATGAATTTTTTAGGAATTTTTATGTTGACCTAAGTTCTAACCCTAAGTATAGTTCAGTTCAATTTTTGAGTATAGTTCAGTTGTTCAATTTTTAGGAGTCTAATTAGGTTATTAAGATACCTCTTGCTTAAGTATAGTTCAGTTGTTGTCCAAAAATATGTGGTTTGCTTCATATAAATGTGAGCTTTATCCTTTGGCGTGACAACTTTATGAGATTTGTTAGGTTGTTGCTGCATGTAGCAGTCTCGAAACAATAGTTTGTCCCCTAAATGTTAAAGCATTCCTTGTACTTTACAGACTTGAATGTTATTATGGAAAGTTGAGGTGTAGAAAGTCTCAGTTCTATGTGGGTCTATATAGTACATACTCCAGCCAAATCAACATATAAAATATTTTATTTGTGTTCTTATGTTATTTTGTACTACTGAACTAAACAGTCTTAGTTCAAGATCTAGTGAGTCCAACAATTAGGTTATCTACCATCTTAACAAGGTAATAAATCATATTTTTTATGTAGTGTCACTCATTGCAATAAGGGACAACCAAAGTTTGTTTCGGCTCGGACAACCCATCATCGTGGGCCGGCCCTGCGTACACATATTGAGTGTGCTTGGGTGGGTGGGTGGGTAGGTGGGTGTAACGAAAATCAGCATGCGACCACTCGATTTGTATGCAGAACGAACGCGGAATCGATGGTCAATCAATCAACCAGATTTTATTGTGAAAGCAAAATCCTCCTCTTGGTGTGTACCAATTTCTGGATCGGCACCTTTTTTTTTTTTTTCCTTCCTCCTCCAGTCTCCTTTCATCGACTCACGCATTTCAACCTTACATATTCAAATCCATCTTTGATAATTACCAATCAGCGAATATAGACCGTGTGCGTATATGCTCACCAACCAGGTTCATGGACTTTTTCTTGTGTTGAACCAACCCAACTATGACAATTAAATAATAAAAATGTTAGGTACGAGTACAACATCTATAAAGCCGCATGTTACAACAACATTCTTGCACTAACAAAAGAAGCAACTACGACATATTAGGTGGCCAAGCACAACAACATGGGCTTTACTGTCACGAAGGATTCTCAAACCTTAGTCGTCCCTTCCGGGCCGACGCCCTCCGGATGCCTCCCCCTCTCCTTCTTCGACCGGCTGCCGATGGTCAGGATGTTCGGGGAGATGATCCACGTGTTCGGGCACGGGGTCGAGCCGGCGAGGGTCATAAGGGAGGCGGTGGCTAAGGTCCTGGTGCCCTACTACCCGGTCGCGGGGCGGCTCACCGAGGACACCGACGACGGGCTGCTGCAGGTCGCGTGCACCGGAGAGGGAGTGTGGTTCGTCGAGGCGTCGGCGGACTGCAGCCTCGAGGACGTCAACTATCTCCGGAGCAAGCCTCTGATGATCCCCAAGGAGGAGCTCCTCCCTTCCCCTCCTCCTGGCGTCGACGACAAGGATCTCATCTTTATGATACAGGTATCAATTCTCTCTTCTTCTTCTTTTTGTCCTCCAGTGTTGGATGGAAGACGGTGCCCGGCGTAATAGAGCAGGGCTAATTTTGACAATTATGCTATTTGCCTACAAAATATTTGGGATGTCATTTTTTCATTATGTGCCATCTGACATAACAGCCGACATAAAAACGATAAATTTTAGCCTCAAAAATTAATTACCTAATTTTTTAATATTAATATTAATATTAATATTAATATTAATATTAATTATAATTATAATTATAATTATAAGGTTAATTTTTATGTTAATTATCATGTTAATTTAATATTAATTTTAATATTAATTTTAATGTTAAATTTTGTCATGTCAGCTGTCATGTCAACAATCATGTTATATGTCACATAATGATTGATTGTATCATCCAAATTTTTTGGGAGCCAAATAGAATTTTTGTAATTTTGTTGCACACTGTATTGTATGTCTTTTATCTACTGCATTTTTGATTTCCATCATAAATAAAAAAATAATACGTCCATATTATTCGATCCACTAATTTTTTTCTATCAAGCCAGAATTTTTATGTCCCTCGTCGACAACCACTTGGGTCACTCGGCATAACAACAAGGGCAATGGTAGTGGTAAATCGTGAGTCTCGGTGTTGCATCATTATGCTATTAATGGAGGGATTCAATACTCACTATTGATGCGTAGTGAGCTGGTCCCACTAAATAATTTCTCACAGCCAACCAAGATGTCCTTATCCAAGACACCCAATTATTTCATCTTCTATTTATACGGGTTAATAATAGAAATTCTATAGACTATTTTGGTACAAATTTTTTTTTTTCCTCTTTTCTATTTTCGTAATAAATTCAAGATAAAACTAACAATTGAACTTCTTTTTTTATGCCACCAGTGTGGCTGAGTAGTTATAGTTAGGTTTGGTTCGGAATAAAGAGTGTTAAAATAATTACTTTCACGTTTTATATAATAGAGGAAGTGTTGTCTCTTGTCCTGACTCCTACAAACAAGTCTATGTAGCGTCCAGAAAAGGACACTACCGAACCGTATACCTAATAAGGAGAGATCAGGTAGCAAGACAAATCACCTTTAAGAGAGTACAATGAAATAACGGGTGAGCATTATTTAATTTTGGACCGAAAATTGAATCTAATCGAACCGAATAAGAGGTTAGATTTGTTTTGAAAAATTTTCGATTCGATTTCGATTTTAAAAATAATTCGATTTTGGTTTAGGTCCAAAACCGCAAACAGAATAAAACTTATACAATTATGAATATTCTCAATTTTGAACATATTTTGTGATTAAAAATATATATATTCTGTAAACAACAATTATGTGTATAACACCGTCAAAAAAAAAAATTATGTGTATATGTTTTAAAGTCCAACTTTGATAATTTAACAAATAGTCCAACTTTGGATACAACTTTGAAATACAATAAATGAATGTATGTATAAAAAATTATATTTTTAAATATAATTTAACCATAATCACAGTTTTGAACCCAACCCATTAAACATTAGAAATTGTTTAACCGAATAAATCGAATTGATTATTCGTTTCGATTTCGATTTTAGATTTTCAGAATTTTCTTTTATTTGGTTTTGACTATTTTCCTTCGGTTGAGACCGAATAAACCAAACGCTCACCCCTACAAATAACTATACAAACTCAAAAAATGCAGCATTAGTGCAATATGCTTGTTTCCTATTTAATGTATTAAATGAGAATAAAATTACAGAAATTTTTATCTAGAGTAATTTTTTTTTACCTAATTTTACCTATTTAATGTACCTATTTAATGTAACTAATTTTACCTATTTAATGTACTAAATGAGAATAAAATTACAGAAATTTTTATCTAGAGTAAAGAATTTTACCTAATTTTAATGTACCTAATTTTACCTATTTAATGTACCTATTTAATGTACCTAATTTTACCTATTTAATGTACCTATTTAATGTACTAAATGAGAATAAAATTACAGAATTTTTTATCTAGAGTAATTTTTTTTTTACCTAATTTAATGTACCTAATTTTACCTATTTAATGTACCTATTTAATGTACCTTATTTTACCTAATTTTACAAAAAATTTATATTGTTTCCAATTTAATGTACCTAATTTTACCGAATAAACCAAACGCTCACTGCCAATGGAGCGCGCAAGGCGGACGCGCCATCAATGATGGCGCATGCTGTGGGGGAGGGGCCAACCAGCCTTTTTGGGGGGGGGGGGGGGGGGGGGAGGGAGGGAGGGGGTAAGGTGCTTTGGTTTTGGGAAAAGTGTGCTTTGGAAGAGTAAATTGGTCACGCGCGTCCCTCCACGTGCGCCATGGGCGCTGGCGCGTCCCGCCACGCGCGTCATAGGCGCTGACGCGTTCCGTCTGACATCCCTCCAAACCCACCGTTGGTTATGGATATTGTCGTTTCGTTACCCACAATGCAAATACACTAAACTTTTTACTTTTTTTATAAACTAGGTAAAAAAATTTACTCTTGATAAGCATTTCTGATAAAATTATGAAACTCCACAGGAGAATGACAAAGCGAAGAAGAAGATCTATGATCATATATATATATATATATATATATATATATATATATATATATATACTTGCAGTTTGTGTTTGAAGAAATTCAGATACTGACGAGGGTTTTCCTGAACTGGCCAGGTTACACAATTCAAGTGTGGTGGGTTCACCGTCGCGCACAAGAACACTCACGTAGTCTTCGACGGCATCGGAACGGGACAATTCATCACCGCGCTCAGCGAGCTAGCCAGGGGGCTCGAGCAGCCCACGGTCAAGCCGGTGTGGTGCAGGGAAGCCATCCCGACCCCGAACATCCCGCCGATCAGCATGTCCGACTTCCCCGCCATACCGAGCTTCGTCTTCGAGCACCGCATCCTCGACATCCCCCTGCACGACATCAAGCGGGCGAGGAGCCAGTTCATGGAGGAGACGGGCCTCCGGTGCTCGGTGTTCGACATCGTGTCCGCGAAGATATGGCAGAGCCGGACCCGCGCCATCGGCCTCCGTCCCGAGGCGGAGGTCTCCGTCAACTTCACCGCCAACATCCGGCAGGAGCTGTTCAAGGAGCTGCCGGCGGAGGGGGGGTACTACGGGAACTGCATACACAACATAAGCATCAAGGCGACGAGCGGGCGGGTCGCGAGCGAGCCGCTCGTCGAGGTCACGAAGCTGGTGAAGGAAGGGAAGGAGGGGCTGTCGTCGAAGTTCGCCAAGTGGCTGCGGGGGGACCCTTCGGAGCACAAGTTCGGCACCATCGACTACGGGACGATGTGCCTGACGGACCTGAGGCGGGCGGGGTTCTTGGAGGCGGACTACGGGTGGGGGACGCCCAACCACGTCGTCCCCTTGAACGATTCCCAGATCGGCATGTGCATCCTCATCAACTCGCCTCCGCCGATGACCGGCATTAGAGTGATGGCGAGCTGCGTCGAGAAGGAGCACTTGGATGCATTCTGCCATGAGATGGAGAAGCTGAACTAGCACACCCATCGGAAGGTTACTACTACTACTATACGAGATCGCCTGTGTGGAGACTAGTTCAGGAGGAAAAAATGAACCTCAATCGTTTATTCAATACTTTGTTAATTAATAAAGCTCTTCAATGAAAGTGCCCAGTTGGTTAATTAATCCGTATTATTGTTTGACAATTTGTACAAAAATATGTCGTAGTTGAGCATTTGCACCTTGGTTTGTTGTTCTTGTATTTCAGGAGCCAATAGACAAGTTATTACATGTTTCATAATTGTTATATTAGTGTTCACTTTGATCGAAATATGACCGATTAGAAGAGTACATTCTGTTTTTTCTGGGCCGATATAGTTGGTCGTAAAACGCCGCAAAAATGGCAGCAACCCATCTGAAGATAACAAATCTTCCGTTCTCGTGCAAGCACCAAGATAGATCAAACACAATATAAGTTCGATGACTATGTCGTATTGACAAATCACAATCGATATATCTCAATAATATAAGATTAAGTACAAATATGTTGAACCATTTTTCACCAAGTTCGACCCCACACCAATCTCAAGGAAACAAAAGAATCTTACAATTGAAATCATTCCACCAACCCTGTGATGATCTCTCTGAACAAAGGAAACGACTCCTCGAAAAGATTTTTCCTCCTATCTGTCTTGAAGAATGGGTACTAAGAGCAAACTACAAATTTTTTCTTAGATTCACTTGAATTTCTCACATGAGCCTATGTCACGCCCCGCTCCCGTAGGAGCGATCGTCCTCGCTAAGGTGTGATGCCGCACGAGCCTAGATTGCGCTCGTGCAAGGCAGGTTCCATAACGACCGATTACAGCGGCGGCGACGGGGTCGTCGCACAGAAGTCCCAAACAGATACATTGAATATGCAGCAAAAATTTGAAACAAGAACACATGAACACAAGTCATTCAAAAGAAACTCTTTTATTGATATTGAATATATACAAGATTACATTTGTGGGCGCAAGGCCAATTTACAAGTCTCGCGTGCTCACTTTTCTCTCATTTACAAGTCACTCTGCTCTCTCTCATCTCTCGATACAATGTATGATGTCAGCGGAAGCTTCGAAAGGCGATGTCCATACATTATGTCCTGTATAAGTCTTCAATCCACGCGGCCGCACGCTTCGAGTCGCCAAGGAACTCCATGCCTCGACGCATCCAAGCGAGCTCCGCGCAACGAGCTTCTACCTGTGCCTGCACATGAACACTGTGTGGGTGTCAGTACTCAACTGTACTGGCGGAGTGAGCTTCTCGCCCACCCATACATAACCGACACGTTCATTTACTTTGTGCAGCTTAAACCCTTTCGATTGTCTTTCTAGTCTTGTCTTAGGATCAGTTTTAAGACTTGACGTCTAACCAACTCGACGCGCAACGACATGGTCGTGCTATAATTCCAACGTGTGTTTCGATCGAGGCGGTGCCTCATCGTGCATGAACTTGACCAAACTTGAACTCGGGACGGCAGGGTCGTGCCACATTCTATTTGCGACTTAGACATACTCGAGACAATGCTATGCCGAGGAGTAACTTACGCGAACTCGGCCGTTCCAAGACCTTTACTTAAACTTCAGCGCCACTAGACCAATTCTCGTGCCAACGATTCAAGTGCCAAGGACGGCAATGGGATAACTCGTGCAGGCCGTGCCTCTAGACCTTGCTTAGACTTGTTCGTGCTTCAAGATTAGGTCGTGCCTAACGACTCCCTGACTTAGCCAACAATGCCGCTACGCGAAAGCCAATACGCGAATGCCAATATTTGATACGCGAAAGCCATGCTTTGTGCCGAAGCACGTATCTTGCTAACTTGATACATGTCATGCTAGACGGTCGCATGATTCGACCAACGTCGTGCTAGTACTTGACGCTATCCAAAGGCAAACATGCGGTGTGCCGCTATTCTGCCAACGCATCTACATGAGTGGTCACTAGCAATGTCAAGCTATCATAGACTCGGCTCGAGATCTCGGCTCGTCCCTCACGGGTAGCTAGCCCGGAGGCGCTTTGTATCTCCTATGCGATTATCCAGCATCCTACCGTGAGCCGCCTCGTTCCTCCCGGGCCAAAACGGTCCCTTGGCCTAGGCAACCGCTCGAGAAAACTACACCTTGTCGACAAGTTGTCCAATGACCATGCAACTCGATCTACCAAGTCCTTCCTTATTCATGACCATGTTTTTCTTCTTTCTATCAAGACTTATCAAGACTTAGCGAGACTCCCAAGTAGGAGGACCGATCTCGGCGACAACAAGTCGCGTGGACTTCCTTTGTTCGTGGCAAGCTTTCACTAAACCGACCATAGCTCGTGCCTTAGACAGACCCGATTCTCTAGGCACGCTAACGCTCAAGTCATATACTTTACACGACGAGCCTCGTTCTCAAGGGGCTACGCGACTTGACAACTGCAGCTAGAGCGGGACAGTGCTAGAAATGGCTTCGATAGTCCAGCACAACTCTTGTCTTACTTATTCAGGCAATGACTCGACGAGCAAAGGCTACGCCGAGCTTCACATCGAGGGAACGTGCTAGGCACGGGTCGACTTGGACAACCAACTTTTCGGGTGCCTAGACTTAAGCCAACGAGCCGTACGAGACGACTTAACTTGTGGGACGTGCGAAGGCTATGCCAAGCCTTGCGGGACAGGACCGTGCATGCTTTGTTAGGCATTCATGCGGGCGACGCCTATGACTTAGGCTAATTCGAGTGTCGGGACAAATCGACGGGACCGTGCATGCTTTACCAAGCATTCACGCAGGCGACGCCTAGGACTTAGGCTATTTCAAGTGTCGGGGCAACTTAACAACTTAAGCCAACTTCTTTCTCCCAAGCCACGGGATCGAAGGGTCGTGTGTCATTTGAAAGCACGCTGAGCCGACTTCTATGCAGACCGTGGGACCATTTTCCATGTTCTAGGACATTTCGACCCGACGGGATTATTTCCTTAGCTATGTTGGTGCGTAGCTTTTATATTAGCCTACTTGTGCAAGTTGAAAACACGCGCATTATTAAGTGAAGGCTAAGATGAGGCAAGTTCACCGAAACTACCCCACCTGAGCGAGGAGTCGCCTCGGGCGAGCGAGCCCTGGAGCAGCCGTTGCACGGCTAAGTTCCAACGCCGTCGGCGCTTCGATTTCTCCGATTGACTTTGCGGGTGTCACGCCCCAGAACCAGAATACTGGAGAGCGGAGGAATGACTCAGCCAGCTACGTATTACGGGTAGATGAATACCGTATAATACGATCAATGCTGTCTACAAGACGAGGGGGTGCATACGACATGAAAGTCTCACTATGGTCACTTCACATCTATTGTCTCAATCATTCAAACAAGAAACAAAAATAGAGAACATATAAGATAAAGCAGTAAGGCATCCCAAACGCTTAGTCAAAATGTTCTTTGATATCTGGCTTTACAAAACATAGCTAGATGATGTAGCAAGGCGTACACAATTGTTATCAGCTGCAGCCTGACTTAGTTACAATTATGTAAAAGTAAGTACAAGACGATCCGACTAACATGTCGGTGCCAAACGGCAAGGTATAAAGTAGATAACAAAACGAGCGGGAAAGTAAGAAACCTACTCGAGTCCTCCTGCGATCATCCCTCTAGTGTTGACCATCTTGGAGGTAGAAGTAAGCTGAGTCCTCGGGAACCGGCTCTAAATCTGGCCATACAAAACCAGAGAGGTTAGACCTCTAATAGCAAGTACCACAAGGAAGCACGACATGAGAACTAAAACCAGTAATGAGAAATATGATAAAATAGATCTCTGCTTGCCACTAAGGTTCTCATAACATCACGACACTTTGAACCAACCTCCCAACCAAACAAGGACAGAAGTTGGCCCGTCATGTCCTGACATTCTGATCATCTTAGTTAGGCAACAGAGTAGGTACAGTACATAAACAAATCAATTTAAACGGCCATTCAACTACTACGGCTTGCTACTGTGTGTTCCAAGTTATTCTGGAATTATGCAATAAAAGATTCCTCAGTTCTTACTATGTGCAAGCAAGGCTAGTTTACCCAGTCAATCAATTGCGCCAATCATGAATTAGACGAGTCCCAGCAGGACGCCCGTCGTCAATATATAATATACAATAAATAATATAACCAGATACCGTTCCGTGCCCGTGTGGCAGGTTTGCATTATCTGTGGGGACCAGCCGACCTGTCGGGCACTTAATAGTCCCAAGAGGGCTGCCATGTAAGAACTCGGAAATCCATTCTCTCCATGCAATTATTATTTTATTTAACTTAATAATCTCTATGTTGAGTGAAATCCCATGCCGTGGATCATGGTTATTCAAATGAGTACGTTCGTACGGGGTACGATATGCGCAACTCTACAATGATACCCGTGCGGCTAGGTTGTAGGTCTTACATAGCGTAATACAACAATCAAATCTAACCACGAAATAATCATGCCTTGACCATAAAGTACACGTACTGCTTTTGTAGAAAAATAAATAAATAAATAAATAATTAATTAGATTGAAGCATACATGTGTCTGTATGTCGAGGTTCGGGATTAGCCAGTCGATTACAATAATTCATAGTTAATATGAACGTGTCTCATTCATTCAATTCAATAAGACGACTAACCAGTCTCTCAGTTCCAACTAGGAACACATGATCAATTATTAGTAAAATTACCCATCAATGTTAATTCGTACCAAGGCATGAAAGTCAACTATTATAGAGCAAATAGAAACACAAAGGTTAGATTACGCCAAGTCAGGCTACGCTCAAGTCAGGCTACGCTCAAGTCAGGTACGACTTCTTACTATCCAAGCCAGCGTACGCAAGTCATACGCTTCCAAAAGGCAGCGTATGAACTCCATACGACTCCTTACTATCCAAGCCAGCGTACGCAAGTCATACGCTTCCAAAAGGCAGCGTATGAATTCCATACGACTCCTTACTATCCAAGCCAGCGTACGCAAGTCATACGCTTCCAAAAGGCAGCGTATGAACTCCATACGACTCCTTACTATCCAAGCCAGCGTACGCAAGTCATACGCTTCCAAAAGGCAGCGTATGAATCAATCTACGCTGTGCTAAAGAGCGCGCGCAACTCAGTGGTGCAAGCTAAAAAGCTAGCGCACACTGCTCACTGTCTTCTCCAAAACAGCAAGAACTCCATGGTTTGCACCCAAGGCTTCACAAGTCCATAACTTGGTCAAAACAAGTCCAAATCCAACTTTCCAAAGGTCAAATTTGGGTAGAATAAAATTCTCTACAACATGGGACCATCAAAACTTGCAAACAAAGAAGTTTGATAGATCAAAACCACCAAAATCCGAAAATAACTCATTTCTAGATCTACAAAAATTAAGGCTTCGAAATAAAAAATGCCAAGTTCTAAACTCTTTTAGGATCATGAGAGGAAGATAAATGAACTATAAAAACATGGGTTCTCATGGGAAGCAAGTTGTACTTGCCTACGGTTTGGTAGGTGGAGGGAGTGATGAGAAAGAAGAAGGAGAGTGATGGTGAAGGAAAAATAATGAAGAGAGAGAAAAGGGGGGGTTGGCTTTAAATGAAAAGGTGGTGGTAGGTGGGGGTGTTAGGTTTGGTTCATGTTGAACCAACTAACTAAACCAAACCAAGCCGAACCCAAAGTCTAGCTAAAGCAGAAAAATAAAAGCAGAAAGTAAAATGCAAATAATTAATTAACATAAATTTAAAGGAATTTAAATACAGGATAATACATGATAAATATTAAATAATTATATTTGAGTAGTACATGTATAAAATACGCATTCTGGGAACGGGAAGTGACATCTCTACCCTCCTTAGAAAAAATTCCGTCCTCGAAATTTCAAATCCAAGCAGGATAGAAATATCGGGGCTAAACTAATCTAAGTACAAGCAATTCAATCAAGCAATCATTTTACAATGTCCATAGCAAGTAACATATCTATATTTAACAATATACGATATCAAGCAATTCTACCCAAAAAGTGATAAGCATGAGGAATCAAGACAATCAAGGTACACAGAAAAATATACCTTGTGAGTCAAACAGGTGTGGATACCGTGATCGGATATCATCCTCACGTTCTCACGTTGACTCTCCCAAAGAGTGATGACCCCAAGCAACCCGGACAAGGTTAATTGTTCGGTTCTTGAGTATCTTCTCTCTTCGGTCCAAGATGGACACAGGCTGCTCCTCGTAAGACAGGTTGGTACCAACAACCAGTTCTGAATAATCGAGGATATGGCTGGGGTCTGATACATACCTCCGCAATTGAGATACATGAAACACGTCATGCACCTCTCGTAACGAAGGTAGAAGGGACAAACGATAAGCAACATCGCCTACCCTATTAAGAATAACAAATGGGCCTACGTATCGTGGACTCAACTTCCCGCGAACGCCAAATCTAATGACCCCGCGGGTAGGTGAGATCCGCAAGAACACGTGGTCCCCAACAGAAAACTCTAGCGGCCTACGATGCTGGTCCGCCCAATGACGATGCCGATCCTGCGCAACACGAAGTCGCTCTCTAATTTCCTTAATCACTTCAACCGTCTGGATAATCATTTCTGGGCCTAGCATCTTCCTTTCCCCGATATCATCCCATGCTAGTGGCGATCTACACTTCTTATCGATCTACACTTCTTACCATATAGTGCCTCAAATGGCGCCATCTGGATACTGGCTTGATAACTGTTATTGTATGAGAAATCAACTAAGTGCAGGTGGCTTTCCCAAGATCCTCCAAAATCCAGAGTGCAAGCTCGCAACATATCTTCCAAAGTCTGAATTATCCTTTCTGATTGCCCGTCCGTCTGCGGATGGTAAGCCGTGCTAAATCTTAACTTGGTACCCAGACTATGATGCAAGCTCTTCCAGAAATGTGATGTAAAGCGGGTATCTCGGTCTGACACAATACTGACAGGGACTCCATGCTGCCTGACTATCTGTTGCAAATACAACTCTGCCAACTTTTCTGTAGATTGCCCTACTCTGAAAGGAAGAAAATGTGCTACCTTTGTAAGCCGATCTACTATCACCCAAATAGCATCTTTACCACTTGGTGATCTCGGTAAACCGGTCACAAAGTCCATTGTGATGTGTTTCCACTTCCATTCCGGGATAGGAAGCGGTTGTAATAATCCAGCTGGCCTCTGCTGTTCTGCCTTTACTTGCTGACGTATCAAGCAACGGGAAACAAACCTAGCTATCTTCCTCTTCATCCCGTTCCACCAGAAGTGCTGCTTGATATCTTGGTACATCTTGGTCCCTCCAGGATGTATAGAATACTGAGAACTGTGAGCTTCTATCATAACTTCCTGTCTGATATCTCCACTAGGTACACATAGACGTGATCCAAACCTAAGCATACCATCTTCGTGGATTTGCATCTCTTTTCTGAGCCCTGACTCACATTCTGCCCTAAGCTTCTAAATCCTTGGGTCCTGTGCCTGGGCCGCCTTGATCCTGCCTACCAAGTCGGATTGAACTTGTAGATTCGCCAAAATTTCTATATCATTAGGAAGTATAACTTCGATGCCCATCTCCTGAAGGTCTTCTAAGATGTGCTTCTGCGTTGTCAACATAAATGTGCCGCCTCTTCTGCTGAGAGCGTCTGCTACCACATTAGCCTTGCCTGGATGATACTGAAGCTCCACGTCATAATCCTTGATCAGCTCTAACCATCTTCTCTGCCTCATGTTCAGCTCCTTCTGAGTAAAGATGTACTTCAGACTTTTGTGGTCTGTGTACATGTCTACTCGGTCACCATATAAGTAATGCCTCCATAGCTTCAAAACAAATACTACTGCCGCCAACTCTAAATCATGAGTTGGATGATTTTTCTCGTGGTCTCGAAGTTGCCTAGATGCATACGCTATCACCTTCCCATGTTGCATAAGGACACATCCAAGTCCTTTACCTGACGCATCACAATATACGGTAAAACCTCCGGGTCCAACTGGCAATGTAAGAATAGGTGCTGATATCAACTTCTGCTTTAATTTCTCAAACGATGACTGGCATTCTGTCGAACAGACAAATGGCACATCCTTCCGTGTCAAGCGGGTCATGGGTGCTGAAAGTCTTGCAAAATCTAACACAAATCTTCTGTAATATCCTGCCAATCCCAAGAAACTTCGTACATCAGCTACGGTCTTGGGTACTGGCCAACTCTCTACTGCTTCTACCTTCTTGGGATCCACTGCTACTCCAGCTCCTGATACGATATGACCCAAAAATAAAATGTGATCCGCCCAGAACTCCCACTTGCTGAGCTTGGCATACAACTGGTTCTCTCTCAGAACCTGCAACACTTTCCTTAGGTGGTCTTCATGCTCCTCTTCACTAGCAGAGTGCACAAGAATATCGTCGAGAAATACTACGATAAACTGATCTAAATACGGCATAAAGATATGGTTCATCAAATCCATGAATATAGCTGGAGCATTGGTCAAACCAAACGGCATTACTAAGAATTCATAATGTCCATACTTCGACCTGAATGCTGTCTTGGGAATGTCTTTCTTTCGAACCCTCACTTGATGGTACCCTGAACGAAGATCTATCTTGGAGAAAACTCTAGCTGTGCTCAACTGGTCAAACAAGTCGTCGATCCTGGGTAGTGGGTACTTATTCTTTACTGTTGCCGCATTAAGCTTCTTGTAGTCGATACACAATCTGGATGATCCATCCTTCTTCCCCACAAGTACCACTGGTGCTGCCCATGGCGATATGCTGGCTTGGATAAACTTCTTCTCCTTCAGTTCCTCTATGTGCTGATATACCTTGGCCTGCTCTGAATCCGCCATTCTGTAAACCCGATTTGATATCGGTTTAGTCCCAGGTGCCAATTCTATACTGAACTCAATATCTCTAACCGGTGGCAGACCGAGAAGTTCTTCGAAAAATACGTCTAGAAATTCTTCAACTACCTTCGGAACCTGAACTTCTTCCATTGCCGTTATTACACCTTGCTCTTGCTGAGTTGCCTCTGATCTGACTAAGGTGAATCTCTTCATGCCTGGAATATCAAAAGATACACTCCCACTACGACAATCTATTGTCGCATGACTGTCTTTCAGCCAGTCCATGCCTAAGATAACGTCGAAATTTCCAACAGGAAATTCTATCAACTGGGCGGGTAAGGAATGCCCGCAAACTACAACACTACATGCTAGAATAACTCTACTAACTCCTACGAGCCCATTGCCAGTGAGTATATTCAACCTCCCTGGCAATGCCTCGAACTCCATTCCTAGCCGTGCCGTAAATTGTGCAGATATAAATGAGTGTGATGCTCCTGAATCAAACAATGCTACTGCGGGATATGAGCCGACGAGAATTTTACCTGCCACAACATCTCCTGATGCCAATGCCTCCTCCAAGGACAGAGTGAATGCCTGCCCTCAACCTTCTTGCTGGTTTCCATGCGGTGGCCTTGTCTGGTGCTGCTGCTGGCCCCTGCCTTGATGATGCTGGGGTGGTCTATGCTGGTGCTGCTACATCGACGGTCCCTGCTACCGAAACATCTGAGCCTGTGGCATTAAGGACGCTGGGCCAATGGTCTCACTGCTACTGCTGGTCCTCGATACTGCCCTGCCCCTGGTGCTGGCAGAGCAGGAAACTGTTGCCCTGGTCCTCCTGACCTCGAATTCATGGGACGTGTGGTAACCCGATGATCTGGATTTCTACATATCAAACACAGTCCGTTTAATGCCCGACACATATCTCTAGTGTGCCCCATCTTCCCACAATAAGTACAGCCCGCTGGGGGTTGCTGGTTCTTCTTCTGTTGCTGCTGCTGCCTGGGTGGTGGTGCTGGCCCTCGCATTGCCACATCGTGAATACGAATGCCAAGGGATGGTACTGTTGTTCAGGGTGCTGCTCCCCCTCCTCCTTCAATCTGACTGTGAGATCTCTTCTGACCTCCAGTCCTTACTGTGATCCTCTGAATGGTGATCTCATGCCTTCGGGTTGCCGTCAATATCTCATCAAAAGTCTGGTAATTGTGCCCCTCTATCAATTGCAAGAGCTCAAGATGAAACCCTTGCTGAAACCTCATAGCCCTCTGGCGCTCCGTCGCTACCATCTCTGGGGTAAACCTACTTAATCTGCAGAACTCCGCTGTATAAGCATCTACCGTCTTACCGGCCTGCTTGAGGTTGATAAACTTCTGTTGTAGCTCAAACTGTGCCACAACTCCATAATACTTCGTCTTGAACCTTGCAGTAAAATCGTCCCAAGCCACAGGACGTCTGATGCCTACCTCCTCTGATTCCCACCAATCACGTGCGAAATCCTGAAGTAACAACTTCACCTGATCCACACGTTCTTCTGCCGGCACCTTAGCGGCTGTCAAAATAGCCTCAATATCCTTAAGCCATGCATCTGCTGAGATGGTATCCTCCGTTCCTTCAAAACGACAGGGATTAAACTTGCAAAATCTGGTCGATGCTCCAGAATCCGGCCTTGCCCCTTTTTCCAAAGCTGTCTGCAACCCTTGGTTGAGTAGTACATTCTGCTCTTGTAACTGAACGTGCATGCGCTGCTGGGCTAACATCTGGTGTTGCTGAGTAGCCATCATCCCTCTCATGATCTCCAGAAGGGCTGTTGTGTCCAATTCCACAGGGGTAGGTGGAACTATTGGTGGTGTTGGAACCTCCGGATACTGCGGTCCAACTGCTGGTTCTACTATCACCTCTTCTTGAATAGTCTCATGAAGTGGTTCTGACCCTTGTTGCTGACCAACCTGGTCAGGTTGTCCATGCTGCCCTTGTTGTTGTTGCCCAATCCTGACAGATGCGGACGAGGTGCCCCTAAGAAAAGGGACAAGAAAACCATCAAACGACCGGAAAGGAAAGATCAATGAAGTCAAGGGATACTGGAATGTCAAGATAGAATTGAGAACAACGAATCATGAGATCAAGGGGGAACGTGTGTGATTGAGACATCCTACAAATCAAAATACCCCACAAGTCTGAAATCAGACCTGCATGGGCCACCACTAAAACCTTGTCACGCCCCAGAACCAGAATACTGGAGAGCGGGGGAATGACTCAGCCAGCTACGTATTACGGGTAGATGAATACCGTATAATACGATCAATGCTGTCTACAAGACGAGGGGGTGCATACTACATGAAAGTCTCACTATGGTCACTTCACATCTATTGTCTCAATCATTCAAACAAGAAACAAAAATAGAGAACATATAAGATAAAGCAGTAAGGCGTCCCAAACGCTTAGTCAAAATATTCTTTGATATCTGGCTTTACAAAATATAGCCAGATGATGTAGCAAGGCGTACACAATTGTTATCAGCTGCAGCCTGACTTAGTTACAATTATGTAAAAGTAAGTACAAGACGATCCGACTAACATGTCGGTGCCAAACGGCAAGGTATAAAGTAGATAACAAAACGAGCGGGGAAGTAAGAAATCCACTCGAGTCCTCCTGCGATCATCCCTCTAGTGTTGACCATCTTGGAGGTAGAAGTTAGCTGAGTCCTCGGAAACCGGCTCTAAATCTGGCCATGTAAAACCAGAGAGGTTAGACCTCTAATAGCAAGTACCACAAGGAAGCACGACATGAGAACTAAAACCAGTAATGAGAAATATGATAAAATAGATCTCTGCTTGCCACTAGGGTTCTCATAACATCACGACACTTCGAACCAACCTTCCAACCAAACAAGGACAGAAGTTGGCCCGTCATGTCCTGACATTCTGATCATCTTAGTTAGGCAACAGAGTAGGTACAGTACACAAACAAATCAATTTAAACGGCCATTCAACTACTACGGCTTGCTACTGTGTGTTCCAAGTTATCCTAGAATTATGCAATAAAAGATTCTTCAGTTCTCACTATGTACAAGCAAGGCTAGTTTACCCAGTCAATCAATTGCACCAATCATGAATTAGACGAGTCCCAGCAGGACGCCCATCATCAATATATAATATACAATAAATAATATAACCAGATATCGCTCCGTGCCCGTGTGGCAGGTTTGCAGTATCTGTGGGGACCAGCCGACCTGTCGGGCACTTAATAGTCCCAAGAGGGCTGCCATGTAAGAACTCGAAAATCCATTCTCTCTATGCAATTATTATTTTATTTAACTTAATAATCTCTATGTTGAGTGAAATTCCATGCCGTGGATCATGGTTATTCAAATGAGTACGTTCGTACGGGGTACGATATGCGCAACTCTACAACGATACCCGTGCGGCTAGGTTGTAGGTCTTACATAGCGTAATGCAACAATCAAATCTAACCACGAAATAATCATGCCTTGACCATAAAGTACACGTGCTGCTTTTGTAGAAAAATAAATAAATAAATAATTAATTAGATTGAAGCATGCATGTGTCTGTATGCCGAGGTTCGGGATTAGCCAGTCGATTACAATAGTTCATAGTTAATATGAACGTGTCTCATTCATTCAATTCAATAAGACGACTAACCAGTCTCTCAGTTCCAATTAGGAACACATAATCAATTATTAGTAAAATTACCCATCAATGTTAATTCGTACCAAGGCATGAAAGTCAACTATTATAGAGCAAATAGAAACACCAAGGTTAGATTACGCCAAGGTTGGTCTATGCCCAAGTCAGGCTACGCTCAAGTCAGGCTACGCTCAAGTCAGGTACGACTCCTTACTATCCAAGCCAGCGTACACAAGTCATACGCTTCCAAAAGGCAGCGTATGAACTCCATACGACTCCTTACTATCCAAGCCAGCGAACGCAAGTCATACGCTTCCAAAAGGCAGCGTATGAACTCCATACGACTCCTTACTATCCAAGCCAGCGTACGCAAGTCATACGCTTCCAAAAGGCAGCGTATGAATTCCATACGACTCCTTACTATCCAAGCCAGCGTACGCAAGTCATACGCTTCCAAAAGGCAGCGTATGAACTCCATACGACTCCTTACTATCCAAGCCAGCGTACGCAAGTCATATGCTTCCAAAAGGCAGCGTATGAATCAAACTGCGATGCGCTAAAGAGCGCGCGCAACTCAGTGGTGTAAGCTAAAAAGCTAGCGCACACTGCTCATTGTCTTCTCCAAAACAGCAAGAACTCCATGATTTGCACCCAAGGCTTCAAAAGTCCATAACTTGGTCAAAACAAGTCCAAATCCAACTTTCCAAAGGTCAAATTTGGGTAGAATAAAATTCTCTACAACATGGGACCATCAAAACTTGCAAACAAAAAAGTTTGATAGATCAAAACCACCAAAATCCGAAAATAACTCATTTCTAGATCTACAAAAATTAAGGCTTCGAAATGAAAAATGCCAAGTTTTAAACTCTCTTAGGATCATGAGAGGAAGATAAATGAACTATAAAAATATGGGTTCTCATGGGAAGCAAGTTGTAATTGCCTACGGTTTGGTAGGTGGAGGGAGTGATGAGGAAGAAGAAGGAGAGTGATGGTGAAGGAAAAATAATGAAGAGAGAGAAAAGGGGGGGTTGGCTTTAAATGAAAAGGTGGTGTAGGTGGGGGTGTTAGGTTTGGTTCATGTTGAACCAACTAACTAAACCAAACCAAGCCGAACCCAAAGTCTAGCTAAAGCAGAAAAATAAAATCAGAAAGTAAAATGCAGATAATTAATTAACATAAATTTAAAGGAATTTAAATACAGGATAATACATGATAAATATTAAATAATTATATTTGAGTAGTACATGTATAAAATACGCATTCTGGGAACGGGAAGTGACAGCGGGACGGGGCACTACAACATACACTACTCAGAACAAGTCTCGTCCTCGAGACTTTCCTGAAGGCAAGCCATCCTACCATTTCTATGGCCAAGACTTAATCGAGCACACTCCGCCTATACGTTTCCTCAATTCAAAGCCATGCTCGCACTATTATCAGTCATTTGGTTAACATAATTTCAAGATCTCGACACACTCCCATCTTTCAAGTCTTGCTTGAACTCATTGTATCACTTGGCTGGATCGTGCACGCATTCCAAGCGTCCCCAAAATACATGCATTCAGCCAAACCGTATGATAGAGAATTTTTATTCTCACTTGAGTCGCCTCGTGCACATACCCAGGCGTCCCTGAAATATATGCATGTCAGCCGAGTCTCGTGAGCAGGGTTTCCTATATTCGTGATTTATGCTATCCATTCAAACCAATCCTCAAGGCCAATTCTTCGATCGATAACTCTTGTAACAGGGGCGTTTCGTCTAACCGCTAGGCCAATCTTTACGAGGTTTAGTCAATGTCAGGATTGGAATCATAGTTCCCCAACAATAATGCCAACACTGACCCCAATCCTAGGGTCAAACCAAAGTCGATAGTACAGAATTTTCTACCCAAGCTCGCGTCACTCAGATTTCTAAACATCAAGCACGATCACCTATTCGTATCAACGCATTCGTTGCGCGTATTTGAATTCATTCAAATCACCAACTATAACCAATTCGTGCATTCGATCACGAGGTCATCTAGCTCGACAATACGTTGCGTCCCAATCTCATGCGAGTCCGATTATCCACGGTGGTTTATGAATCACCATGCAACGCACCTGCGGAATAATCATCCTCATCGGGACGTAGCTCTTGTTTGAGTTTAGACTAACTCATTTTCGATACGCGGATTGGACCTACTCAATCCTCAAGTTCAATTCTTCAAGCACACAAATCCATTCTCGAGTCACCTTCGCGTCAAACCATAAATCGAAGCACACAAATTGTCACGCCAAGCTAGGTCAATCACCTCCGCTGTATGAATCACCATATCAGCGCTCACGCGGAGTGATCGTCTCAAATCGGCACGACGCATGTGCGAGGCTGGAGTTGCGCTCGCATAAGACCATAATGTCGAAGTTGTGGTTATCGACGAAGCAAATCCAAACGTTTCATTTTCATCCAAGCCAAGATTTCAATTTGATAGTCCGACCGTCATTCATTCAACCAGAAAATCCTCGAGCCAAGTCTTATCCTTTCTTCGACACGTTTCAATATCCCGAGTATAGCATCCATCGGAACAATGACATTTGCACGATCGTTATTCGTCGAGTCAGAGTACCCCCGAGTTATCGCATATCGATCTTTGATACGCCTCAATACCATCGACGAAATGCGTAACCTGACGATCTTTCTTTGCAACCAATTTCGAGTCGTGCGTTGATGCTGTTGTCCGAGTTGGATATTCCATAATTTTCTCGATATTCAAGATCAAGTTCGATCGCTATTCCTCAAGCTCGTTTCAAGATCGTTTTTTTTTAAAACTCAAGTCACGTTTCATTTGCATCAATCCGATATCGTACGTGCGATCCTCTAAGTTTCCTCGATCAAGACCATTTATTTTCATTCATCGTTCCAAGTCGTTTTCTAACTTGCGTTGCTCATTCATAAGTTGTTCGAACGAGATGCTCGTTCGGGACATCGAAGTCACGACCAACTAAGCGTGACGTGTTCTAAGGATTTGCGCGATCGCATCGCCTCGCCGACATACTCATTATTATTTCTAATCCTTAATCTTCGCTCGAATGATTTCCAAGAAAATTTATACACCACTCGGATTCGAGCCATCCGATCTAGTCCTCAATCACGTTCTCATCATTCGCTAAGACATCTTTCGGATTCGTTCGACGAATCCCTAGCGTAATCGCTCACGTCGCATCGACGTACTAAGTTGTCCGTACTATTTCCTCGAAATCCAAGTCAATCCTCCGTGTACGCTTAAGCGTTAACTCGATAGTGTTCCTATCGATAGACACTCTAAGTGTAGCTTCGTTCCCGACCGAGCGATACTTGTTATCACTCGTAATTCGTTTGCACCAATAAGTTGAGGTGCGCGATACGCGGCGCAACTTAGCCAAAAGGCCGTGTGCATGGCTATCCCGTGCGGACTATATTCGAGTTTGCTCGCTCAATTGAAAGGGTCAACGAGGGACTAGTTAGGCACGCACGCGACATGTTAACTTAGCATGTGTTCTCTATCGAGACAAGTTTGACATCGTTCGGCACAAAGGCCAACCGATGCATTCGGTGATAGCCTACCGATGCGTTTGGTTAAACGCTTGTACGAGCTTTTGAAAATATTTAGACTTATTTTATGGACATGCCGAGGGACATTCGAAAGAGAGCGCGCACTTCTTTATCAACGACGAGCTTTCAAAAACTGAGAATTTTGACGTGAAGTCCAAGGACGTAAAACCGTGCTCTGATACCATTATGTCACGCCCCGCTCCCGTAGGAGCGATCGTCCTCGCTAAGGAGTGATGCCGCACGAGCCTAGATTGCGCTCGTGCAAGACAGGTTTCATAACGGCCGATTACAACGGCGGCGACGGGATCGTCGCACAGAAGTCCCAAGCAGATACATTAAATATGCAGCAAAAATTTGAAACAAGAACACATGAACACAAGTCATTCAAAAGAAACTCTTTTATTGATATTGAATACAAGATTATATTTGTGAGCGCAAGGCCAAATTACAAGTCTCTCGTGCTCACTTTTCTCTCATTTACAAGTCACTCTACTCTCTCTCATCTCTCGATACAATGTTTGATGTCAGCGGAAGCTTCAGAAGACGATATCCATACATTATGTCCTGTATAAGTCTTCAATCCACGCGGCCGCACGCTTCGAGTCGCCAAGGAACTCCGTGCCTCGACGCATCCAAGCGAGCTCTGCGCCACGAGCTTCTACCTGTGCCTGCACATGAACACTGTGTGGGTGTCAGTACTCAACTGTACTAGCGGAGTGAGCTTCTCGCCCACCCATACATAACTGACACGTTCATTTACTTTGTGCAGCTTAAACCCTTTCGATTGTCTTTCTAGTCTTGTCTTAGGATCAGTATTAAGACTTGACGTCTAACCAACTCGACGCGCAACGACATGGTCGTGCTATAATTCCAACGTGTGTTTCGATCGAGACGGTGCCTCATCGTGCATGAACTTGACCAAACTTGAACTCGGGACGGCAGGGTTGTGCCACATTCTATTTGCGACTTAGACATACTCGAGACAATGCTATGCCGAGGAGTAACTTACGCGAACTCGGCCGTGCCAAGACCTTTATTTAAACCTCAGCGCCACTAGACCAATTCTCGTGCCAACGATTCAAGTGCCAAGGACGGCAATGGGATGACTCGTGCAGGCCGTGCCTCTAGACCTTGCTTAGACTTGTTCGTGCTTCAAGATTAGGTCGTGCCTAACGACTTCCTGACTTAGCCAACAATGCCGCTACGCGAAAGCCAATACGCGAATGCCAATATTTGATACGCGAAAGCCATGCTTTGTGCCGAAGCACGTATCTTGCTAACTTGATACATGTCATGCTAGACTGTCTCATGATTCGACCAACGCCGTGCTAGTACTTGATGCTATCCAAAGGCAAACATGCGGTGTGCCGCTATTCTGCCGATACATCTACATGAGTGGTCACTAGCAATGTCAAGCTATCATAGACTCGGCTCGAGATCTCGGCTCGTCCCTCACGGGTAGCTAGCCCGGAGGCGCTTTGTATCTTCCATGCGGTTATCCAACATCCTACCGTGAGCCGCCTCGTTCCTTCCGGGCCGAAACAGTCCCTTGGCCTAGGCAACCGCTCGAGGAAACTACACCTTGTCGACAAGTTGTCCAATGACCATGTAACTCGATCTACCAAGTCCTTCCTTATTCATGACCATGTTTTCCTTCTTGCTATCAAGACTTAGCGAGACTCCCAAGTAGCGGGACCGATCTCGGCGACAACAAGTCGCATGGACTTCCTTTGTTCGTGGCAAGCTTTCACTAAACCGACCGTAGCTCGTGCCTTAGACAGACCCAATTCTCTAGGCGACGCTAACACTCAAGTCATATACTTTACACGACGAGCCTTGTTCTCAAGGGGCTACGCGACTTGACAACCGCAGCTAGAGCGAGACAGTGCTAGAAATGGCTTCGATAGCCCAGCACAACTCTTGTCTAACTTATTCGGGCAATGACTCGACGAGCAAAGGCTACGCCGAGCTTCGCATCGAGGGAACGTGCTAGGCACGGGGTCGACTTGGACAACCAACTTTTCGGGTGCCTAGACTTAAGCCAACGAGCCGTACGAGACGACTTAACTTGTGGGACGTGCGAAGGCTATGCCAAGCCTTGCGGGACAGGACCGTGCATGCTTTGTTAGGCATTCATGCGGGCGACGCCTATGACTTAGGCTAATTCGAGTGTCGGGACAAATCGACGGGACCGTGCATGATTTACCAAGCATTCACGTAGGCGACGCCTAGGACTTAGGCTATTTCAAGTGTCGGGACAACTTAACAGCTTAAGCCAACTTCCTTATCCCAAGCCACGGGATCGAAGGGTCGTGTGTCATTTGAAAGCACGCTGAGCCGACTTCTATGCAGGCCGTGGGACCATTTTCCATGTTCTAGGACATTCCGACCCGACGGGATTATTCCCTTAGCTATGTTGGTGCGTAGCTTTTATATTAGCCTACTTGTGCAAGTTGAAAACACGCGCATTATTAAGTGAAGGCTAAGATGAGGCAAGTTCACTGAAACTACCCCACCTGAGCGAGGAGTCGCCTCGGGCGAGCGAGCCTTCGAGCAGCCGTTGCAAGGCTAAGTTCCAACGCCGTCGGCGTTTCGATTTCTCCGATTGACTTTGCGGGACGGGGCACTACAGCCTACCTGAGCAACTCCGCTTAACCTCTTTATATAGGTTAGAAATTCTAATTTAGGGTTATAAAATTCTTAAATTAGTCCAACAATAATTATAGACATCCAGATTAAACCACACGGTCAAACATACGTTGACTTTGGGCACACTTTTGAAATGATTCTTGACAGCGATATAGTACGTTGTATCGCTAGACCCTCGAAATAGGTTATGGAATGAAACCACAAAAAATCGGTATATCACGATGTACCGTCGTTGCTATTTTGGCTTTGTTTGAGTCAACGATTTAGCCACTGATTCTCCGACGCCTTTGCCGCAACTCCTATTGACGCTTCATGGGCCCTTACTGTTCTTCCACACATACATCGAATCGTGGATAGAATTCAACAAACTCCTCCTCCAATCTTAAGAAAGATTTTGAACGCCATGGCTTCTCAACTGGACTCTATGTCCGTCGTTCCGTGATAGATTTCATGCTTCCCCTCATCAATGATCTCGAATTTTTTGGACTATTTTGCATCTTCTTTCGTCTCCAACTCCTCAACCACCACATCGACCATAACTCGAAGACATACAGGTCGGGACAGGACTCAGGAGAAGCTCTGGTTAACAATTTGGAGGTATACCCGGCATACAGTACCCGTGAGATCTGATAGAATTTTGTTTTGTGGTACAAATACCATTATCTAGTTAGAAATGTTTGTATCGAATTATATATCTTACATTTCAATATTTATTTTAAGCCTACTAGTAGTGGATTTATTTAATTGCAAATAAATGTGCAAACACAAATAAAACTAACAAAAGAATAATAAGAGCATCAATAGTAAGGTTCATTACAATTTTAGATTCTAGATTCATAATGTAGGAGCTTATTTTGTAGCATAGTAAGACTCAATTGGAGCTCCATAGTGGTCTCGTCAACGACATGAGCTGTAGAATAGGTCTTAGTCTACATTCAGAATATAGGAACTCATTTTATAGAATAGTATGACTCAATTGGGAATCCCAATTTCTAAATTCTAGATTTTATTTTATTTTTTGGAAAAAAAAACTTATTGATCTATATTCACTCATCTCATTTGGACCTCAAGAATTTTTTTAAAAACAAATCTTACCTATTCTATATATTTATTATTTAATACAAATTTGGGGTTGAGCTCCATTGATGCTCTAACCTTATCAATGTGAATATCTGATTGCAATAGACTCACATACTTGAGACATAAATGAATCAATTTGAGGTCAAATCTCAACCCTGACACCGTAAGGAGAAGTAAAAAAAAAAAGAAAAAAAAAAGAAGAAGCTAGGTTTGGTTTTAGGTCTCAAGTATATATGGTTATTTGGATTTGGATATCGAAATTGACCAATAGAATATGGGTCTCGAAATCAGATGCTAATGGACAGTTATTTTGAGACCCAAATACTAACATTGATCAATTTCGAGAACCAAATTCTAATATCCACACACACACACACACACACACACACACACACACATATATATATATATATATATATATATATATATATATATATATATATGTATATATATATATATATATATGTGTGTGTGTGTGTGTGTGTGTGTGTGTGTGTGTGACACCCTAAAACTAAATAACCCTAAAAAAATTATGATAAACATTTATATATAAAATTAAAGTAGATATTTTAATTCAATTTGCTATTTCCACTAGTATAGTTAGTACAGAAGACCAAGTTAATGAATAGAAATTTGTGCAATAAGGATGACATTAGAAATTTGAGTTGACATCTGACTCGCTAGCATAAGAAATACAATAATGCTAAGTCTACTATCAAATACTTACAATCTATTTACAACCACTCATCCATTTGCTAATAGCACTAGCTAACATAATAGTCATGTGGACCGACAAAGTGCACAATTAGGCCTATTACTTTTCAAAGGAAGAATCTAAGCTCTAGCGTAAGAGAACCTAAACAAAATGATATGTTACATTATAAGGTCGAAAACTCAGTACACAACTACATGCAATGCAGTACTAACATGCACCAAAATAAGCCCCTATATATTTCGTCGATGAACCATTCGGTCTTGAATACACTAGAAACAATATACGGAGCTGCTACATTGTATATAGTTTATAACTACGTACGGACGTAATTATCGGCTGACATAACGGTCGGTCATTAACTTCCTGGTCCGGATAGAACTCGAAGATAGCAGAGGAGGACTGATAATAGACCGTCGCGTCGGCCGACAAATATCATTTTCGAACAATATATTCGGAAGTATGTATACAGACAGACGACCTAACTCCCAATTGGTAGAGAAACTGGAGAACCAAACTACGACTTGTACACGGAAAGTTCAAAGCTTAGCAAATAATTAAGAAGTGGAGACTAATGGCATTCTTCACACGTTAACAGCTTGGTCATAATTCAGAACTCCTAATGCTTTGCTTCAAGAATGGTCCGTTTTGTGGCTAATACTTTTAAGTCTGTCTGGTACACTGTATTACTGTAATATAATTATAATCGTAATATAATTAAATAATTTTTTTTATATTTGATTATATTACGATTACAATTACGTTACAGTGACTTGATCATTGGACATAATGTAGATCACTGTCGACATAGTCGGAATTAGCATCCAACCTTAGCTTCGATCCCCTGTGCTCGAAGCTCTTGATACGAGAAGCCTTTGCCAGGACCTCGTCGTCGGCCTCGAAACCGACGCAGTGGTTGACCGACAGGCTCTCGATCTCTCGGCACCCGTCCATTATCATCAGCAACGTCTCCTTGCTCAAGTAGGACATGCTCAGGTCCAGACACTCGAGCTTCGGGAGGTGATTCACTATCGCCAGTGCGTCCTGCTTCCTGACCCCTGCCATTTTAAGCCCCCTGAACTTCTTGCAGTTGAGGCCGATCTCTGCAGCCAACTCCGGGAAGGACGAAGGGTTCGCTTCCATCTCGAGCCGTTCGAGCTCCTTCCATCTCGCCACGAGCTTCGGGATGTGCACTTCTTCCTCCATCTTCAAGCAGCTCAATACAAGGATTTTCAGTCGCGGACATCTGCTAACCAACCAACAAAACATAATATATAAATTGCTTGTTCCCGAATTTTCTATAATTACTATCTTTTTTTTATAATTTTTAATTATTATTTCTAGATATTATTGTTATTTGGTTAAATGATAACTTGATACCTTCAACTATCACTGTTTTTCAACTTGATACTCTCAACTTTTATAAGTACTAACTTAATACCCTGAAAAAAATTGCACCAAATTGTCCCTTCTCTTCCCCAACTCCCCCCCTCCCCTTCTCCGGCTGTGAGTGACAGCGGACGGCGGGCGCGAGCAGACGGCGGACGCGCAGGGCATGACGGTGCACGAGGCAGGCGTGGCGGCGCACGGGGCGGGGGGGCGGCAGCACTGGGGTCAGGGGGCGGGTAGAAGGGGTGGTCGCCGGAGGGGGAGGGTGGCGGGATGGCCGCCGGGGGTGGAAAAAGTAGCAACGGGAGGGAGAGGGGAGAGGGGATTGGAGGGGAGGGGGTGGGGAGTAGCAGCAGGGGGTTGGTGGGTGGAGGAAGGAGGGTAGTTTAGAAATTTTTTTTTTATCAAGTTAGAAATATAAGTTGAGATAGGGTATTAAGTTAGTACCTATAAAAGATGAGGCTATCAAGTTGAAAAATAGTAATAATTGAGGATATAATTTTTTTTGGTTTTGAAAAAAAAAAATGATAAAAATAGAAAGGAATAATATTTTTTGTAATTAGTGAAAGGCGGGAGACAAGATTACTAAATGGTTAGTTATCATTAAGATAGAAATCTTATATAAATAATTAATTAAGTATATTTTAGTTAAACATGTACTTAATTAATCATAGAAAATATTTCTAGTAACGGGGACGAAATTATAGAGAGGGCACAAATTAATTACTCACTCGTTGGATACGTAGACCAAGTCGTCGATGGAAACGTGGAAGAACGGAGGGAAGCGGAGCTCGACCGCCGACCCACGGCTGCGGTCGACCGCGAACCTCATGAAGGCCGAGAAGGAGAGGCGCGACAGGGGGTACTGCGTCGTGACCCTCCTGGCGAACTTGCTCCACGACCGGAAGTCCAGCTGCCGGAAGTCGAGGTGCGGCCAGCAGGAGGGGTCCCTAGAAGAGATGTACCAGGACTTACACACGAACGGGACGCCGAGGGTCAAGTCCTCGAAACTCAGCCTCCGGAGTATGCTGATCAAACAGTCCGTCTCCATGTCCATCCACCGCCGTCCGTCCTCCATTCTTTTTTTTTTTCTTCTGCTCGCTTGTTTGTTTCGTGAACTTATGTATAAGCTAAACCACCTGTATGGTCTATTTTCCGAAAACTGCTGAGTAGCCAGTTAGCTAAACTAGATCTATCAGCAACTCACACTTGTTAGTTTCTCAGTAGCTCTCGATGACTTTGACTACCACGGCTGTTGTCCCATTTAATCATGTTCAATTCTGTTCCTCTTTCTATTATATGTGGATCATAAAGGTAGATACATGGATGATGGCCCACATGTAATAGAAAATAAAATGGAAGTAAATACGTGAATCGTGGCTCACATGTATTAGAAATGAAGACAGAATTGAATAGAAAGTGATTCCTTTCCTATGTTTGGGAGCCAAAGAAAAGTTGTTGGAAAGGAAAAATGATTCCCAAGAGGTAGGAAAATAGGGAAGAAAGTGGTTTCTCCTATTTATCTAAGGAATCACTTTCCCTCCAACTTTTCCGTATTTATTACAAAAAGGTTTGACCAAAATATCCATGTTCATAATATTATTTACCATTTTTATCCATAATATCTTTTAGACAAAAATATTTCTAAGTAATAATTATTTTTATTAGCACGAGAATATTTTTGGAAAATTGACTTAATTTTGTTTCCTTTTCTTACAAACACCAAACACTATAATGAAAATTAAAGACATATTCCCGATCTTTCCAAACACCGGAAAGGAAAGTTTATAGGAATTATAATTTCCTAAAGGAAAGGAAATACCAAGGAATCAGTTTTCTTTTCTTTCCATTCCGCGAACCAAACGAGGCCTAAATGGAATAGTAGATCTGCTTCCGGCTACCACCGGCCGAGAACACTTATATGGGTCCAATGCAACACGAGGATTCAAATACAATTCTGCCGACGACCTGGAGTCAAAGACGTTCCCTATTCTAATTCTCTCTCTCTCTCCTCTCCCGCTAGTTCTTTTTGACTAAATAAAATTAAATAAGATTGCCCAACTCCTACTCAAAAGTCAAAAGTGTGGAAATTTTTCTGGGGATCTTGCCTGTCGTGAGAACCACCAAACACTTTTTATGGTGGACTAATGCAGAAAAATAAATATCACGCCAAGCAAAACTTATCATGATCAATTAGAAAATCCACACTGAAAAAAGAACTTCAACAGAAGAGCGATACCTCTACTAAAAAAAATAATGTTTACAAAGATTACATGACTCGCTAAAAATTTACACAACCCCAACCGTACAGAATACATAATAAACGTCCAAACAAAGCAAGAAAGATTACACTTGGGAAGTCTGAAAGATACCTAGAACCCAATCTCACTTCTTGCCTCTAATCTTTTTCTTGGAAATATATAAGCAAATACAATAGGTATCTTAAAATATACCAAATTGATATTCCGTATGAGGTTTGTGGCCGCATGGCCACGTCGCAGCATCCGGATCATGGTGCCAATGGAAGGTCGTTACGTGGTCTGCGGTTGCGTCCGCAGTCACACGACGGACAACGTAGCAGCTCTGTAAAATATAATAGACATTTTCCTACAATGTTGACTAAGCGGACCGAGGATATATATATATATATATATATATATATATATATATATATATATTCCACAGAAATGGATTGCGAAACTCACTATTGGGGGATGATGATACAACCCGGAGACCGAAACTGATATTATAATTGCTTGAACATAAATTTTTCATACAGGACAAAGAAGTTTGGGATAATTATAAAAAAAAATTAAGTAGTTTTGGATAATTGCAGAAAGAGGGAAGACACACCAAGTGACTTCGCACTTGGGGTAATTTATAATAGGGTAATTTATAATTTTGAATATAGTTTGTCCAAATTATCCATAATAAATTTCAAATATGTTTTTAAATATATTAGATAACAAAAAATTGTTTTCTATCATCCAAGATATATCAGATAATAGTTATTATCTATATTAGATGACAAATAATTAAAATTACATATATGAATGGAATATTTATTATACTGAAAATTGCTGAGAAATCCAATTTCGGGGTCGGTTTATATGAAAAATCCACCCGCATGATGGGTTTTATGAAATGTCCAGAATTATATATTTTCACGTTAAATATTCCAAGATTCCCTTTAGATGCTCCGTATTTACAAAATTGACATCTTTATAATACCATAACTACCCTTCGCACAAACTCAGATTTGGATTGCGATTTTCGTCTTCTTCTTCTTCACGAGAGATCTGAATTTTATTGCTCTCATCTTCAGCATAGATCGCAAAGATCGTTCGTAGTTCACGTTGCCTTTCTTCAGTCGATCTCCGATCATCGCTCATCATCATCTTCATCATCGTGGAGAGTGTCACGACCCGCACCATGAAGAGGGGCACGAGCACGTGGTTACGTCCAGCCTACGCCGCAGTATCGGCGGTAGAACGCTGTATATAGGGTCTGTAAACACTACGACCAAAAACAGATAAATGTACATGTATAGTATATACACTCCGAATGGAGGTGACATAGCAATACAGTCTCAATCACATAATCAAACTAAGGTAGATAGCATGGAAAAGAGATATGATAGATAAAACAGGAAATGAGTTCCAAAATCCACAAGTCAGAGCTAAACACAAACATCAAAAGTCTCAGAAAATATATGTAATAGATACTACAAAACTGAAATGTACTAGCTGGCTCGCAGGCCAGGCAAACCCAACTAAACTATGCTACTCAGGGTGAGCAAAGTCTAGTGGCTCTACCAACAAGCCACGGTCTAAGTCTAGTCCATCAGACTCAACCCCATAGTAGGTCGGGCAATCAGCCTCTGAATCATCTGTAAAATTTGTCAACGGTATTCTGTCAAGAAAATGAGCAAGTACAAACACCAACAGCAGTTCCATATGAATTGAGAAATACTATAAGAGACAGCAATAATGAAATACAAGACAAAGATATAGGCGACTTGGGAGCCATTTGAAAGCCGAGTTACAACCCCTGAACCAAACAAGGACCAGAGTTGTAACCCTTCTTTCAAACAGAACTTAGTCTCAAATCATGGTACAGTATAAAGACATATAGTGTAGTGTCCCGTCCCGCTCAGTCAATCGGAGGAATAGGAACGCCGACGGCGTTCGGACTTAGCCTTGCAACGGCTACTCGGAGACATCGCTCGGTCGAGGCGACCGCTCGCTCAGGTGGGATAGTTTCGGTGAACTTGCCTCATCTTTGCCTTTACATAATAAATTGCATATTTTCAACTTGCACAAGTAGGCTTAATAATAAAAGAGATGAATCCACATAGCTAAAGCGAGTAATCCCGACGGATCGAACTGAGTTAGAATATGGAAAGGTCCAACGGTCGGCTTAGAGTTGGTGCACGACGTACTTTGAAAATGACACTCGGTCCTTCGTCCCGTGGCTTGGGAGAAGGAAAGTTGGTTGAGTAGGCGAAGTCATGAATCGTAGCCTAAGTCATAGGCGTCGCCCGCATGTGTAGCCTCCCTTCCCGAAATTTTTGAAATTTTATTATTATTATTTATTTGATTTAAATGATAATTTTTAGATTTTATAAATAATTATTTAGTTAATTATTACGATAGATGATTTTAATCATGGTTGAGTTTTGGAGTACCAAACGACTAGAAATCATGGCACGGATAGTGCAGTGACGTGCCTTGACTAGTGTATTAGCCATGCCAAGGGTGACCTAGCCATAAGTGAGTCCTAACTAGGAAAACCAGGCCAAGTTGTGACATGACCATTATAAATAGTTTAATTATTCATTATTAATATTATTTGGCTTTTTAGGCGACCCGGTTGTATGAACCTGTCCAGATTGGACCAAGCCCATGTAGTCATGTAGTGGGACCAAATACGGCCTTGTAGACATGTTTGGTAAATGCAAATATTTTGTATATATTTTAGGAATTGGCAATTATTTTCTAAATATTTATTATAGGTAAATTTTAGGTATTATTAATATTAAATAATGTTTTAGAATATTTATACGATTTTCTGGGGCCCAGTAATGGGAGTAGGTGATATGTCCATCCAGGAGCTATTATTGAGGTATTTTAATTATTAGTGGAATTATTATTATTAATAATATTATTATTGTGGTTATTGAGAATAAACTATTTATTGTTATTAATTATTATAATTTATTCTTTATCAAAAAATAAAAATATATGTATATGTGTATAAGTGTATGAATATATAAATATGTATTTGTGTGTATATATATCTATAGTAATGTGTGTACGTATATGTATATATAAATATGTATATTATACGTGTGTATATGTTACGTATTATATATGTGTGTGTATATACGTATATATAAGTATGTATGTATATATATACAAATATACGGTATATCTATGTATTTACCATATGCGTATAAAAATATGTGTGTGTACGTATATATATATATATATATATATATATATATATATATATATATATATATATATATATATATATATATATATATATATATATATATATATATATAAATCAAATGAATAAATGATAACAGATATTCAAACCAACACCTTGAGCTAATCCCAGCCCAGGCTACAGGCCCAAGCCCCACAGCCCGACCCTGATTTGTACTAAACCGAGCAATCCCCAAGAGCCAGGCCTAACCGATTGCTCTCAGCCAAACCGAGAGTATATTGGTTGTTATATACCAATATACAAGAGTGGCCGAGATCGAGATAAGTAGAAAACCCTAACCCCCATGCCGCGCCCCCGACCTGGCGACCCTGACGCCGCGCGCGCGCGTCGCCACGGTGGCCGCCGGCTGGCGACAGAGCCGTCGCGTGCGCGCTCAGGCGAACGGTGATGGCAGCAGTACCCAGCGAAGAGGCCACTTCGCACCACCTTTTCTTTCGCGTTTCTCGACGAAACTCCGAGATACGAACTCTGGTACGAAGCCAATATATACGCCTTTACTTTCTTTCAATTAATTTATGTGTAGATGCGCTAGATCGGCCAGGAGATCGAACCAAAGTTCGACGAAAACCTGTCCGAAACAGGACAGTTTTCGATATTAAAACACTGATTTGGAAGGCTAATTTCGGCCAACCTACTGACAGTTTCTCCGAACCAATTCATGGCAGTCACCGACAACCTATACGAGAAGACAACCCAATTTATATATTTATTTTCCATCGATTATATTGCTGTTAAACTACTTTCAAAGTTCAACAAAAACCTGTTTTCAAAACAGTAGAAAACTTGAAAAATCCTTCCACACGACGTGCGTCCCGTCATTTCGGGCGACGTGGTCGCGCACGTAAGCATTAAAAGCTGCGTAACGATTTCGTGGTCGTGTGGGCTTTGACGGAATTCAAATTGGTCGCGTGTGCGCGACGAATTTGATGCGTATCCGTCAAAATTCACTGTATCGTACACTTTGCAAATTCTCCAATTACTTTGTGCACGCTCATCAGATTGATATGAAACTTGCTCCAACAGGACCGTATTATTTTTCTGGTCATGTATGCCAAGTTTGGTCCGATTCTGAGACCGTTGATAAAATCGCCGTTTTGCGGGCCCCCGTCCGACTCAACGGGTGATTTTGTGCACGGCCCGCCGAAATCCAACTTTGGATATACGGTTGGATTCGTATCGGAAAATCAGATCCGTAGACATGTAGTTTGACGACTTTAGAGACCATTGACTCTGGCACGCTTTTCGGTGCAAAGCGGGTCCAACGGTGGACATCGTTTTGCCCAAAATTACCGTTTTGCCCCTGTGTCCAGTATTGGATTTAAGGACAGGCAATTCTAGCTAATTTGACTATTCTGAGAACGTTGGTAATGTTTGTTTCAGCTTGCAGAGACAGTTGTGATGACTTGGACTGTATGGCTTACTAGTGACTATATATTTGTTGGATCTACGTGTAGCCTCCAGGCAAGTATACCTTGACTCCCTCTACAGTTTTATATACATGCATTGTATTTCATTTTCCAGTTTTGCTTGTTTATGGACATGTGCTTTTCGTGTTATTTTCTGTGGAGTTGTTTTTATTGTTTATAGCCATATTCATGTTTTGGCCTTGTGTTTCACATTTGGAGTTCTCGTCAGTACCTTGCTTGAGTCGTGTCATAGAACGAGTACGTGTAAGTGAACTGCTAAATCCTTAACATTGTTTTTTTGGCACCAGAGAGTCCACACTTGGGACGAGGGTGTTTTCCTTGATCTGTTTACATCCGTGAGTCCACGCTAGGGACTAGGATGTCGATTATTTGCACCAGAGAGTCCACGCTCGGGACGAGGGTGTAGACTTGACTTGACTTGACTTGACTTGCACCAGAGAGTCCACGCTCGGGACGAGGGTGTTTACATCAGAGAGTCCACACACGGGACGAGGATGTAGTATTTGTACCAGAGAGTCCACACTCGGGACGAGGGTGCCTTACCATGAACTAACCAGAGAGTCCACACTCGGGACGAGGGTTAGTACTAACCAGAGAGTCCACACTCGGGACGAGGGTTAGTGTTTAGTTCAAACCCGTGAGTCCACACTCGGGATAAGGGTTTGGTTTCTTCCATTGATCTCGTGATTATCGTTCATCCGGCAGTTCATTTATACGTAGTTGTTCTGGTGTTCGTGTGTTCGAGTTTGTGTTCGTGTTCGTAGTCATTGTCGTGTTCCTGTTTCTTTCTTGTTTATTTCCTTGCGCATGATAAAACTGTTAGATAGGCATGTATATTATGTATCTTGCTATGTCCTCTGAGGACCTGATGATCTCTTCAGGTTTAGCGATTGCATGGAGTTAGCTAGTAGTTATGGATGGCAGACGTGATGATACATTGCGGGATTCAGGTATTGTTATTGAGTTTATTATCCGCTCGTGCTTTTCATTCCTTATCATGAGATATCATGTTCCTTGTTTCAGTTGTAGACTCTTGTTATATTTCTTAGAGTCTAATCGGACATATATGCTAGTGGGCTGCAGACCACGACCCATAGTGTTCATTCATGTTTCATATCCTTATTGTGGATTGAGATATAGATTGTTTGCCATGATTTGGCAGTATACCATAGCCTTGACAGCGTTTACGTATTCAAGTCGGGCTGGAGTCCGTTCGATACGTAGCTGGGCTTGCTCACGGACTCGCGTCCGAAAAGCGGGTGCGGGTCGTGACAGCATGAATGCTTCTTAAAGCATGCACGGTCCATTTATCCAAGGCTTGGCATAGCCTTGACCCGCCCTATGAGTTAAGGTGCGTCGCACGGCTGCTGGCGTAAGTCTAGGCGCCCAAATGACTTGGTCGTTCAGAAGTCGAACGCATGCGCGGCACATTTCCGCAATGCAAGGCTTGACGCAGCCTTTGCTCGTCGAGTCGTTGTGCGTGTTTAAGTCAGGCAAGTTATGTTAGGCTATCAGAGTGGTAGCAAGCACGGTCCTACGAGTTCTACGGTTGAGTACAACCACATAGTCTTACGGTCTCAAGGCCCATCGACTTGGGCAAGAGTGTCGCGTGGAGCACGATTGGCTTAAGGCACGATGCACGGACTTAGTATTTAAGGCATGAACCACGGTTGATCTAATAAGTTTTGGAGGAAGGACTATCGAATAGGCATTGAGTTGAATGAAATGATATGGTAACAGGAAGAAGGCTCGCGGCCGTGGGTCGTCGAGGGATCTCAAGGAGCATCAAGGGAGTAGGCTCTCGACCGTGGGTCGTCGAGGGATCGCAAGGATAGAAGTCTTGATATTGGTTTGAAAGAGATGGTAACATTGGAAGAGGAATGACTGTGTGAGACGTCAGTTTGTGTCGAGTCTGCATGGTCATTGGACAACTTGTGTACCGGTGCACAAGGATTTTGATTTGTTCCTCAGACGATTGCCGCGGCCACGGGACCGATTTGACCCATGAGGAACCACGGGCCTACGGGACCCTTGGATGGTATGCGACCTGACCCAAGGGGTGCGCCGTAGGACGGGTATTAGGGGAAATTTGGCGAGATCGTGCCTCGTTATATACGAACGTACCCTAATATTCCAAAGGAGGTCCAAGATAGCTTATCGTGCTAGTGACCAAGTTCATATAGATGTCGGCATGACGGCGGCAATCCGCGAGTGTGCCTTTGGATTTAGTCGAGTATTGAGTGCGCTATATCAAGGAGACGAGTTGAAGGTGTGTGTTCGAGTTAAAAACATAATGTTGGGCCTAAGATTTGGTTTCAACGTAGGCGTCGTGCTTCGGCACGAGTCGTGGCGTCGAGTCTTAAGATGTTGGCATAGAGTTGCACAAGTTTGATTGAGTCGTCACGGGTTTAAGTCAGGAATCGTCGCAAGGCAAGTTGGTTGAGTGACACTAAGTTCACAAGTCTCGATTGGGTCAGTTGGTGATCAAAGTAGCAAGGGCCGCTAGGTGGCAAGGGCCGCAAGGCGGCGATATGGTTAAGTCTTACTGAATTGCGAGGCACGGCCTCAGCAAAGGTTTGTAGCATGGTCACACGAAAATGAAGCCTCATAGCGCAGTTGCGTCTCTGATTTTGGCCGAAGGGCAAGCACGACTTGATGGGTTAACGTTGTTGGCACGAAAAGGGGGTCTAGAGGTAAAGTATGAGTTAACGTTGTAGTACAAGCACGGGATGGTCCTCAGACACAAATATGTCAAGACGTCCGTAGTCTTAAAACTGATCCTAAGGCAAGACTAGAAAGACAATAGAAAGGGATTTAAGCTGCACAAAGTAAATGAACGTGTAGGTTTTGTATAGGTGGACGAGGAGCTCACTCCACCAGTACAGTTGAGTACTGACACCCACACAGTGTTCATGTGCAGGCACAGGTAGAAGCTCGTGGCGCGGAGCTCGCTTGGATTTGTCGAGGCACGGAGTTCCTTGGCGAGTCGAAGCGTGTGGCCGCGTAAACTCGAAGACATATACAGGACATAATGTATGGACATCGCCTTCTAAAGCATCAGCTGGCTCAAGACTTGTAATTGAGAGATGAGAGAGAGCTGAGTGAATTTGTAATGTGAGACAAGTGTATTTGAGTGATTGTAATCTTGGCCTTGCGCCTCCGTTGTAACCTTGTTCCATATCAATAAAAAGAGCTTCTTTGAATAACTTATGTTTTGCTCTAAATTTTCACTGCATGTTCAATGTCTCTACATGAGACTTCTGTGCGACGACCCAGTCGCAGTCGCTGAAATCGGCCGTTATGGAACCCGCCTTGCACGAGCGCAATCTTGGCTCATGCGGCATCACGCCTTAGCGAGGACGATCGCTCCTACGGGAGCGGGGCGTGACATAATGGTATCAGAGCACGGCTTTACGTCCTTGGACTATCGATTAAAATCTTTAACTCGTTATTTCCGCAAACTCTGTTGCTTCTGCATGTTGATGTCGTTGGTGCGCTCTCTCTCAATTGTCCCACTGGATGTCCATACAATAAGTCTAAATAATTTGCAAAAACGTAGGAGAACAGTTTTTTATAAAACGAAAAGATGATTCGCGTAAGCACGGTTGGCTAAGTCAGGCTGGGCATATACACCAAGGATTGCGTCGACCTTAGAAAAGTCGAGTGCGAAAATTGAATAGTGTCGAGTAAGAAAGAGTTGAACTCGATTGAGTAAATTGAGATGACTATCGATAGGGGTGCTATCAAACGCCGATATCGTCGGTGCGATATAGATGAACGTGCTTGGAAATTGAGGAATAGTTCGAACGAAAAATTTGAAGAAGTAGATTTTGATTCGAATGATAAGTTGAGGATTTGTTGAATGAATTCATCCCTGAGTGGTGTATGCGATAGCCTCAGGGATGTCGATCAATTGATTGAGGAAATTGATGTTGTGAATGATTCGAGGGATAATGATTGAACTTGAATGTCGAGGAGATTATCCAGTCAAACGATAGCATCATTCGCACAACTCAGAACTTGTTGCAAAGGAAGATTGTCAGGTTACGCATATCGTCGATGGTATTAAGGCGTATCAAAGATCGATATGCGATAACTCGGGAGTATTCTGACTCGGCGAACGACGATCGTGCAAGTGTTATTGTTCGGTTGGATGCCGTACTTAGGATTTTGATTTAAGGGAATGTTGGATGAAAATGATCCTGTCTTGATGTTTACGTTGATAGCCATAACGTCGAGATCTTGTCTTGTGCGAGCGCAACTCTAGCCTCGCACATGCGTTGTGTCGGATTTGGGGCAATCGTTCCGCGTGAGCGCTGACATGATAATTTATGTCGCGGGAATGATCGAACTCAAAAAATCAGGACACGGCAACTTTGATTGTCTCGACTTGTTGGCTTGATGCGAAGGTGAACTCGAGGATTTGTAGAACTTGCGATTGATGAATGAATGAAACTTGAGGATTGAGTAGGTCCAATCTGCGCATCCAAAATGAATTAGTCTAGACACAAAATAAGAGTTACGGCCCGATGAGAATGATTATCTCGCAAAAGCGTGCATGGTGATTCGTGCCCACCATGGATAATCTGACTCGCATGAGATCGGGGCGCAACATATTGTTAGGTCGGACGACCTTGTGATCGATTACGTGAATTGGGATGAATGACTTCGGAAGTATGGAATGTGAAAGTTTGGTTTAGCGATGAATTGTGTCGTAGCGTGCTTGACTTGGGGATTGATAGGTGGATTACGTCGAACGTGTTCGAAAAGATAGACTATGCGAAATGGCTTGATGAACGAACGATATGGATATGACGTGGGATTGGTTGAAACGTAAGTTGTCGTAGGATGGCTTTGCTGAATGACTCGGACCCCGTGCGACAAAATGTTGGGATGTGTGTGTAGGCAATCTATGCTCGATGTTTAGAAATCAGAGTGATGCGAGCTTGGGTAGAAAGACCCCGTACTATCAATTTGGTTTGACCTTAGGATGGGGTCAGTGTTGATATTATTGTTTGGGAACTATGATTCCAATACTGACGGAAAAACATAGCCTAGAAGTTAGACAGACGTCCGAAGGTGAAGTGGTAGGATTTGTGGAGGCACCACTCGCGAGTATCGGTTGAAATACATGTATATCAAGGACGCTTGAATACGTACACGATCCGACTCGAGTGGTGATAGCGGGATTCGATATCACGAGGCTTGGTTGAAATGCATGTATTTTGGGGACGCCTGGAATATGTGCACGATCCATACTAAGTGATACGTTGAATCAAGTGAGACATAAAAAATAGAAAAGTGTCGAGAATTTTGAGATCGTAAGTTTTGAAGAAAGGATTGAGGGTAGCACGAGCGTGGCTCGGATTTGAGAAACGCATAGGCGTAGTGTGTGCGAGAGTTCTTAAATGTTGAGTAAAGTGATCAGTCAATAAGTAAGTACTCTGTTAGTTTCGAGGACGAAACTTTTTCTGAGTGGTGTATGATATAGTGCCCCGTCCCGCTCAGTCAATCGGAGGAATAGGAACACCGACGGCGTTCGGACTTAGCCTTGCAACGGCTACTCGGAGACATCGCTCGGTCGAGGCGACCGATCGCTCAGGTGGGGTAGTTTCGGTGAACTTGTCTCATCTTTGCCTTTACATAATAAATCGCATGTTTTCAACTTGCACAAGTAGGCTTAATAATAAAAGAGATGAATCCACATAGCTAAAGGGAGTAATCCCGACGGGTCGAACTGAGTTAGAATATGGAAAGGCCCAACGGTCGACTTAGAGTTGGTGCACGACGTACTTTGAAAATGACATTCGGTCCTTCGTCCCGTGGCTTGGGAGAAGGAAAGTTGGTTGAGTAGGCGAAGTCATGAATCGTAGCCTAAGTCATAGGCGTCGCCCGCATGAATGCTTCATAAAGCATGCACGGTCCATTTGTCCAAGGCTTGGCATAGCCTTGACCCGCCCTATGAGTTAATTTGCGTTGCATGGCTGCTGGCGTAAGTCTAGGCGCCCAAATGACTTGGTCGTTCAGAAGTCGAACGCATGCGCGGCACGTTTCTGCAATGCGAGGCTTGACGCAGCCTTTGCTCGTTGAGTCGTTGTGCGCATTTAAGTCAGGCAAGTTATGTTAGGCTATCAGAGTGGTAGCAAGCACGGTCCTACGAGTTCTACGGTTGGGTACAACCACATAGTCTTACGGTCTCAAGGCCCGTCGACTTGGGCAGGAGTGTCGCATGGAGCACGATTGGCTTATGGCACGATGCACGAACTTAGTGTTTAAGGCATGAACCACGGTTGATCTAATGAGTTTTGGAGGAAGGACTATCGAATAGGCATTGAGTTGAATTAAATGATATGGTAACAGAGAGAAGGCTCGCGGCCGTGGGTCGTCGAGGGATCTCAAGGAGCATCAAGGGAGAAGGCTCGCGACCGTGGGTCGTCGATGGATCCCAAGGATAGAAGTCTTGATATTGGTTTGAAAGAGATGGTAACATTGGAAGAGGAATGACTATGTGAGACGTCAGTTTGTGTCGAGTCTGCATGGTCATTGGACAACTTGTGTACCGGTGCACAAGGATTTTGATTTGTTCCTCAGACGGTTGCCGCGGCCACGGGACCGATCTGGCCTAGGAGGAACCACGGGCCTACGGGACCCTTGGATGGTGTGCGACCTGACCCAAGGGGTACACCGTAGGACGGGTATTCGGGGAAATTCGGCGAGATCGCGCCTCGTTATATACGAACGTACCCTAATATTCCAAAGTAGGTCCAAGATTGCTTGTCGTGCTAGTGACCAAGTTCATATAGATGTCGGCATGACGGCGACAATCCGCGAGTGTGCCTTTGGATTTAGTCGAGTATTGAGTGCGCTATATCAAGGAGTCGAGTTGAAGGTGTGTGTACGAGTTAAAAACACAATGTTGGGCCTAAGATTTGGTTTCAACGTAGGCGTCATGCTTCGGCACGAGTCGTGGCGTCGAGTCTTAAGATGTTGGCATAGAGTTGCACAAGTTTGATTGAGTCGTCACAGGTTTAAGTCAGGAATCACCGCAAGGCAAGTTGGTTGAGTGACACTAAGTTCACAAGTCTCGATTGGGTCAGTTGGTGATCAAAGTAGCAAAGGCCGCTAGGCGACAAGGGCCGCAAGGCGGCGATATGGTTAAGTCTTACTGAATTACGAGGCACGGCCTCAGCAAGGGTTTGTAGCACGGTCACACGAAAATGAAGCCTCATCGCGCAGTTGCGTCTCTGATTTTGGCCCAAAGGCAAGCACGACTTGATGGGTTAACGTTGTTGGCACGAAAAGGGGGTCTAGAGGTAAAGTATGAGTTAACGTTGTGGTACAAGCACGGGATGGTCCTCAGACACAAATATGCCAAGGCGTCCGTAGTCTTAAAACTGATCCTAAGGCAATACTAGAAAGATAATAGAAAGGGATTTAAGCTGCACAAAGTAAATGAACGTATAGGTTTTGTATGGGTGGGCGAGGAGCTCACTCCACCAGTACAGTTGAGTACTGACACCCACACAGTGTTCATGTGCAGGCACAGGTAGAAGCTCATGGCGCGGAGCTCGTTTGGATGTGTCGAGGCACGGAGTTCCTTGGCGAGGCGAAGCGTGTGGCCGCGTGAACTCGAAGACTTATACAGGACATAATGTATGGACATCGCCTTCTAAAGCATCAGCTGGCTCAAGACTTGTAATTGAGAGATGAGAGAGAGCTGAGTGAATTTGTAATATGAGACGAGTGTATTTGAGTAATTGTAATCTTGGCCTTGCGCCCCCGTTGTAACCTTGTTCCATATCAATAAAAAGAGCTTCTTTGAATAACTTATGTTTTATTCTAAATTTCCACTGCATGTTCAATGTCTCTGCATGGGACTTCTGTGCGACGACCCCGTCGCAGCCGCTGAAATCGGTCGTTATGGAACCCACATTGCACGAGCGCAATCTAGGCTCGTGCGACATCACGCCTTAGCGAGGACGATCGCTCCTACGGGAGCGGGGCATGACAGATAGAGCATGTGAGTAATGAAAATTATAGCATGGTGACAAGTAAAGAAAGTAAAGCTGAACTGGAATATAAGATACACTAATAAATGTAAAAGTAATTTTGAACTATTAGAGCGATATGTGATCGGCTAGGGAAGCAAGAGATGGTTATCCACTTGGCCCGACAATCCGCGGTGTCCTCAACGGATAGTCATGATGTCCAACCTGGATAACTGGTAATGGGGTGTCTGCTACACCCTACGTGAGGTGAGGGTGGCGCTAGCAAAATATAGTTACAGGGAGGCTTTGATCACATAACCCCTAATAATTCCCCATCCCCGAATAGTATCACGGATCCGGACATGGCACGTCATGACACGAGATTCGAGAGCAGGGGGCCAGCCCACTCCCAAATCAGTGTCTATATAAGTACAGGAACATAGAATATCACATACTCATATACCAAGGGAGTCTAGGAATAACATCTCATGACAGGATTCGACGTATACTAGTCCGTGAACTGTCGTGTCAGGAATCATGTAAAACACTACAACTGAATTGAATATAGTAGATATCAAGACAATAAAAACTATCAGTGAATGTACTCGCCTATGGTCCTGAGCTGATAAGGTGAACAGACGCTCAGAGTGATCACAGACCTAAAATAAGATACTATGAGTCAAACATGGCTTTATACTGAAAAGAAAACTAATATAAGCCATGAATACAAGTCTAAGTCAAAACTAGGTCAATCTAGGTCATACTAGGTCATACTGGTTCATACTAGGTCATACTGGTTCATACTAGGCCATACTAGGTCACTGGGAGTCATTCCAAGTCAAACTAGGTCAAACGGGGTCAAAGGTTGACTTACAGTTGACTTTTGATCAAAAAGTCAACTCTGGTCAACTCTGGTCAACCCTAGGTCAACCTTAGGTCAAACTAGTCAAATGTTGACCAACTATTGACTTTCAGTCAACTGGTCAACTCTGGTTTGGTTTCGGTCAAATCTGGTCGCTTAAAGGCTAAGTTTGACTCTCGGTTGACTTTTGTTGACTTTTGGTCAAAAAGGTCAACCGACGTCAAAACTAGTCTATGAACACCATATTTGATCATTACCAACCAAATAAATCAAGTTCTAATCCTATCTTAGACTCCTAACGCAAATACCCTATTCCTAGGCAAAACTAGCATTACCTTACCAAGGTAAATCCCGATACCTTGTCCAATACCAAGGAAACCCCGCTAATATCCAAGATACTAGCCTAGGCTCCTTAGGGTAGCTAGATACTATTCTATCTAAGGCTTACCTACCAAGGAAAATAGGTATCCTAGGTATCTAGGCTATGTTGCAATACATGGGTATTGGGTTACTCTATTACCTAACCCATATCATGAATTTACCCTCATAACTCTATCACACTCACTCTTACACAACCATCTCACATGATACCACACTCTAATAGGCTTTCCTATAGGTTTTCCTACTAGTTTAGATATAGGCTAAACTATGGTTTACTAGCTACACTCATATAGCTCTCACACACACACACACAAACCCACAAACACACACACACACAAGGCTCATTTGTGAACTGATTTATGGTGGACAGGTTTGTGGACTTGAAGGGCTTTGCTTGGACAGCCAAAGGAGATTCATGGACTGTAGGGACAGCCAAAAAGATAGGAAAATCTGGACAGCAGGGTATGGTTTTTAGGAGGCTGAAATTAGCAATTTGTGGACTGGTTTTACAGTCCAATGGGTGAAGAATTCTGGACTGTGGGGGACAGCCACTTTGGGGAATTTTTGGACAGCCAAGGGATGAAATTTTGGACTGTGGGGACAGTCCAGTATAGCTAGATGGGCACAGGTTTTGAGTGGTTTTAAGGACTATTAAGAACTAAGTTTAGGGGGACTGTTGTGGGCAGTAAATAAAGGATTTTAGGAGTGTGTATGGCAGCCATAAAAGGAAGAAAAATCTGGACTGCAGTGCTGGGTTCAATGGGTGCTTCCCCTCCCCTCTCTAACACTCCAAACTCTATCATTCACTCAACACCACACATACAACTCTCTAAAGTACACATATCCACACATCCCATTCCAGTCCTCCTTGGCCGACCCTCATGCCCCATACCAAATCACAAAATACACATTCCCTCCATAGTATATATATATATATATATATATATATATATATATATATATATATATATATATATATATATATATATATTAATCTCTCTCTCTCTCTCTATATATATACATATATATATATATATATATATATATATATATATATATATATATATATATATATATATATATATATATATATTAATCTCTCTATATATATATATATATATATATATATATATATATATATATATATATATATATATATATATATATACATATATATATATATATATATAGAGAGAGAGAGAGATTAATATATATATATATATATATATATATATATATATATATATATATATATATATATATATATATATATATATATATATATATATATATATACATATATATAGAGAGAGATTAATATATATATCACGATATATATACATATATTGATATTAGAAATATGATACATTATGATACTATGGAAACCACAAATCTAAACACATGAAAAATCTGGAATTAATATTAGAACAACATCAAAATAATACACAAATAATTTACATGTGTCCAAATAGGGTTTTCTCCATTAGGACACGATCCTACTCCTAGAACACCTCTACAAATGTCCAAATGGACACGAAATGGACACCAATGGGCACCAAACCATGGGGGTCAATCCTAAGGGTCAAAATGAATCTAATGCATGAAAAGAATGAGAAGGAGAAGGGATTTATACCTCCCGGTGACTCGAATCGATTCCGAAATGCCACCGACACGTAGGAATCCCAAACGGACACGAACGAGCTCCGAATCCTCTCAAACTTGAGGAACTCCTCCCTTGGCTTGAATGGAGAAGGAAGGATGAAGATTTGGTGAAGAAATGGGAAGATTTGGTGATGATTTGATTAGGGTTTGCTCTCAAATCAATTTGGGAAAGAACAAGAGAGAGAATGAAAGAGGAAATAATAAAGTGTGGAGGAGCCTATCCACTCTAGTCATGGCCGGCCAAAAAGGGGTTTTTTGTCCTATATGGAAAAAGTCCAAAAGCCTCTACACTAATCTATTTGCTAATACATTGGTAAGGGGTTAAGTCGGGGGTAGTTTGGTCAATCCTAAATCAATAATCCAAATTAATACTAACCAAAATAATTAGTCTAGTCACTAACTAAAATAACTAACATGTGGGCCATGGCTAACTAGTGTGTGGGCCCGCTAAGGTCAACACAACCCCGGGTCCCCGATACAAGTTGGAATGAGTTGAAATTCGAACCCGACTCAAATAATCCCAAAATAATACAATAAATAAATAAATAATTTTAAAATAATTTTAAAGTGGAAAATTACCAAAATACTCATGTTCATGAAAACTGGGGGTGACAGAGAGATTTAAAGTTTTTCGTCGATTATGTCAATTATGGAGAGAAGATATTCTTCTTCTTTTCCATAAGAGTTAGCATCGTTTTGAAAGAAGAACGAAAACACTTGAATTTTTATTCCTGACAAATTTTTTTTCACAAAAAAACAAAAAAATAGGTTTTAGGTTTCTGTCGACTGTTCTCCATCATTCTCCGTGTTAAAATCACTTAAAATCAAGGAGAATGGTCATTCTCCGTGTCAAAATGACGGTGAATGGTCATTCTCCGTGTCAAAATGACGAAAAATGGCTATTCTTCGTGTCAAAATGACGGAGTATGGCTCCGTGATAAAATGACGGAGAATAGTCATTCTCCTTGTTAAATTGACGGAGAATGATCATTCTCCGTCATTTTAACACGAAAAATGGCTATTCTTGGTCAATTTAACAAGGAGAATGGCCATTCTCCGTGGTTTTAGCATGAAAAATGATCATTCTCCATGGTTTTAGCACGAAGAATGGCCATTCTCCTTGTTAAATTGACGGAGAATGGCCATTCTTCGTGGTTTTAGCACGGAGAATGGCCATTCTTTGTCAATTTAATAAGGAGAATAGCTATTCTCCGTGTTACAATGACGGAGAATGGCCATTCTCAGAATGTCCATTCTCCGTCATTCTAACACGGAGAATGACCATTCTCCGTGGTTTTAACACGAAGAATGACCATTCTATGTAGTTTTAGCACGGAGAATGACTATTCTTTGTCAATTTAACATGGAGAATGGCCATTCTCCGTGTAAAAATGACGAAGAATGGCCATTCTCATTGTTAAATTGACGGAGAATGGCCATTCTCCGTAATTTTAACACAGAAAATGACTATTCTTTATCAATTTAACAAGGAGAATGACCATTCTCCATGGTTTTAGCATGGAGAATGGCCATTCTCTGTGATATTACCACGGAGAATGATCATTCTCTTGCATTTTATGGCCAGTTGAAACTTTGAAGGGCCATAACTTTTGAGTGGGAGGTCGAAACGAGGTCCGATTTGTCGCAAAAGGCGCGTATTTTCGAGGAGCTGGAGAATAACCCTTTTTTTGTTAGTCGGTCCATCAAAATTTTAGAATCGCAAAAAAATGATGTTTGGACCTCCGTTTTAACAGTTTTACCGTTTGTCGACCTTTTCGAAATTTTTCGACGAGTATTTGAAGTAAGGTTTGAAGATTTTTGAGGAGAAAACCTAGATTCAAAAGTAAGCAGCGTATTACAGAAAAGGAAGTATCAAAACGTTTTTTTAAGAGTAGTTTCGTGGGTGTTTTCAATAAATTAGAAGGAACGGCAAAAAGGTCATTCGGAACCCCCTTTATATATTTTTTGCTAATTCTGGGCACGCGATGAAATGTTATTGTGCGGTGGATTTTTCATAAAATTTTTTCGTTTTTTTGGACATCTAATAAATTTTCCCTTTATTATAACAAATTATCTTTTAGTTATATCATAAAAAATTTAAGCAAACCACTAAATGCTAATTTATTGTGGATAGATATTATCATTCAAAATATAATTTAAACAAACTACTTGATATTTTTCCACAATAAATTAGCTTTTAGTTGTTTGTTTAAATATAATTTATAATTTTGAATATAATTTGTCCAAATTATCCATAATAAATTTTAAATCTGTTTTTAAAAAATTATATTTTGATTGATAATATTTTGGTATTAGCTATTTGTTAATTTTTTAAAAATATATATATTTGATAGCTTAAATATATTTGCCAAATTTAAATTAACAAACTAGTTTCTATTAAAATTATCCATTTGTTCTATTAAAATTGTCTATATGAACATGATATTTATCATAACAAATTAGCTTTTAGTTATATCATAAAAAATATAATATTGATAATAACTATTATCTGATAAATTTGTTATGATATAGCTAATTGATAATTTGTTATTATAAATATTCCATTCATATATATAATTTTAATTATTCATTATCTAATATAGATAATAACTATTATAAATATTCCATTCATATAAATAAGTTATTGGAGTACACGGAAGTCCTCAATGTCAACTGCATTATAATATCAGAAATTTTGGGTAGTGGGGGGAACATGTCATCTGACTTGGCGTGGGTGGGGCAGGCACCAAGGAGAAATTATTGGATGGTTCGGACTCACCATGTAGAAGGGGGAATGGTGAGCCTGGCCACTAATTTGTTGACACTTATGCATAATACATTATATTACTACATTTCTCTTATTTTCTAGATCAGTTTTTTTTAATGTTTTTGAAAGAAAAGAATAATAATTTTTTTTGCTAATTACACACAAGTGAATTTTTATATATATTTTATATTTTTTTAAATTTATTATGTCAAATATTATATCAAGTGTCAACAAATTAGTGGTCGGGCTCAACATTCACCATTGTCACGTGGTAAGTCCGGACCATCTAATAATTTCTGGATGCCAAGTCACTTGGCGTGTGATAGGGAGTCTGGGAGAAATATTAATGGAGATTGAAGAAATATCAAGTGGTTTGTTTAAATATAATTAATAATTTTGAATATAGTTTATCCAAATTATCCATAATAAATTTTAAATGTGTTTTTAAAAATTATATTTTGAATGATAATATTGTGATATTATCTATTTGTTAAAATTTATTACCCAATCCACCTCAATAAAAAAAAAAATCGAAAATTTGTTGCAATGATAACATCTTTAATGAAATAGGATACACGATAATAAGTTTTTAAAATTTTAAATAAATAGTTATATATTTGTATATAAATTTTAAATATATTAGATAACAAATAATTATTTTCTTATCATCCAAGTTTTATCAGATAATAGTTATTATCTATATTAGATAACAAATAATTAAAATTATCTATATGAATGGAATATTTATAATAACAAATTGTCTTTTACTTATATCATAAAAAAATTATCAGATAATAGTTATTATCAATATTATATTTTTTATGATATAACTAAAAGCTAATTTGTTATGATAAATATCTCGCTCATATAGATCATTTTAATAGAATGAATAGATAATTTGAATAGAAACTCATTGTTAATTTAAATTTGACAAATATAATTAAGCTATCAAATATTTAAAAAAAAATTAACAAATAGATAATACCACAATATTATCATTCAATTTTTTTTTTAGAACATATTTAAAATTTATTATGGATAATTCGGACAAACTACATTCAAAATTATAAATTATATTTAACCAAATTACATAATATTTTTTTAAGCTCCATTAATATTTCTTCCGAACCCCCTACCACACCCCAAGTGACTTGGCACGTGTCCCACCCGTGCCAAGTCAGATGGCGCGTTCACACGCCAAGTGACTTGGCCTGTCCTACCCCCTCCACTATTATTCCAAACTTCTTTAGTTTTTTATAATTTCGACCTTCTTCTTTATCCTGTACGAAAATTTCTGCTATAATATATACTTCTCTACAAATTTTGAATTAAACCATTTGAATTGACGCATAGTGATATGAACAAATTTGAATTAAACCATGGTAATGATACATTTTGGTATGAACAAATTTGAATCAACCATTACCTACAAATTATGTGGATAACTTTGTTCTGAACGATGACTCTGCTCAGGTAGAATTCACGATTGTGGCCCTTGGATAACAAAGGCAAATATCAATATAAAACCAACCAAATAATAATCTTTATAGATAGATTTGAACCCAGACCTAGTTGCAGTTAGACTCACATGGTTAAAATTACATAAACGATTCAGTTTGATGTCAAATCTTCATGTTGACAGGATGGTGACGGTCAATGACACCATAAAGAGAAGCGTGCACTTCACTTGCAAAATAAGGATAAAAATTATATATGAAACTATACACTTAATAGGACTTGCTACTTTTCATTATTCAAATTAGTACCAAACGTATGTTCAATGCATATAAATTTGGGTAATAAGAATGTTGACATTTGACCAACGTAAGAAACAACCTATGAAAATATTCCAATGAGGGTGATGCCTTGTTAGCAATCACCCGAATAAAACTCGTATTATACACGAATTTTTTCTGTATCTTTCATAAACGTATAATACTTGCGTACTTTTGACAGATCCAAATTAGTACATAAATTTTAAGCATGCGAAATTTTAAACGTGTTCTGTATAAATTATTGACAAATTTGGCACAATAAACATGCTGGAAACCTGTTTAATTAATCATATTTGACAACATATTTAAGAATGTGAAGTTTTTAACCTCAATATTTTTATTTTTCGAATATTTGACCGAATTTTTGAACGTATTGTATTTGCACTAAGCCAATTTATACTCGTACTTTTGCCGTCCCGAATTTTTTCCGTTTGCCGAATTGCTAACAAGGGGGTGATGTGCACAATTAAAGATATTACTCTTGAAAAAGGCTAAATTTGTAGCTAAAAAATATTATGAATTTTAACACTTTTGTAACTTGCTGCCATGAATTTTTTAAATTTGCAAGTTAAAAAGCTAAAGAAACTATCAACTAACTTATTTGCAACTTATATCAGTTAATATTCAATAAGTCATGATATCACTTGCCGAGTTCACGGTATATATTTTATGAAAAATAAACAATAATTTATGATACAATTAACTTGCAAATTTGAAAGTTTAGATCGCAAGTTGTACAGAGACATTTGAAATTGAATACACTAGAAACTTTTCAACAGTATGTATACAGACAACCTATCTCCTTTTTTTTTGATAGATAAACTGATAAACCAAACTACGACTTTGATTCAGTAGGAATTCTTATATAAACACAGCGTGACTCGATCAATCAAAAATCATCTGATAACTCAACAAGAAAAAAATTCTACAAATTCTACGCAACCAACAACCTATATGTTGGAATTTCTTCAATATTCTTCATCTAAAAAATCTGCAAACAAAATAAAATATGTAAATGTTACCGGCCTCTGGGAAAGTCGCGCACGTAACACTGTCCTAAGAGTTAGTCCGGGTCTATGTGCAGACTGTTTCCGAACGTTCCTAATGGTAAAGTCCCCGCTCCACCGGAATCTCCTTGCCGCACACGACTTAGAGAGAGTGACCCACGACTTAGCTCCGCCCAGAGCAACAAGAAAGAAGAAGAGCAACGTTTCGGAGGAGATGAGAATTTTAGAGATGTTTTGTACGGAATTTTTCAGTGTGTGGAAGAAGAGATATGATCTGATTTATATAGGCTGAATTCCTACGTATAGGAATAATGGTGAATTAAATCACCCGATTAAATGCTTAACGTTACAGAATAAAATACATGAAAAACATGTGATACAATGTATCTGGACAGTCCAAATGTTACGAAAATTAAATGAATAGTAACGGTCAAAATTGAATTGAGCTTGACTAAATAGTGGCTGGAATTGAGCTTTTGCTCTTGTTTGTGTGAGGAACACACAAGCACAGCTAACAATCCCCCCCCCCCCCCCCCCCCCCCCCCCACCCAAGGTCAAGTTCCAATATAATAGAAGGAAAGAAAAATAGGAGAAGGATAAGAAAATTTTCTGGGCAGTTGAATACTATGGATAAATGAGATGGACTACAGCATTGAATCTCACGTAGTGACTATTGTCTTTGTCTGAAGAAGAGCGTGATGGACTATACCTTGAATCAGTCTTCTTGAATCAGACTCAGAAAATAGCACACATAGTACGCTAGAGGTACTTGGGTCTATCGGGTGGCGCGTTTGATTGGCCATGCGCACTTTTACACATTCATGAGAGTTGTCTAGGATCGCCCTGTCCTATAGTCGCGGCCTTCACGACATCTCATATAGGTAAGTCCTCAAGGGTTGGTGATAGGAATCAACCCTGCATATCATGCTTAGACTTATTAAGAGCTTAAGCTCACCCTATCCATATCACACAAGGAACACTGTCACCATAGGGATGGAATATTAATGTACACATGTACAACCTCTTGGGCTTTTATTTTAAAGAGAATTTAATCTCAGGTCAGTGTTCCATAATAGTCACCTATTCCAGCTTGTTTCTACCCATTGAACCGACTTTTTGGGATCTCCAGTCAGACTCGATTGGATTGCCACTGCTGGTGACTATACTATGGGCTTAACCCCATCCCCCTCGATGATTCTAGGATAAATGTCCTAGACAAACTCTTCCTCAAGAGTAAACAGACTCTTCGTCAAGAGATCTGTAAAGTTCTTTAATGACTTTTATAGTCAACCACAAATTTGTCCAATAGGCTCTTGAAGTGCAGCTGCAGGTGCCTGTTCATCTTAGCATTCACAGAATCATGCTTTAGAAGTTCTATAACAGATTTATTATCACAGTTTATAAAAATTACATGAACAGATATATGCATAATAAGATTTCTAAGATATGCATAATAAGATTTCTAAGCCATTCGGTTTCTGTACATGTAGTGTCTAAAGCTATCATCTCAGAGTCCATAGTACTTCTGGCAATGATAGTCTGTTTACATGATCCCCAGGAGATCGCAGCTCCTACTAGGATAAAAACATATCCAGTAGTGGATTTCACATCATGTGAATCAGTTACCCAATTAGCAACTGAGTAACCTTCTATGATATCAGGGTGTCTAGAATAATAAAGTTTATAATCTAGAGTACCCTTAAGATATCTAAATACTCTGTTTATTGCTGTCCAGTGTGTCTGATTTGGGTTACTAGTATATCTACTTAGTCTTCCAATAGCAAATGCAATATCAGGTCTAGTCCTATTTGTTATGTACATAAGGGACCAAATTATTTATGAATATCTATGTTGTTCTATAGGTAATTTGTTATTCTTTTTGAGAACAACATTACTGTCATAAGGGGTAAGGGTATGTTTCTTGTCAAAATACTCAAACTTCCTTAGCATTTTCTCAATTAAATGTGCTAAAGATAGAGTATAGCCCTCTTTGCATTTGGACACTTGTATTCCTAGGATCAGGTTTGTCTGACCTATGTCTTTCATATCAAACTGGTTAGATAATAATTCTTAGTGTTATTTATCAATTCCAGTGAAGATCCTAAAATAAGGATATCATCAACATACAAGCATAAGATAACACAACTTTCATTTGTATTTTTGGAATACAAACATTTGTCATATTCATTTGGCACAAAACCAAATTCTATAATGACTTTATCAAATTTGTTGTGCCATTGCTTGGGAGCTTGCTTTAGGCCAAAAAAAAGATTTACTAATATACACACCTTGTTTTCTTGGCCTTAAGCAATAAAAAATTTCAGGTTGCTCCATATATATATCTTTATCTAAATTTCCATTTAGAAATGTTGTCTTTACATCCATTTGATGGATCGACAATTCATGAATGGAAGCTAGGGCTAGGAGGGTTCTGATAGAAGTGATCCTAGCTACAGGAGAGTAAGTATCAAAATAATCTAGTCCTTTTTTCTGGGTAAATCCTTTGGCTACTAATCTAGTCTTATATTTCTCTATGGTACCATCGGCTCTTAAGTTTTTTCTTGAAGATCCACTTACAACCTATGGGTTTACTACCTAAAGGAAGGTCTGCTAAAAATCAAGTATTGTTCTCCATAATGGAGTTGTACTCATTGTTAATAGGTTCTTTCTAGAAAGGGCTATCAGGAGAGGATATGGCTTCTTCATAAGTTGAGGGATCGCCCTCTATCAAAAATATGAAGAATCCTTCTCCTAAATTTTTTTCAATCCTTTCTCTTTTACTCCTTCTAGGTTCTATGACTCGTTCAGATTGAGAATTAGGTATTTGATCATGAGAACTAGTAGATGTAGTGCCCCGCTCCTCGCGGTCCACTATGTAATACCTACGGCTTGCTGACTCAGTCTTTGGAGAAACCTTTGCCGGTATCGATTGATCACGGATGAAATACAATGAACCATTCCAATTGATGGATTGGCTTCTATTGAAATGAATCCAAGAGTTTTGTTGGATATTTTGCTTTCGCTGCTTGGTTTTGATGAATGCGTTTTCATGTTGGTTTTCGATGATTGGTTTTCATTGTTCGCTTTCATCGCATTTCACATTCATTCCGAATCTTGAGAGAAAGAGATCGAAGTATGCTAATCAACTGTTGGTGCCAATGTAGGATGCTGTGAACTGTTCGTGAACGGCGCGTGAAGTCCTTCCTTCTCTCAACTAAGATTCATTTTGGTGAGTTGTTCTAACCGGACTTGCATTTATTTGTACGTCCTAATAAAAATGATCTCTAGTCCACTCTGTTGTCTTGTTCCTACGATCAACGATACCAATAACAAAAGATAAAGAGAAGATAATGAATTGAATCATATGCTGGATTATATGTTGCCACTTCATCTGTTGCCTATGAATATGCTTCAAATATTTAGATGTGTACAGACGAACTTGTATACATTGCCACAGTAAGAGAATTGTCCCAAAGCTAGGAGCTACAAGCTCTGTCATAAACCAAAGCAAAGCATAAGTACATGTGTTGCCTAACAGTCGCCTTATAGAGTATGCATAGGTCCTGGACAACTTGTATACAAGAAAACTAGATCTCTCGAACGGGTCTGGGGGCACCTGGAATCGTTCGGCCTGGGGGAGATTGTCTAGACATTTCGAGGTACAAGAAACCTCGAGTGTTGAATCAATGTCCAAATAGCGACGAGCTGAACCCATGTGTCACAGCGGCTAATCACGGGAAACGACCCGTAGACCAACATATAGTTAGTTGCATTTACGAAATCAGAGTGCATTGCAACCTAACAAGAGATGCGGTGTTAAACAATATATATTTATATCAAATGCAAATTGTGCTAACCTATTTTGTGCAGGGATGGCTGTCGGCAAGGGTAAGTTGCTTATGAATTATTCTACTGTCATTGTTTCTTATGAATTGTTAAAAAGAACCTAGACAAGTAGAAAGAGCGCTAGTAAATATGTAGCGTCACATGTTGAATTAGTGTAGATATTTGTGAGTTTCGGCGAAGAGTCGCTCGCCAGTACATGATGTGTGATGACCCACGTTGTGGGCATCTTTTTCAGAAAGCAAAGGAGACAGGAGGATTTCAAAGAGGCACTAAAGCTCGTCTAGCCCAAGTAGAGCTGTGGACTGCCTCGAAGCTTCATTTTCTTTCCAGTCAAGTTTCAAGTTTTCATTTCCTTTGAAGGTGTCTTTTCAATTCCAGCTTGTAATAAAGGGATATCATGTATGGGCATTGCGGCTATTTTCAAAAAAGAGTTTCAAGAGAATCATGTAGCCAATATAAGACACTCTGAGTTTGCAAAGCTTTGTACTTGTATTCCTGTCAAGTTATCAATAAAAGAAATATTTCTATTTAAATCTCTGTGTCCTATATTTGGTTTTCTGCAATGAATGGGTGCGTGCGTGTGTTTGTGCTTGACTAGTTGTTTTGTGCAGGTACATGGTCTTGTGCAAGCGCAACTTAGGCTTGCACGACATCACGCCTTAGCGAGGACGATCGATCCCGCAGGGATCCAGGCAAGACGGACGACCCTAGCAGGATCGGAGCGTGACAAAGTGGTATCAGAGCACTGCTTTACGTCCTTGACCTCTTGCAAATATCATTTTCGAAAAAGTATATAAAGTATTTTGATGGCTTTCAAAAGAGTCCCGATTTTGAGTTATGAAAACCAATTCCCCATACAATAAGTCCATAATATTTTATGAGACTGACATAAGTTATACTCTTTTGTAGAGAAATGGCCCCTCCTCGACCAGCTTCCTCGACAGATCTGATAGAACGGATCATGACATTGTTGGAATTATAGAGGCAGGACAGTGAGGAACGCAATCAAATACAACAGGCCCAAATAGAGGTCCAGCAGAAGCAGTTGGAGTCCTTGACTCAAATTGTCACGGCGCTTGCGGCAAATCGAGATACCACCGCAGCGACTAAACCAACGAAAACGCCCGAGATTGAGCCCGTAGAGGGTGACGAACCCCAGCCAGCGCAAAGGCACTTTTTCTTTAGGCCAAAGGACTTCTTAGACGCGAAACCTCCAAATTTGAAGGCAGGACGTCACCCGACAAGGTGATGGACTGGATTGATAAAATGTAAAGTCTGTTCGCGTTTGTAGGAGTTCCGAGTAGCAAGAAGGTAGTTTGTGCCGTTTTGCTTCTACGGCTGCGGGCAAAGGATTGGTGGAAGGCGAAGAAGCCGGCGCTGCTCGCAACGGCTAGAAATAGAAAGATCTTATGGGCCTCGTTCAAGAAGGCATTTCTGGATCAATATCTGCCTCCAGCCATGAGCAAGAAGATGGAGCATGACTTCATCACACTGAAAGAAGGGAATATGTCCGTGGGGGACTATGAGTCTAAATTTGCTAAATTGGCAAATTTTGCTACTGTTATGCTTCCCACGGAACAGACTCGCATAGATCGGTTCGTTGAAGGTCTGACTGACGACATTCAATTGAGTGTGCTGAATCGAGAATATGGGTCGTACTCTCAGGCCTTTAAGGCGACGCTGTCGGTGGAACAATTCAGCCTGAGGAAAGCGTCAACAAAGATTCAGTATGGTCGAAACCAGCCTACAAAAAGATACCATGATGGCGAGAAGAAAACAAAGGGCGATAACCGCAACACAGTAGAGTGCGGATACTGCGGCCGTCAGGGCCACACCATAGATAATTGTCGCACAAAAGCTTTTGAATGCAGCTGCTGCGACATGAAGGGCCACACAAAGGAAACATGTCGTTCCTTGAGCAAAGCTTGTTTCGGTTGTGGCAGCAGGGTCACGCTGTCAGATTTTGTCCAAAGAAAAATCGTAATAGAGATGACAATGAAGAGCGTGGGCTGCTGCCAGGCCTACCGCCCCTCCGAGATAATCTGCACAATCATCAGCTGCGGAATGCCAACACAGCGACAGCGCGTGTCTACAATCTCTCCACCTTACTTGACCCTGAAAGTGGGATGAGTTATATCTTAAGTTTTGAGGACAAAACTTTTTCTCAGTGGGTTATTATGTAGTGTCCCGCTCCTCGCGGTCCACTATGTAATACCTACGGCTTGCTAACTAGTCTTTGGGGAAACCTTTGTCGATATCGATTGATCACGGATGAAATGCAATGAACCATTCCAATTGATGGATTGGCTTCTATTGAAATGAATCCAAGAGTTTTGTTGGATGTTTTACTTTCGTTGCTTGGTTTTGATGAATGCGTTTTCGTGTTGGTTTTCGACGACTGGTTTTCATTGTTCGCTTTCATCGCATTTCGCATTCATTCCGAATCTTGAGAGAAAGAGATCGAAGTATGCTAATCAACTGTTGGTGCCAATGTAGGACGCGTGAACTGTTCGTGAACGGCGCGTGAAGTCCTTTCTTCTCTCAACTAAGATTCATCTTGGTGAGTTGCTCTAACCGGGCTTGCATTTATTATACATCCTAATAAAAATGATCTCTAGTCCACTCTGTTGCCTTGTTCCTACGATCAATGATACCAATAACAAAAGATAAAGAGAAGATAATGAATTGAATCATATGCTGATTATATGTTGCCACTTCATCTGTTGCCTATGAATATGCTTCAAATATTTAGATGTGTACAGACGAACTTGTATACATTGCTATAGTAAGAAAATTGTTCCAAAGCTAGGAGCTACAAGCTCTGTCATAAACCAAAGCAAAGCATAAGTACATGTGTTGCCTAACAGTCGCCTTATAGAGTATGCATAGGTCCTGGACAACTTGTATACAAGGAAACTAGATCTCTCGAGCGGGTCTGGGGGCACCTGGAATCGCTCGGCCTGGAGGAGATTGTCTAGACATTTCGAGGTACAAGAAACCTCGAGTGTTGAATCAATGTCCAAATAGTGACAAGCTGAACCCATGTGTCACAGCGGCTAATCACGAGAAACGATCCGTGGACCAACATATAGTTAGTTGCATTTGCGAAATCAGAGTGCATTGCAACCTAACAAGAGATGCGTGTTAAACAGTATATCTTTATATCAAATACAAAATGTGCTAACCTGTTTTGTGCAGGGATGACTGTCGACAAGGATAAGTTGCTTATGAATTATTCTACTGTCATTGTTTCTTATGAATTGTTAAAAATAACCTAGACAAGTAGAAAGAGCACTATAAATATGTAGCTTCACATGTTGAATTAGTGCAATATTTGTGAGTTTCGACGAAGAGCCGCTCGCCAGTACATGATGTGTGCTGACCCACGTTGTGGGCATCATTTTCAGAAAGCAAAGGAGACAGGAGGATTTCAAATAGGCACTAAAGCTCGTCTAGCCCAGTAGAGCTGTGGACTGCCTCGAAGCTTCATTTTTTTTCCAGTCAAGTTTCAAGTTTTCATTTCTTTGAAGTGTCTTTTCAATTTCAGCTTGTAATAAAGGGATATCATGTATGGCATTGCGGCTATTTTTAAAAGAGAGTTTCAAAGAGAATCATGTAGCCAATATAAGTCACTCTGAGTTTGCAAAGTTTGTACTTGTATTCCTATCAAGTTATCAATAAAAGAAGTATTTTATTTTAAATCTCTATGTCCTATATTTGGTTTTCTGTAATGAATGGGTGCGTGCGTGTATTTTGCTTGACTAGTTATTTTGTGCAGGTACATGACCTTATGCAAGCGTAACTTAGACTTGTACGGCATCACGCCTTAGCGAGGACGATCGATCCCGCAGGGATCCAGGCAAGACGGACGACCCTAGCGGGATCGGGGCGTGACAGTAGATGGAGTAAGAGAAGGGTTAGAGGAAGCTGAAGTCTAACCTTGAAAGGAAAAATGTTCTTAAAGTAAACTGCATCTCTAGCTTCAATAATGTTATTAGAGATTTCATTTACTTCAGAATGGGTTACAAGAAACCAATTAGCATTGCTATCTACGACATATCCTATGAATACAGCATCTACAGTCTTAGGTCCTATCTTCTCTTTTGGGTTCATGAATTCCTACCTTAGCTAGACATCCCCAAACTTTGAGATAATTAATCCTAGGGTTCGACCTTTCCATAACTCATATGGTGTCTTATCATTAGTCTTACTGGGTATCCTATTAAGAATATAACAAGCTGACAATAAAGCTTCTCCCCAAAGATTATCAGGAGCACCTGAGCTGAGAAACATGGCATTGACCATGTCTAACAGAGTGCGATTCTTCCTTTCAGCAACTCCATTGGACTGTGGTGAATAAGGAGCAGTTACCTCATGAAAGTTTCATGTTCTTCACAGAAGTTATTATATCATTTGAGGTGTACTCTCCACCCCTATCTGATCTAAGGATCTTAATCTTTCTGTCTAGCTGGTTCTCAGCTTCGGATTTATAGACTTGAATCTGTCTAGAACTTCATCTTTGGTCTTAAGGAGGTAGGTGTAACAATACTTTGAATGGTCATCTATGAAAGTAACAAAGTATTTTCTACCACCTCGGGTCAAAATCCTATTGGAATCACAAACATCACTATGGATAAGTTCTAGGAGTTCAGAATCTCTATAGACAGATTTGAAAGGTAATATAGTGTTTGGCTTGAACACAAATTTCACATTTGTGTTCATCATCTATAGGAGTCTTAGGGATGAGATCTAAGTTCATCACCATTTTAATAGATCCTAAGTTCACATGACCTAGTCTACCATGTCAAACATTTGAGGATTCAACATTTGCAATAAAGAAAGATTAGAACTTTTATTCATAGTACTTAAAATAAAAAGTCATCTTTCACAAATCTTTTCCAATAAACAGATCATTCTTGGAGAAAACTACTTTATTTGTCTCCATAACAATTTATCATGAGGCTACAAGGAGGGATCCACTAACAAGGTTTCTTCTGACGGACGGCATATGAAGCACATTATGGAGAGGTAGAATTTTCCCTGATATCATCTTCAGATCTATTCTTCCTCTTCCTATGATTTGTGCCGTTGATCCATCTCCTAGGGTCACATCTCCTCCACCGATTCCTGATAGTTTGAAAAACTAGAGCGATCAAACGAAACATGAACATTTGCTCCAGAATCCAACCACCAATCATCAGAATGGTAAGAAATATTTACTGTAGGTTGATAGCTTACAGACCTGAAGGAGGTAGAAGACCCATTCAGAATCATGTTAGCCTCTGGCTTGTTAGAGCCTTTCTCTTTGAAGGAGGTTACTTGGTGATTACGCCTGGGTTTGCCAAGGACTTTCTACAAGGTTTATCCTAGCTGTGGCATTAGACCTATATTCTTCTTCTGTTGTAAGTTCTTTAAAACTTGAGAATAAGATTCCAAATGGCTACAGAGATTTATTTAATCAATAAAGATGGTTTAAGCTGAAATTAACAATTTAAATGATTTTAGTAATCTACCTTTAAAATTTTAGTTTTTCAAGTTTTGATAAGGTTGGGTTAGCTGTCGGGCCGGATCCCAGCAAGCGGAGGTTCACTAGGAACACTTAAGTACCGGTCACTTAGACGATATTTGCCTTGTTGACAGAAGGGCCCTTTCGGCTTGTACCCAAACAAACCTCTACTTTAGAACTTTAAAATTAAATAAATTTACTAAATCAATAAACTGTTTGATTTAGCCTAAATTAAAATATTGAGTAAAAAAAAAATAGTAAAAAAAAATTGTCAATCTCTAGAACAGACTTATAAGGCAACAGTTTTATATAACTAATAACAAAGTGTATGTTACGGATATGACAATTATTAGATAAGTAAAATAACTTGTTAACATTAAGGCGCAATAAATGGCAAATATATAGTTAATATGGACAATTCAGTGGTAGGCAATTAAGTGCTAGGCAAATTAGTGTAGATTAATGCATATCAATAAGCAATGAATTTTTTCGTGTACAAATATTTGAAGTAAATAAAATACTTGTTTAAGTGTTTCCAGTACAAATATTTGTGTACAAAATAGTTTGTGTACAAATATTTTTTATCTTAACAACAATTCAATGCTAGACAAATAAACGTATCCACTAACAAATATTACGATTAATTGTATCCACTAGCAATTGAATGATAGGCAAATAAATATATTCACTAGCAAATAAATGCTAGGCAATTAAATATATTGATGAATGCTAGCCTTTTCAATGCTAAACAAATGGTATGTGACAACAGCAAATTGTTGACAAACAAAATTTTCAAAGTGCTTGTAAGGGAATTAACAATTTTCTAAAGTCAATTATTAATAATAGAGAAAATTTGCTAAAAGACAAATTGTATATGAAGCTAAATTACAGATATTACATGACAATTACACTTGACGATCCTGTAATAATATTTTGAACATTAATACCCCCAACAGATAATAGCAATTTGCTGCCCTCAAATAATGATCGTTGAAAATAGAAAAATGGCCTAAATGCTCCTTAACACAAATTTAGACTAGAAGTATAGTCGAGCAAACTTAGGCATATAAGTTCATTTTTCTTGAAATTAAATTATGAAATTTAATTATTCTTTAATATTATAAACATCAGACTTGGCCTATACTTCAATTATTGTTTCTCATAATTGCTGCATGAAACAGTAAACCACTTCAGTAAGCAATCTGTATGGACAGGAATTGAAGTTGCAATGCAAACAACTAATTATAGGTTAATATATTGAGAAGCAAGCAAACACTATGCATGTAACAGTAGGTTAATATTTGTATAAAAAGCTAACTCTTAGATTGTTAGAATTTTTCAATATTCTTCGCTTAAAAAAACTGCAAACAAAAAAATATGTAAATGTTACCGACCTCCGGGGAAGTCGCGCACGTAGCACTCCTAAGAGTTCGTCCGGGTCTATGTGCAGACTGTTTCCGAACGCTCCTAGTGGTAAGTCCCGCTCCACCGGAATCTCCTTGCCGCACACGACTTAGAGAGAGTGACCCACGACTTAGCTCCGTCCAGAGCAACAAGAAAGAAGAAGAGCAACGTTTCGGAGGAGATGAGGATTTTAGAGAGGTTTTGTACGAAATTTTTCAGTGTGTGGAAGAAGAGAGATGATCTGATTTATATAGGCTGAATTCCTACGTATAGGAATAATGGTGAAAAATCACCCAATTAAATGCTTAACGTTACAGAATAAAACGCATGAAAAACATGTGATACAATGTATCTGACAGTCCAAACGTTACGAAAATTAAATGAATAGTAACGGTCAAAATTGAATTGAGCTTGACTAAATAGTGGCTGGAATTGAGCTTTTGCTCTTGTTTGTGTGAGGAACACACAAGCACAGCTAACACTATATAGGAATCGAACCATGTTCCTTTTATATAAACACACAGTGACTCAATCAATTACGCTAAGACTTCCACCTTATGCTCCGCTCCTGCTCGGTGGTTGGTTGTCCTATCCGAAACTAGTTTTGGTTGTCCCTTGACCATTGTTGTAGGTTGATTCTGAAATGTCATCCACGATCCCGACCCTTATTAGAATCACATTGAGCTGAAGGTTGCCATAAGCAGAGGAGGGTTGTCGTGACCCGAAGTCTTATATGCTTATCCTGGGCCAGCCCTGTCTCTCAGTCAAGCTTGGGAAATGACGGATAGGTTCGCTTCCATCCTATAACCATTCTATGTTCTTCCAATTTTCCTATCGTTGCATGGTCTATATGGTATAATTACTAAAGTTAAATTAAGTGACCTTATCTTTTATCTTTCTTTCGGAAAAATTTCTTTTATGTCCATTTCAACAGTTTTTTGCACCATTGTAATAGTTACAATGTTGTTTACTTGAAGCAATTTTTCCCTTTTTCTTTTTACAACGAGAATACTCGTTACTGTTCTGTGATTTGTAATGTTGATTCAAGCGGATTTTCCAGCTTTATACAACGGGAAATTACACGTTAATGTTCTAGGAACTAAATAAATTTTTTTGATGACGTACAGCAACTTTTCGTTGCGAAAAAATGTAAGTGCCCATTAAGCTTCTTTGAAGCTTTCCACAAGGACGAAAATTCCCACATATGTATAGGTAATACCCATATAATTAAGCTAAAGCAAACTTTTACCATTCGATCATGTATCTCTATATTATAGGTGGTATGTATACAAAAAAAGAGTGCTGCTAGCTTGTCTGCCTGTAGGCTAGTCCGCATGCCATGTAGCATCGTCCCATTGGCAGATCAACCGACATATAATTCATGAACGTAGGGGGGAAAATGGACTTCGCCACGCAGAGGAGGGGCCAGACTGCGTGCGGACAAGATAGCATCTTACTAAAACCAATATATGCTACACAAATAATAGGTTAATTGCAACTTGATACCCTCAACTATTTTCGTTTTTCAACTTTATACCCTAAACTTTTTTTTGTAACAACTTGATACCCTGACAATTTTTGGACAAAAATAAAAAACCTAAACTTAAAACTACATCCCCACCCCCGCACCCGCACCAACCCCCCCCCCTGCAGCCACCCGCCCCGCCCCGCCCCCCCCGGCCCCTTTCGGCCACCCGTCGTCGCGCCACTGCGTGCCCTCCTCCACGCTGTTGTACCCCCCGCGACCGTGGCCAGCCGACTGCTGACAAGAATTGGAGGAGCGGGGGAGGGCGACGGGAGGTGGGTAGTCGGGGCGGGAGGGTGCAGCGTGGGGGTGGGGGCAGCGGGGACGGGGGCGGAGGTTGGGGTTGGTGGCAGTCGGGGACGGGGGCGGGGGTTTTAGGGTGGTGGCAACCATGGTTGGGGTTGGGGCGGGGGTTGCCTAAGAGAGGAGGGAGGGGGGGAGGAGGGAAGGGGGCAGGGCAGTTTGGGATTTTTTAAAATTAGGGTATGAAGTTGAAATGTTTTAATAGTTGATGGTATTAAGTTGTTAAAAAAAAAAGTTTATGGTATAAAGTTGAAAAACGAGAATAGCTGAGGTATCAGTTGCAATTAAGGCCAAATAATATTGATTGTACATATGTATGGCTAGGGAAACCCGCATAAAGGCCGGGAGGTATACATCGTGATGCTGTAGCGAGAAGGAAGCCAGTGGAAGAACTTCTGAATGCACAATTTTGGATGTTGTAAAAAATTTCACTATTATGTGAAGTAATTGTGTGATGGATAGCAATGTTGTCATAAAATACTTATATAGGTAGATAAAATATAATGGTTAAAGTCTAGCCGTGGTAAGGCCAAAATTAAGTTAAAAAAATATAGTATACGGTCGAAACGATAAGGACTCCTCCGGCGGCGGCGGGGATCCTCCATCCTCTCCCACCGCAATCGCTCCTTCGGCAGGAGCTCACTGCCACCACTAGCGCAGCAGCATGGATCAACAACAACGTCGCACCACCACTGGTTGCTATACCACCATCTTCCAAAGTTTTCGACTATTTCTTTTCTTCTCTACATAGCTAACAACAATATCAAGAACAACAACAAGAACTTGAACTTCCACATTCACTCACTTTCGGTGATTAGCTCCAACATTTTCTGGGAGGTAGGAAAGGAAGTGAGGGGAAGAGGGAAGTGAAGGGAAGGGGAGGACATGAGAGGACAGGGAGGTGGGAGCATTGAATGGGCATTAAATTCACTTCGCTGATGTGTAGGTGGGATTGGTAAGTGAGAAATAAATGCAATTCTTCCATCCGTCAACATCATGAGCTCGGTTCTGCTCTTCACCATGTGGTCCCTCGTGGCCGCCATCCCGGCACGACCGCGGGATCCAGACCCACTTCTCGGTCCCCAGGAGCTTCGTGTGGGCTGCGGCAGTCATGTCGCTGCACGAGAAGATCCTCAGGAGAGGGGGGGGGGGGGGGGGGGGGGGGGGGGGGGGGGGGGGGGGGAGATACGGTGAAGAAGACAACATGTCGGACGTATTTTTATCAAGAAATTTGGGTCAACCCAGTTGACCGTCCATATTGGACTGAAAACGTCAAAAGTGGAAGATATCTTACATTATTGTAAACTTGTGGGTGTAAATTTGGCAAACAGGTGCCACTCAAAATTTCTCATAAATAAATGGGTGCCTTTGTAAAGGCGTTTAACGATGCATGTCGGTAAAAGCGATTAGCAAGGACGTTTAAAGCTATTATATTTAAATAATTCAATTGTCATTAATAAAGACGTTTGGTTCTTTTTATGACAATTTTTGCAAACTATTTTCTCCGTAGACAATATACCAATGTTTTAAAAATTGGACCGATGATCGAACAAAAATTCTTTGGTATAGGTTGGACTGACATTCAACTAGAATTCAAATAGACTTAGTTTGGTTTGATTCAAATAATTAAGATATTTATATTTACTTCTTGATTTGGTTTGGTTCTTAGTATGCTGGTTTGATTTAGTTTTACAATTATAATGTTTATAGTTGTAAAAGTGTCAAAACACGAGAAAAACGTATCCGACAATCAACACGTTTTCACCCGTTCGCATTTGACACGTTTGATTTTCTAGCACCAGATGCTGTGAAGTTTCTTAATAGATCCAAAAAGTTATGCATATACAGTAATGTCATGTCTCCAAGGTCTATGGATGTAGTGTTTAAGAGGATTGGTTTTGCCATCCAAAAAAGGCTGACGGCGCAGTTTGTTGTCTGCTTGCCATCTACTTCGATGTAATCTTTCTCTCTTAACTAAAACATGAGTATATTTCATGATTAAAAAAAATGTTTATCAAAACTAAACCAAGAATCAAATGGAACAAATTTCACATGATAATTAAAAAAAAAAAAGGTCCAATTGTGAACCGGTGGTTCATCGGTTGAAACCTGGTTTTGAAAAAAAAATTTTACGGTTCTTTAAATATCCGGTTTTAGTCAGATCGGCCAATTTTTTAGCATAAACCGATTAGATCCTGTCCAACCGCCGGTTCTTACAACCCTACAATATACTCAAACTACAGTGCTCTACAGAAAAAATTTCTGTATAGGAATACACAATAGTAGATTGGTACATAGATCCAATAATGAAACAAAATCAAATACACCAAATAACCTCGTGGCACACCAAATTATTTCTCCAAAGACTTTCAGAACTTCCCAGCCCTAAGCTAGGCCAAAGCTTTCAGCTCAGTCCCGGAAGGCTTGGCAGGTGTTCCTCGACGACACAATGCGTCAACAAGCGAATGTGCTTCTTGCCCAAGGCGAGCTGACAATGAGGCACAAATTGACAGGGCCGTCGACCAGAGGCACGACATGGCTAGGTGGTCCCCACCCGTAGTCGACATCGGAGAATCCGACGCGCCTCATGTCCGTCAGGTTGGTCGTTCCGTAGGTGAGCATCGACAGGTCCCCCTTGCCGTCCTTCTCGCCGTCCAGGAACCTCGACACTTTGGTCGGCAGCTCATCTTCGCCTCGGTGATTAGGCTCACGATCTCGGAAAGAGTCGCGCTCGCGATCTGCCCGCTGGTTGCCTTGACTACAAACGGAAAGGTGCAGTTCCCGTAGTAGCCTCCTTCCGCAGGCAGCTCCTTGCGCAGCTCCTGGCGGATATTCGCGGGAAAGTGAGCGTGACGTCGGACTCCCGCGGCTGATCGATCGCGCGCGTCCGGCATTGCCAGAGCTTGGCGGCCACGACGTCGAACACGGAAATACTCTGGCCTTCTCTTCGGACAGGTGGTTCTGCAGCTGCTTCACGACGTCCAGGGAGACGTCGGCCGCGTAGTGCTCGAACTTGGAGGCCGCCAGCGCGGGGCTGTGCACCAGCTGGATCTCGTCCTGGAGGCTCGGGGGCTGGGGATCGCTTCCCTGCACCACAGTGGTGCGGTCGTCGGCTGCGCGAGCCCTCTGGCCATCTCGCCCATTGCGATCTTGAACTGTCCCGCGCCGATCGCGTCGAACATTATGTGACTGCCTCTGAAACCGACTGTGAACCCGCCGCACTTGAATTCTGTAACCTGACAAAAAAAAAAAGAGAAAAAAAAAAGAAAACCTTCATTATAACAACTGTATTTATTTTTGACAGAGGCCTCATGAACATGACATAATCTGAGTCTTTGAAAAAAAAAAAAAAAAATACCAAAAAGAAAACTTTTGGTACGTTATGCTATTTTTGGAGGTCGGGACCAAAGTAAGTACCTGCAGCATCATAAACGGTACTTCGCTTTGGTCGATGTCCAGCGGGAGAAGGGGGAGGAGTTCCGCCTTAGGCATCCTAAGAGGCTGGCATTCGAGGTACTCGACGTCTTCCAACCCGAAACCGGCCGATGCCTCGACGAACCACAGGCCTTCCCCGGTGCAGGCCACCTGCAGCCTGCCGTCGTCGGCATCCTTGGCAAGCCGGCCGGCCACGGGATAGTAAGGAACGAGGACCTTGGCTAGTGCTTCTCTTATCACTTTGGCAGGCTCGTCGCCGTGACGGAACACGAAGAGCACCTCGACGAAGAAGTTCACGGCGGGCAGTCTGTCGAAGAAGGAGAGGGGCATATGGCCTCCCGTGGGCGTCTCGTCGGCGGGGGCGACGAGAACCGGAGCCTTCTTTGTCACGGAGAAGCTCATGTTGATTAATTAAGGTTGGTAGCTAAGCTAATTCAGTTGCAAGGATGTTCGTTACTTTGAGTCCCTTTCCTTTATATAGAGAGAGCTTGGACTCGAGTTTGTACGTAGCATGCATGCATGTACAAATACAAGCCACCTGTTTCGAGTCCACTTTATGTTTTCTAAAAGAGTTGGTAAGATTTAGCGAAGCACTTTTTCGACCGCGTCATGCTATCGAAGCAATGAGAAAGGGCGTTCCCCACCAACCAGGTTTTAAAATTTGTCAAAAAAAAACAAACAAAAAAGATGGTTTGGTAAAGGGCCTTTTTCTTTTCTTTCTGGATTTAAACTTTACATGCATGTTTAATGGGAAAAAAAAGACTTAAAAATATTATTGGTTGATTCCTGCGAAGTCAATGAATTACTTGACAAGAGGCTTCACACCACAAGAAATGTTGAAACTTTAGGAAAATCATACGAGGGGGTGGAACTAGATTAATCTAGATATCAAATACATTATAAATTTGTATTTGCAAAATTGTTTTGTAGTGCACCTACCACTTACCAAACACAACTAGCAAATTGGTATCGTGAGAAAAATGGAGGAAAACAAATCTAAAAGAGTGGTGCCATTTCACTTTATAATGTTTGTGCATCTCTTACCGAGACTCTTGTAGTTATCGAAAAGAGGTATATGATCCTGACTAGGTGACAGAAAATCAGTGACGAGCCACGAAACGTCCATTTATAATAACATACGGGAGTGATGCCGTTCGATCCAATGACCAAGGGACGTGGGACTTCGACGGGGCCCCGAAAACGGAGCTCCTGATCCGAACCCATACACACACACACACATATATGCTGTGTGTGTGCACGAAATAATAGGCTTTTGCTAGAATACAAGTACCAGAAGAACAAAAATCTGACAACAAATGAATTAGTTCTACATCAAAAATATAGATATAAATATTGTAAAGATTCAGCCAGGGGCGGCCCTGTCCCAGGGCATGCCGGACGACGGTCCAGGGCCCCCTGACGAAAGGGGGCACCAACATGAAACTATCCATAATAGACCTAATTGTATCATGTGTATTTTTTAAGACAAAAAGCATTGTGGTGTGTGGTTACAATACTAGATTATATTAATAGGTCATTGGTTCAAATCTTGACTATACCAAAATTTTATTTTTTATATTTTTTTTACATTATGCATGAGGGCCCATTTTGAAAGTTTCGCCTCGGGCCCCCAATTGCCCAGGGCCGGCCCTGGATTCAGCTTCCAAGAAGAAGAGTGAACAATATAACACACCATAATGTTCCTGAAGAAGCTGCTCATGAGTATCATATTTGTCACGACCCGCACCCTAATTAGGGGCACGAGAAGTGGGTACGTCCAGCCTACGCCGCAGAATCGGCGGTAGAACGCTGTATATAACGTCTGTAAATACTACGACTAACAGTTAAAATGTACCTGTACAGTATATACTCTCCGAATGGAGGTGACATATCAATACAGTCTATCACAGAATAAAACTAAGGTAGATAGCTCAGAGGAAAGACATATGATAGATGAAGAGTAAAATAAGTCCACAGTCTAATACAAGTCCAGATATATAACATCCCAGAGTATCAAAATAGAATATAGAAACTACAGTCTGATAAGCTAGCTGGATCGCAGTCCAGTCAACCTAGCTAACCTACACTACTCTGGAAGTACAAATCTAGTGGCTCTATATAAGGCCACGATCTAATGCTACTCCATCTGACTCGATCCATAATAGGTCGAGCAGTCCGCATCAGAATCATCTGTAATATATCATAACGGTATCCTGTCAGGAAAATGAGCAAGTACAAACACTAACAGCAGTTCCATGTGAATTGACAAGTTCTATAAGAGACAGTATAATGACTACAAGACAAAGATATGAAGACTTGGGAACCGTTCGGAAGCCGAGTTACAACCCTTAAACCAAACAAGGATCGGGATTGTAACTCTTCTCCGAGCAGAATTTAGTCTCCAATCAAGGTACAATAAGGCATGTAGAGCATGTGAGTAACTGTATATCATGTATGGTGAGAAAGTACTGAGTATAGAACAGAACATGATATATGACAAGAAAAGTAAATATAAAATGTGCCTCGAACATTATAGCCTAATGTGATCGGTATGGGTCAAGAATCAGGCTTCCAGCCGACCGGCTACAAGTACGTGGACTCGGCCTGGCCGGGATGGTAAGCTATGGAGCAAGTAGTAGCACAGGTCAGGCTATACCCATCGTGTGGTGAGGGTATAGCTATGATACAAGTAGTAACTCAAGGTGGGCATTGATCACACTATCTATAATATTCCATTCCTGAATAGTATACGGATCCGGACATAGCACGTCATGACGCGGGATTTCCAAAGAGGGGAGCAAGTCCTCTTCAGGAATCGGCGTCAATACAAGTACGAGAATCAAGACTAAGCAAGTACCAGTATCCCAAGAAATCCAGGAATGATATCTCATGACAGGAATCTGACAATACTAGTCCGTGAATTATCGTGTCTGAGAATCAAGTAAGACACTACGACTGAATCGGATATAGCAAATATCAAGACAATGAAAACTATCAGTGAATGTATTCGCCTGCTGTCCTGAGCTGTATGGTATATCAATGCTCAGAGCGGTATCAGAAGACCTAATATGAGATACTGTAAGTTAATTTAGGTTTAACAAGTTTAGGAATGATTTACAATGAATGATATGCAATCTAGGTCAAACTAGGTCTCACTGAGTCACACTAAGTCCTGTCAAGTCAATCTAGGTTAAATCAAGTTATATCAAGTCAATCTAAGCCTAACCAAGTCAATCCTAGGTCTACCAGGCATCACGGGTCAAAACAAGTCGAAAAAGTCAAACGGGATCAAGAGTTGGCCTACAGTTGACTTTTGGTCAACTGGTCAACTCTGGTCAACTCTAGGTCAACCATGGTCAACCCTAGGTCAATGGTGACTATAATTGACTTTAGGTCAACTACACAAGTCTAATGGAAATCGGGAACTAATTTGGGTAAAGCGTTGACCCATAGTTGACTTTTGGTCCAAAAAGTCAACCGTGGTCAACCGGGGCCAAGACTAGATCTAGCGACTATTTCTAACTATTACCAACCTCTACAACCCATATCCAAGTCCATCTTGGACTTCGAAACTCATATCTTGACCGTAGGCCAATATCCTATTTTACCCTTAAAAAGGGTAAAATTCTAGCTTCGGCAAACTATCCAGTAGCCTAACTACGCTTGGTTTTGACCCGATCTCCTAGGGTAGTATGATACTAGCCTATACATATAATATCTACAAAAAACCTAGGTAATGTGGACATTCGGTCCATGATACGGCCGTTGTCAAAATCTTGAATATTTCAAGATACGTACCGATACGGCGCGATACGGGCGCCCTACAACCCGAATTCCCCCCGGAAGCCTATCCACAAAATCTAAATCACGTATTCATGTCCCACGCCAAGTTTCAACTCATCGGATACTCCGAGCTCCGTTTCGCCTCTAACTCGTTTTTCCCTTTTTCTATTCTAGCCTTTTCCTATTCTTCCAACTTCTTCCAATCTTTTCTTCTAACCTCTAATTCTTTTCTAACTCTCCATTCCATAATCTCTTCTACTCTTCTCTACGATTCCTATAGATATATATATATATATATCTATATATATATTATATATATATATATATATATATATAATATATATATATATATATTATACTTAGGTGAAGGGGGGGGGGGGGGGCTGTTTCCTGGCAGCAGCCAAGCTGCTGCTGCTGCTGTTACTGCAGCACAGTGTGCTGTGGCTGCCCCTTATACTTCTTTCTCCTTCTACTCCTCTATATATATACACTTCATATATATATATATATAATATATATATATATATATATATCTATATTATTATATTTATATATATATATATATATATATATATATATATCTATCCATCCCTCTAAATATATATATAACACACACAATCCATATACACACATCCATGTATATATATAATACACTCATATCTATATATATATATATATTATATATATATATATACATATCCATATATATATTATATTATATATATAATATTATATATATATAAACACACCCACATCCTCACACAACCAACACACACACACCACTCTCACAACACCACCATCCCCATGACACAAGTATCACCCTCTTCTACACACTCACAATTACATATATAAATACACACATAAATACACATGATATATATTATATATATATGTATATATATATATATATGTATAATATATATATATATATATATATATATATATATATATCTATATTATATATATATACCACTCTCAAATGATTAAATCCTAATAAATCTTTAACCTATTTTTCTAGGAAAAACCTACAAATTTGTGGGCAATGGAAGAGGATGGTCATATCTCTAATTAATGTGAAACAATAATGAAATGGAGAATTTAAATGGAGTTTAAGACATACCTAATTTGTAGGTTGAAGAGGAAAAGAAAGCTTTGAAAGAAATAATTTGGAAGAGAGAGAGAGAGTTTCTTAGTGGTGAAGAAAGAGGGGGGGGGGGGGCTGCCTATAGTGGCCGGCCCAAGCATGGTGGGGGTGTGGGTGAAGGGCACTTGTAAATTACAAGTTTTGCCCCTCCCTAAGCCTAATATTAAATAAATTCCAAATTAGGTTAGGAAGTTGCTAATAAATAAAAATCATAATTAAACTAAATTACTCATGGGGAACTAGTCCAAACTCTTAAACCCTAAAATTTAGTGTGGTGGGCCATGGTTCTAACAGGCTAATTATAGCTCAAGTCGAAATTCACCGGGTCCCGATTAACTCGAAATGAAATCGATAAAATTCGAACCCGACTCCTATAATAATTAAATAATAATATTCATGAAATAAAATTTCCAAAAATATGATAAAATGGAAAATTACTATTTTATCCCTAACTGGGAAAAGTGAGGGTGACAATATTATCTTGTGTAACATTCGTGATGGTTTAAAAGATATCGTGAACCAAAAATTCAAATTTTCAAATAACACAACAACACAACAAAAACAACCACTATTGGAAATTCCGCAAGTTTTCATACGAAATCCTTGCAACTTCTACAGACGCGATCTTTGATACGAAGAACTTGACCAACTTCAGTTTTGAAGAGTCTTTCTTCATCAAGCATCTGATTACAATTTTTCTGAAATCTTCTAAACTGCACCGTACCGACAAATTGACTAGAGAATTGTAACTGGCTTGGAATTTGAAAATGTAAGTTTTGAAACTCTTTGGAAGAAATGTAAGCTTTAGAAGAGAGAAGATGAAAGTGAATGAGTGTGTTGAAATGATCAATTTCTCTCTATTATAATTTTTCCAAAGACAGAACTCTGACAGAATTCGGGCAGAATTCGGACAGAACTCTTTGTAGCAAATCGCAACTGAAGGGAGACCAAGTTCAAAATTCAACGTTCACATAACGTTTACCTTGGCCGAACTCTGGCCGAGTTCTGTCAGGGTTTCGTCAGGTATATTTTGTGAAAAATTGTTTTGGCTTTTGAAAATCCTTTAGAAGCTTTTTGTAAAAGTAGATGTTTTACAAAACATAGGTCATTTTAAAAATAATAGGTCAGTTTTGAAAAACGATTTCGGATAGCTATTTGTCAGTACGACTTGGTGTACAATGTATTCCTAGACTCAATAAAATAAAAATATATTGCTTTAGGAAATACAGTCTTGAGTGGCAAACAGAGCTTCGGTCTTGAACTGGTACATATCCAATCTTGATCAGTGTCCAAAACGTCTTTAGTAAACATCTGAATTGTTTCGTATATCGAGACAGAGTTTGATCAATTATTAAAATCAAGTTTGACCATGACCAATGGCCAACACATGGTTGGTTTGAAAGAAAAGGCAACATACTTGGTTGAAAAATAAAAATAACATACTCAGGAGATTATTAAAGTAAAGACAACATGTTCAGGAGATACTTGTAAAACGAAGATAACATGTTTAGGGATATATACTTGTGAAACATGTTCAGACTAGATAGGTAAAGTGCGGCTTTGAAAGAGCTTGTAGACATGTGATCAGTTATATAGGAGAACATGTAACATGTAAATAAAGACAACTTGGGGGTACGACATTGACTGGACGTGTACGATGCAGTCAGCTCGGATACATGTACTAACTACACTACGAACTTTGATCATATATTAACTAGACATTTTCCCCTTTCCAGTATCGGTAATGTATTCAACTTGTAACATGTGAAACAATTCTTGTTAAAGAGGCTTGTTGCATGAGAAACAGGTTATACTTACAATCTTGGAATTTAAAAAATGTAATGAAAGAAGATACAATTGGTAACAGAAGCATGCAAATCATATCATGTACAGTTTGTACGTTGTAATGTAATTGCCTTGATTTACTGAAAGATTGATGTTAAATGTTGATTTGATGTCCAAAGTCCTCAAGCTGTAACAAAGGTATAATATTACTTAGTTTAAAGGTTACGTGCTATCTATGTGTTGTGCTATTTACGGGATCACGTTGTTCTAGACATGGCACACTAGTCCTAATATTGAACTTAAGACTAACACAATATTAATACATATAAAATTGGTTTTAATATGTTAAAATCACAAGTCATGGATTACTTATATTTTACAAAAATTTAATAGTAATTTAAAAATATTTATTTTATTTATTAAATAATAAAGTATTTATGAAAAGGGGTCCGACAACGTTCGTTTAAATAGTTAGATATCTCATAAACTAAAAAAATAATGAAGGTGTTAAGTTTGTAGAATTTTTGGACAGAAATTACTATTTATAGAATTATTTGAATCATAAACTATTTTTAAAACATTATTTATAATTAATTGTTGTCACGCCCCAGAACCAGAATACTGGAGAGCGGGGCAGACATAGCCAGCTACGTATAATGAGATGGAATCCACGTCACTATACGGTCACGGCTGTCTAGATATATGAGGGTTTAACTACAATCCATCAGTTCCTATGGTCAAAGAACAAGCCTATTGTCTCAATCTCAAGCAATGTAATAACAGATACAATATGTCAGAGCATCAAATATAATAGCAAGGCGTCCCATACATTACATATTCGGATGATCATGAAGCTAGTCGTACAAAATGTCAGGACTAGCAAGAGTTTCAGTCATACATGATCAACCCTAGGACTTGTCAATCATGTTACAGCCCGTAGGCAGACAGTAAGTAAAGATGCAACCGAGCTAACACGTGCTCGTCGGCTAAACGCCTCAAAAAATAATTTACAAATAGAGTGGGAGGACAAAAGAAACCACTCGTTGCCCTGGTTACGCCTGGTGGTCACCATCGGGCTGGAAGACAGGGGATCCTCTGTTGCTGCTCCGATATCTGGCCATACAAAACCAGCTGGGTCAGACCCCAGAAAGAGCAAGTGCCACAAAGGAGGCTTCACTAGGAACTAAAATCAGCATATCACAATAGAATAATAAAGATAAATAATATTAAGAACTGATAATAATAGAGTAAAACAGTAAACTGAGTACGAGGAAACCATTCAAGTAGCCAGGTCACAACCCTTAAACCAAACAAGGACCGGGGTTGCAGCCCTTCACCGAATAGAAACCCGTCTTAAATACTATTGGTACAATGAGGACAATAAACGAAGAGGGACACAGAACTGCTCCGGGAGCCAGTTACAACCCTTAAACCAAACAAGGACCGGGGTTGTAACCCTTCGCCTGAACAGAACTGGACCCCTGATTTATTGTTAATGTCGGTATAAATAATCACGATATTGAAGTAAGGTAAACATGACAAGCATGACATGGGGAGCAATAAGACATAAACGAGGAGAGGACACAGAACTGCTCCGGGAGCCAGGTTACAACCCTTAAACCAAACAAGGAGGATTGTAACCCTTCGCCTGAACAGAACTGGACCCCCGGTCGTTATTGTTAATGCAGGCACAATAAGCAGGACGATAGATGATAGGATAACCATGGAACTATTCAGATAGCCAAGTTACAACCCTTAACCAAACAAGGATCGGGTTGTAACCCTTCACCTGAACAGAACTTGGTGTCCCATCATTTATCGATACGAGAAATCATGTCCTGATACAATCTTGTACAGGATCAGGATAGACTAAGCTGGATAAACTTCATCCAATCAATCACGGCCAATCAGAGTACGGCTTGATACTTTTAACTAACTAGGGTTATCACAGGCCTAGTTACTAGCAAGATGCAATGAGATTATCCCAACAGCCACAAGCCCTGCAGACCATCCGGTTATCCGGGTCGAATGTCCGTTTATGAAGGGTGCACCACATGACTGTGTGCTGAAATGTGCCCTACTCGTCGGTAGGCTACAAGTCCACTTAATGCGCCCAGATAACGGGATTGCCTGTAGCGGGAATCTCTTCATGACTACTGAATCATTCTAGTTAATTAGCCTTAGTCAATTTCAGTAGGTAACCCTGACCGTGGTACTCAGGGATCCCCATCCTAGACATGATGCAAGACAGTACCAGTTTATTTGTACAAACGCAATCGCCCACGGTGTCCAGGTCAGTCATACTTGTCATGTCAGGCTAGCTGTCATAACAGCATGTCGAGACATATCATGCCAGTTTACTTGTCAAGAGTGCGCCACAGTGGACCACTATCGTGTTCTATTCTCACATTATCATAAATGGAAGAAACTTGCATAAAACACTAGTGACATATTCTTGAAGCCAAGGAAAAGATATACAACTATGCGTTGGGAGTTGGGAGAATTTCTGACCACAAATCATGCAAATAAGACATAGAATAGCCAAAACAGGCAATATGCGGCCTATTCTGCGACATGGGCTCATGTGGCTCATGCGGCTCAACAGCGACATCATATGCGCAACTGCGACATGCGCCAACAGCGACATCATATGTGCCAACTGCGACATGCGCCAACAGCGATATCATATGTGCCAACTGCGACATGCGCCTACAGCGACATCATATTCGTCAACTGCGACATGCGTCAAAGAGACTCATATGCGCCAACTGCGACATGCGCCAACAGCGACATCATATTCGTCAACTGCGACATGCGTCAACAGAGACATCATATGCGCCAACTGCGACATGCGCCAACAGCGACATATTCGTCAACTGCGACATGCGTCAACAGACATCATATGCGCCAACTGCGACATGCGCCAACAGCGACATCATATTCGTCAACTGCGACATGCGTCAACAGAGACATCATATGCGCCAACTGCGACATGATATGCGGCTACCGCGACATGCGCTTCATTGCAACATGCGCCTTCTGCGACATGCGCCTTCTGCGACTGCTGTTCATGCTGCAGATGAACATAGAAATGACCAAAATTGTTTTGGCCATAACCTTCTCATCCGAAGTCGAAATCTAGCGAAACAAAAGCCAAAACTGCAGAAAATTGAATTCTCTACAACATGGAACAATCAAATATGAAATAATAAAGTTTGGTAGATCAAAACCCAAGAAATTCGAAAATAATATAAACTTAGATCTACAAGAAAATGTCCATCAAAATGAAAAATGCCAAGTTCTAAAGAGGCTTGGAATCAAGTAAGGAAGAGAATGGAACAATAAAACTTGAGATCCATCATGAAGCAAGTTTGCACTTGCCTAAGCTCTCTCTCTCTTTCTGCAGGTGGTTGAAGAAGTTATGATAGGGAAGAAGAAGAATAATGAAGAGAGAGAAAGGGAATGGGTTAATAAAGGGTAGTGGTGGTGGTAGGTAGGGGTTTTCTTTTGGTTCATGATGAACCCAAAAGCAAACCAAACCAAGCTAAGCCGAACCAAGCTAAGCCACAACCAATGACATGCCAAAATAACCATGTACAAAATACGCAATACGAGTCAAGAATACGTCACGTATACCAAGATAACGTAATACGAACACAGGCATTACAACTCTACCCACCTTCAAAGAATTCCGTCCTCGGAATTTAATCAAGAGGCTAGAATTGCAAGGACAAGCTATACTAATCGTAAGCTATAACAAGCAGTCTATCATGCAGTCATTTATTCAAGCAAGGAATTGAAAGCATAAGGCATAAGGAGATATTATACCTTACGAGTCAAACAGGTCGGGATATCGTGATCGGATATCATCCTCACGCTCCCACGACTCACCCAAAGAGTGATGACCCCAAGCAACTCGGACTAACTTGATAGCCTTGTTCTTGAGTATTTCTCTCTTCGGTCCAATATAGACACGGGCCTCTCCCATACGAAAGGTTGGTACCAACAACCAATTCTAAATGATCCAGGATGTGGCTCGGGTCCGGGATATACCGTCGCAGTTGGGATACATGGAATACGTCATGCACCTCACGTAGCGACGGTGGAAGAGCGAGACGATAGGATACATCTCCTACTCGCTCCAGAATGTCGAACGGCCCTATTACCTAGGACTAAGCTTTCCTCGTACGCCGAAACGAATGACGCCGCGGTTAGGCGAAATCCTCAGGAATACATGGTCGCCGACAGAAAACTCAAGAGGGCGCCGATGAGAATCGGCCCAATGACGCTGGCGATCTTGGGCAACTCGAAGATGATCTCTGACTCTCCTGACCACCTCAACGGTCTGAGCAATCATTTCGGACCGAGCATCTGCCTTTCTCCGACATCGTCCCATGCTAGCGGGGATCGGCACTTCCTACCATACAGTGCCTCGAACGGTGCCATCTGGATACTAGCTTGAAAACTATTGTTGTACGAGAACTCCACCAGGTGCACGTGATCTTCCCACGAACCACCGAAGTCGAGTGTACATGACCGCAACATATCTTCAAGAGTCTGGATCGTACGTTCTGACTGGCCATCTGTCTGCGGGTGATAAGCTGAACTGAACTGGAGGTGAGTTCCCAACTTTCTTGCAAGCTACGCCAAAGTGCGACGTAAATCTGAATCTCTATCTGAAGTGATACTGACTGGTACACCATGCAATCTGACAATCTGTCGAGATACATCTCTGCTAGCTGAGCCGTCGACTGACCAACTCTGAACGGGAGAAAGTGAGCCACCTTCGTGAGCCTGTCTATGACAACCCAAATAGCGTCTCTGCCAGCCGGGGTTCTAGGCAATCCAGTCACAAAGTCCATGGTTACATGCTCCCATTTCCACTCGGAAATCGGCAATGGTTGAAGTAGTCCAGCTGGTCTCTGATGTTCAGCCTTAACTTGTTGGCAGACTAAACAACGAGAGACAAACCGGGCTATCTTCCTCTTCATGCCATTCCACCAAAAGTGCTGACGAATATCACGGTACATCTTCGTGCCACCAGGATGAATGGAATACTGCGAACTGTGGGCCTCTGCCATGATCTCCTGTCTGATATCTCCACTGGGTACAAAGAGCTTGCCATGTCGAAGGGTACCGTCTTCATGAATGTATAACTCTGGTCTTCGTCCTGCCTCACACTCTGCTCTGAGTCGCTGAAGCTTGGAATCTGCTGACTGTGCCATTCGGATCCTCTCGACTATAGTGGACTGAACTTGCATGCTGGCCATCAATGCCATACTGGAAGGGAGGACAACTTCTATACCCATCTTCTGAAGATCGGCTAACAGCTCTGGTTGCGCTGTTAGGAAATAAACTCCGGCTCTCCTGCTCAATGCATCTGCAACAACGTTGGCCTTCCCCGGGTGATACTGCAAGTTGACATCATAATCCACAAGCAGCTCTAGCCATCTCTCTGACGCATGTTAGATCCTTCTGGGTGAAAACATACTTCAGGCTCTTGTGGTCGGTGAAATTTTCACCCTATCTTCGTATAGGTAGTGCCTCCACAACTTAAGTGCAAATACTACTGCTGCCAGCTCCAAGTCATGGGTTGGGTAATTTCTCTCATGATCACGAAGTTGCCGTGACGCATAAGCATTACCTCCCATGCTGCATAGAACACATCCCAAACCTCTGCCTGAGCATCACAGTATACTGAAAATCCTCCGGTCCCATCTGGAAGCGTGAGAATAGGAGCCGTCATCAAGCCTCGCTTCAACCTCTCAAAAGAATCCTGGCATTCTGCTGTCCAAGCAAATTGCACATCTTTGCGGGTCAACTGGGTCAATGGCGCAAAAATTCGAGCAAAGTCTGAAACAAATCGCCGGTAGTAGCGGCCAAGCCAAGAAAACTACGGACTTCTGCCACTGTGCTAGGTACGGCCATGTTTCAATGGCCACGATCTTTTGGGGATCCACTTCTACTCCTCCCTGGTGATGATATGACCCAAGTATGAAATACGATCGAGCCAGAACTCGCATTTACTAAACTTGGCATACAACTGGTGCTCTGAGAATCTGAAGAACAACTCTGAGGTGCTGCTCATGCTCCGCCTCACTCTTGCTGTAGACCAGGATGTCGTCTAGGAACACAATCACGAACTGATCCAAATAAGGCATGAAGATGCGATTCATGAGGTCCATGAACACAGCCGGCGCATTGGTTGCTCCAAATGGCATCACAAGGAACTCCCAATGTCCATACCTAGATCTAAAAGCTGTCTTCGGGATGTCCTGCTCTCTGACTTGATCTGATGGTATCCTGAGCGCAAGTCGATCTTCGAAAATACTGCTGCCCCCTTGAGTTGATCAAACAAGTCATCTATCCTCGGGAGAGGGTATCTGTCTTGATTGTCACTGAGTTCAAGGTACGATAGTCACACACAATCTGGACGTACCATCCTTCTTTTCACAAGAAGCATCGGGGCTCCCCAAGGCGATCCACTAGCACGAATGAATCCCTTGGTTCTGAGTTCTTCAATCATCTTGTACAATATCTAGCTCTGACGGCGCCATCCTGTAGACTCTCTCTGACACTGGGGCTGTCCCGGAAATCAAGTCGATGGTAAACTCGATCTCTCGCTCTGGCGGCATCCCTGGAAGCTCTTCTGGGAAAACGTCTGGAAACTCTTCGACTATCCGAGGTAACTGTACTGCTGCCACTGCCATCCGCAACAGAAGAGAGAAGGTTCAACTTCGCCTCGGGAGAAGAAAAACTCCGGCTCGCCTGGAATGCTAAAAATAACCCTGCCAATGTGGCAGTCTATCCTAGCATACTGGTCCCTCAACCAATCCATCCCTAAGACCACATCATAATCGGCCATCGGGAACTCTATCAATCTAGGGGAATTCTCTACCGCTAACTACGATCCGACACGAGGAAATACTCTATCTACTCCCACAAGTCCGTTACCCGTAAGTATATTGAGCCTTACTGATAATGACTCGGGCTCCAATCCTACCCGTGTCGCGAATCGTGCAGACATAAATGAATGCGAGGCACCAGAATCAAATAATATGAAGCTGGAAAGGTGTTGACGAGAATAGTACCTGCCACCACCTCACCTGGTGCTATTCCTTCTTCTCCCATGGTCAAGGCCAGCACTTGACCATGTCCTCGGGTGCGGGTCCCCTCTGCTGAAAATTCCTCTGCCTGCTCTGGATCAGGGCTTGGGCTTGGGCATACTGCTGCGGCCTCTGCTGGTGGAACGTCTGGGCCTGCGTCGGCAATGGCCTCGGGAACGGGTACTGCAGCTGCTGCTGGCTGGACTGGTGTTGGTCCTCTAACTGAAGGACTAGAGAAGGCGGATGAACTCCCTCTGTTCGGGCAATTCCCAACCCTGTGGTCCGGGGCACCACAAACCAAGCACAAACCCTGTGCTCTACGACACTTGACACCACATGCCCTGGCTTCCCGCAGTGTGAACATCCCACTGCGGAAGACTGCTTCTGCTTCTGCTGCTGAGGGTGCGTCGGGGTGGAATGCTGAACCGACGTCACTGAGGCCGCCCGCCGGAGCTCCAATGGTCAAGGCCCTGGCTGCCGGGGCGGTGCTGATGACTGGTTCTTCTGGCCGTGAGATCGTTTCGACCTCCGGTCCTGTCCACAATCCTCTGGGAGGTATACTCATGCCTCCGGGCTGCCCGTAGTACTGCATCAAAGGTCTGATGCTCAAACTTGCCACCGCCAATAGAATCTCCAGGTGAAGCCCCTGCTGGAACTGCTGGGCTCTATCGAACTCGGTCGCCACCAAGGTGGGAGCAAACCGACTAAGCCTGGAGAACTCGGTCGTATATCCATCGACCGTCCTGCCCATCTGCTTCAGATTAGTGAACCTCGTCTGTAGATCATACCGAGCTACAGCATCAAATACTTGGTCTGGAATCTCTCCCTGAATACTGCCATGAAATAGGGGCCACTAATCCATCGGCCTGCGCTGCCCCCAGCTGCGGGCAAGATCTAGTAACTGCAGGCGCACTACGGCCACCTTCTCGGCTTCTGAGTCTTGGCTGCTTCTAGAATCACCTCTGTGTCTTGAAGCCATGCATCTGCAGCGATCGCATCTTCACTGCCGTCGAAGAAGGGAGGGTTCAAGCGCTTGAAGCTGTTGGCCGCGCTACCCTGATGACCTCCTCTGGTCAAAGCGTCTGCCACCGCCTGGTGCAAGGCATCTCCTCGACGATCCTGAGAGCTAATAATGACCTGATGAGACCCACCCAAAGTGCCATCATCAGGCTCTGCAGGCTGGACGGGCTGAACTGGTGGTTCTCCTTCGGTAGGCATGACTCTGGAGGCTACTCCTGAATGCTGGACTTGATCTCCAGGTTGCTGTGGTCCGCGGAGGTGCTCCGCCTTGCTGATCGGCAGGTCCAGGAACAATGCCGCTGAAGAAGACGACATAGGGAACAATAAGGAAGGACCAGGACAGATCAACGATACAAGCGTAGGATCAGGTCAAGATTACAAGGATTCAGAAGATACGAGCAGAGATCAAGGACGAGTACTGATTGAGACATCTATTCGGTAAACCCTACATATCTTGTACAAGACCTGCATGGGCCACCACTAAACCATGTCACGCCCAGAACCAGAATACTGGAGAGCGGGGGCAGACATAGCCATACGTATAATAAGATGGAATCCATGTCACATACGGTCACGGCTGTCTAGATATATGAGGGTTTAACTACAATCCATCAGTCTCCTATGGTCAAAGAACAAGCCTATTGTCTCAATCTCAAGCATGTAAACAGATACAGATGTCAGAGCATCAAATATATAATAGCAAGGCGTCCCATACATACATATTCGGATGATCATGAAGCTAGTCGTACAAATGTCAGGACTAGCAAGAGTTTCAGTCATACATGATCAACCCTAGGACTTGTCAATCATGTTACAGCCCGTAGGCAGACGTAAGTAAGATGCAACCGAGCTAACACGTGCTCGTCGGCTAAACGCCTCAAAAGAATAATTTTATAAATGAGTGGGAGGACAAAAGAAACCCACTCGTTGCCCTGGTTACGCCTGGTGGTCACCATCGGCTGGAAGACAGGTGGATCCTCTGTTGCTGCTCCGATATCTGGCCATACAAAACCAGCTGGGTCAGACCCCAGAAAGAGCAAGTGCCACAAAGGAGGCTTCACTAGAACTAAAACCAGTATATCACAATAGAATAATAAAGATAAATAATAATTAAAGAACTGATAATAATAGAGATAACACAGTAAACTGAGTACGAGGAAACCATTCAAGTAGCCAGGTCACAACCCTTAAACCAACAAGGACCGGGGTTGCAGCCCTTCACTGAATAGAAACCCGTCTCAAATACTATTGGTACAATAAGGACAATAAACGAAGAGAGGACACAGAACTGCTCCGGAGCCAGGTTACAACCCATAAACCAAACAAGGACCGGGTTGTAACCCTTCGCCTGAACAGAACTGGACCCCTGATCTTTATTGTTAATGTCGGTATAAATAATCACGATATTGAAGTAAGGTAAAACATGACAAGCATGACATGGGGAGCAATAAGACAAAAACGAGGAGAGGACACAGAACTGCTCTGGGAGCCAGGTTACAACCCTAAACCAAACAAGGACCGGGGTTGTAACCCTTCGCCTGAACAGAACTGGACCCCCGTCGTTATTGTTAATGCAGGCACAAAGCAGGACGATAGATGATAGGATAACCATGGAACTATTCAGATAGCCAAGTTACAACCCTTAAACCAAACAAGGACCGGGGTTGTAACCCTTCACCTGAACAGAACTTGGTGTCCCATCATTTATCGATACGAGAAATCATATCCTGATACATCTTGTACAGGATCAGGATAAGACTAAGCTGGAATAAACTTCATCCAATCAATCACGGCAATCAAGAGTACGGTGATACTTTAACTAACTAGGGTTATCACAGGTAGTTACTAGCAAGAGCAATGAGATTATCCCAACAGCCACAAGCCCTGCAGACCATCCGGTTATCCGGATCGAATGTCCGTTTATGAAGGGTGCACCACATGACTGTGTGCTGAAAATGTGCCCTACTCGTCGGTAGGCTACAAGTCCACTTAATGCACCCAGAAGGGATTGTCTGTAGCTGGGAATTCTCTTCATGACTACTGATCATTCTAGTTAATTAGCCTTAGTCAATTTTAGTAGGTAACCCGACCGTGGTACTCAGGGATCCCCATCCTAGACATGATGCAAGACAGTACCAGTTTATTTGTACAAACGCAATCGCCCCGGTGTCCAGGTCAGTCATACTTGTCATGTCGGCTAGCTGTCATAACAGCATGTCGAGACATATCATGCCAGTTTACTGTCAAGAGTGCGCCACAGTGGACATATCGTGTTCTATTCTCACATTATCATAAATGGGAGAACTTGCATAAAAATACTAGTGACATATTCTTGAAGCCGAGGAAAAGATATACACTATGACGTTGGAGTTGGGAGAATTTCTGACCACAAATCATGCAAATAAGACATAGAATAGCCAAAACAGGCACTATACGGCCTATTCTGCGACATGCGGCTCATGTGGCTCATGCGTCAACAGCGACTCATATGCGCCAACTGCGACATGCGCCAACAGCGACATCATATGTGCCAACTGCGACATGCGCCAACAGCGATATCATATGTGCCAACTGCGACATGCGCCTACAGCGACATCATTTCGCAACTGCGACATGCGTCAACGAGACATCATATGCGCCAACTGCGACATGCGCCAACAGCGACATCATATTCGTCAACTGCGACATGCGTCAACGAGACATCATATGCCAACTGCGACATGCGCCAACAGCGACATCATATTCGTCAACTGCGACATGCGTCAACAGAGACATCATATGCGCCAACTGCGACATGATATGCGGCTACCGCGACATGCGTTTCATTGCAATATGGCCTTCTGCGACATGCGCCTTCTGCGACATGCTGTTCATGCTGCAGATGAACATAGAAATGACCAAAAATTGTTTTGGCCATAACCTTCTCATCGAAGTCGAATAGCGAAACAAAAGCCAAAACTGCACGAAATTGAATTCTACAACATGAAACAATCAAAATATGAAAATAATAAGTTTGGTAGATCAAAACCCAAGAAATCCGAAAATAATATAAACTTAGATCTACAAGAAAATGTCCATCAAAATGAAAAATGCCAAGTTCTAAAGAGGCTTGGAATCAAGTAAGGAGAGAGAATGGAACAATAAAACTTGAGATCCATCATGAAGCAAGTTTGCACTTGCCTAAGCTCTCTCTCTCTCTTTCTCCAGGTGGTTGAAGAGTTATGATAGGGAAGAAGAAGAATAATGAAGAGAGAGAAAGGGGAATGGGTTAATAAAGGGTAGTGGTGGTGGTAGGTAGGGGTTTTCTTTGGTTCATGATGACCCAAAAGCAAACCAAACCAAGCTAAGCCGAACCAAGCTAAGCCACAACCCAATACATGCCAAAATAACCATGTAGAAAAAATACGCAATACGAGGTCAGAATACGTACACGTATACCAGATACGTAATACGAACCACAGCATTACAATTGTTAACATAAACTAATTTTTAACATATTAAAGCTAACCTAAAATTAACATGTAAATATAGAAAATGATCTACAGAAAATTGAGTATTTGATTATGAATTTATTTAATTTACAGCACTGTTAATATTACTAAAAAAATAAATATCATTAAATCCATTAAATAGTACTTTCAGTTTTTAATAAATAGAGAATATAAATAATAATATTTAATGCTTGAAATTTTATAAAAATATTGCATATGAAAACCACTATACCAGTATTTATATCACAAAATACATATATAATTATCAAAATACAAAAAATATATGAATAATAAATACTACATATAATAATACCATAAATAATATATATATTACCCAAAAAATAGCTTAACATAGGATTCGAAATCGGGTCTGTCAAGACTGGATCCTAGGGACAATCAAGTGACCACTAGACCAAGATTGATTTGGTGTAAGCATAAGGGATCCGCTTGGATTTAAACTATATCAAGACTAAACTTTAGTTTCTTACCGAGAAAGAAAAAGAAGGTGGTCGAGGTTACATCGAGGTCATCATTGGCTCGTCGTCCTTTGTCGACTCGAGCACGTCGACACGGTGTCGGCTCCATCAGAATCGTTCTCGTCAGAATCGGGAAGGTGGTTCGTAGGTTGTCGACGAAGCTAGGCTCGTCGGTACGGCTCCAATGACTTGGGGATGGCCAGTACGGCACAGGTCGCTGGGTTGCTCCAAAGGAAGAAAATGGTATTACTTAAGTTTTGTCTCAACATTTCTCTTTTTATAGAGAAATAAAAGAAAGTTACGAATGTAAAGGGTCGGGGGTTACAGAATGGAAAAGATTAGAAGTTACGGAATGTAAGAGATTGTGACAGAATGTAAGAGGTTGGGAGTTACGGAATGTAAGAAATTGAAAGTTACGGAATGTAAGAGGTTGGAAGTTACGGAATGTAAGAGGTTGGGAGTTATGGAAGGTAAGAGGTTGGTAGTTATGAATGTAAGATGTTGGGAGTTACTTATATGGATGGATTATTGGGCTTGAGTTTGGATGTGAAGAGAAAATTGGGTTTGGGCTTGGATAAAATGAATGGAAAAAATAGGGTATTTATAGGCTTTGTCCCAAGCCATAGGTCCAAAAACATGTGGATAATTAATTTGGGCTACTTAATTAACTAGGTTCAACCTTTAACTAACTTTGGAAATTTCTAGAAGTAAATTGACTAACCATATCATAATCATATGCTAATTTAACCAATCCACCTTTCTATACCTAAAACTCGCAGCTGATGGTGACCCAATACTTTATATAAGGCTGAGACAAAGATGAGACAAATATCTGAGCTTGGTCGGCCTAATAAAACATTAGAATTCATATAGTTGTTAATAATAACTAAATTCATTCTCCTAAATAAAAGCTATTTAAAAATTATACTCTTAATAAAACTAACTAGTTTTGGAGAAACATATTTAAATCAGGATTTGGGTATTACATAAACTGACATTGACTTGGTTAGGGGTTGTAAAGGCTTTGATTTAAAAGTGTAAAGCTCAGAGAACACTTAGAATAAAGAAAAGAAAATGAGATGGGATGAGATGAAAAGAATGTCAAAATCAACTCTATTTATAGTGTTTTTAGAGACCAAACTCGGGGCAGAGTTTGATTCCCTATCGTTCAAAAATTCGAACGCTGGAGCCGAGTCTACAAGGAGACCAAATCAAATGGGATATTGGGTCAAGGTGACCGAGTTCGGTTGCCCTATGACCAGGTTAAAGTGTAGAATGAATAGGTTTTGGGCTCTTTAAAATGGACTGGCACTTTGGTTTGTGAACTGAACAGAATTTGAAAATTGGTTTAGGTTTTTGGTAGAGAGGCTAGAAAGCTGAGCAAGAGCCAATTGCGACTCAAACAAATATAAAAACCAAGAGCAATTTGATGACGCATTTTTCTTTGACGACAGTTATCCAAAGATAAACAAATCTGAAAAATCTGTATAGAAAGCAGAGTGCGGGGTCCCGGATAGTCGTTGAGCGGATCAGAAAAATCTTCTGATAGAACGTCATTTTGGTCCGTCATGAATTATTTATTGCATGTCCCTGTTTTACTGCTTGTCTTCAAAAACATGTTAGACGAACAAAGCAATGTAATATATTTAATGTACAATAGGATAATGATAAGTTTAAGTATCGATAATGTAGTGATTGCATTAATACTACTAGTGATATTATATTGATAAACTTAATTGATTAGCCATATTCAAAAATATGATACAACATCAGGCTAACATTGGATCGTTGAACGTCGCTAGTATTTTAATTACAACGACATTTCGCAACGTCATTTCGTGCATGTCGCAGTATACATAGAAGCAACGGTTAGTGACATATTATACTCTTCCTTCGTAATATTTTAATAAGATAGTGTAAGTCGCACCATGTTGGATTCTTGAATAATCATATTTCTGAAGGATAAGTTGTACTCTTTTATTTCATTATGAATTACTTTTTCCTTCTATGTTTTTAACGAGTCAATAATTAAATAGGACATCCAAGATGGAGTGTTGTAAACCGGCTAACGTGAAATAGTGAATGTCCTTATCTAGGTATACACAAGCTCTAAAAAATTTTCCCTCCCCTACATATGTTTGTTAATAAGAAAAACCTAAATCCATTATTCGACTATAAATATAGTATCTTTCTTTTTTTTCTTAAAAAATTGTCATTTATACTGTGACGAGTCATATCTTGAATAAAATTTATATACCACAACAAAGTTTAGATTGCACGTACTAGCATTTCCAACTTGTTCCACCTTAACGTTCAAGCTTGTATATATGTGGTTCTATTACGAATCATATTTGAATAGTCGCAAATGAGATTTAAGGAGTATGCATTTTGCACATTGCACCATCTAAACAGTAGGGAGACGATCATACGTACACTGAAGCATATATGTATGCCACCACGTACAAGTGCATGTACTACTTATTTGTCAGCAACTGATGTAGCATATACACAATGGAAAATGCTAAGTTTACAATCAAATCCTTACAGCTTCTTATAACTTCTCTCCCATCTCTTACACATACGTCCATCTCTTCTCTCACTTTCCAACTATATGGACTTCATTGGATCACACCATTTTTTTTCTCTCCCCCGTGGCCAGTTGTAAAGCTTACTACCGTGGTGAGCATAGCACCACCCATACCCTGCTCTGCTCCATCAACGTGCAGCAGCAGGGCCGGTGCTTTTTATTACGTGCTGATTAAATAACTAGATTTTGTATATTTGCTGAATTAAAAAACTTTGAGCATGTACACGTGCTGGATTAAATAATTTGATTGCCAAACGCATGTTGAACTAAACAAACATAGTTCATATGTAGGGTAAAGTGCATTTTAATCATCCTTAGATGTCACAAAAATGTAAATAAAGACTTGCTGATCCAAAAAATCCAAAAGGTTACGAAAATGCTCAAATCACCCCCTCCGCTAACTTTTCTGTTAACGGGTATTAAAATAGGGTTGTTTTGACCATTTTACCCCTGGACTATCTTATTAACTTGTTAAAACGGTTAGTTCTAAAATTATTTTGTTAAAAACGGTTACGCAAAAATACTTGTTAAAAAGTGGATAAATATTAACAAAGAAATATGGTCTTTGCTAGTAAAATTATTTATTAAAATTATTTTAATTAATATTAACTTGTTAAAAACGGTTAGTTTCGTCAAAAAAGTGGATAAATATTATTTAAAATTATTTTGTCATAAATTATTTTTATTTAACAAATATATAAATATTTTTGGGAAAAACAAAACTGATAAATACAAAAAAAATCAATTCTTAAAAATAGAAATGATGAAAAACTGGAAAAAAAATACCAAATAAAAAACAAAAAAATACTATTAAAATATGGAAAAAATAAAAATAGACAAATATTCCAAAAACTAAAAAAATGAGGATAATCTTAAACAATGAAAAAAAACAAAAACAAAAACTATACAAATTTGAAAATAAAGTCACTCTTAAAAACTAGAAAAGATTATTAAAAAGATGAAAAAAAAATATAAAATAAGAACTAAAAAATGGAAACAAAAAACAAAATATTAAAAGATTATTAAAATAACTTCCCGTTCTTAAAAAATAGAATTCTCATGCTTGACGTCATTTTCGAAAATAAATGTTCATAATCTAAATAGTAGGTTTTCATCTTAAATTTTTTCTGGAAAAAAAAAATCTTTTAACAAATGTCCGGTTAGTACTGAACTATCCAGCCATTTAACTTAGGGTATGTTTGGTAAACCATATTTGGAGCTAGATAACTGTAACTAATATATATTATTTAATATTTTATATAATTATAATCTTAATTAATAATTATAATTAGTTAATAATTTATTAATTACAATTTTATTTAATATTAATTAATAATATTTAATCATAATTATAATTATAGTTAATATTTTATATATAATAATTTTATTAATAATTTAGTAATCATCATTATAGTCTTACTTAATAATTTATTAGTCATGACTATTATCGTAATTATTTATTTATTAATTCTAACTAAAATTGTAAATCTTGGTACAAATTTATTTTCATCACATGTATTACTTAAACAAATAACTTAAATATTATTAAGTGTCAAAATCTAAAAATAAATTGTAAAACATGTATGTCGAAGCATGATCCGATTTCTCATCCTCCCATAGTAAAAAATTACAAGAATTTGTTGAAAAATTTGCACTCGTAGAATATCTTCCAGGATTTGTTGTGTCAATAAATTTTCAATGGGCTAATTAATCCACAATAGCAATAATTGTTCTTCCATAATTTCTATTTGGACGTCTTGAGAAAAAAAAAAGGAATAAGTAAAAAAGCTTCAAACATTACATGAGAGCAAATAAGTAAAAAAAATGGAATATAAAAAAATTTGCAGTTGGATTTGAGATCTGTACGTAAAAAAAAGCTTCAATACATTAAATGAGAGTAAATAAGTAAAAAAAAGATTATATAAAAAAAATAATATTATTTTTCCTTCCAACCAACCGGTCAAAAAATAGAAAATATAAATCTTAGGTTTTATCTTTCAAACAAACATTCTTATATATTGAGAATGAAAGAGAGCCAGCAGCAGCCACAATGTAAGCATTAAGGGTATTTTGGGTAGTGCACATTTTTTTTTTCTAAAATATGGGCTCTAACGGCAACTTCTAACGTCATTTTGACGGAAAGGGGCTTTCCGAGCAAAAACAGTTTTGCGGGAGGTGCAAACTGCTTAAGTTTTCTAAAATGTCTTATTTGCGAACGAGGCAACTCTAAGGAGGATTTAAATGCACTTTACCCTTCGTATGTACTATATTTTGACACGTAGATGTGTGACGTTTATAACACTCATGCCATTTGAGTGCTACAGTTGATAACTAGTTGGGAGCCTTGTTAATGCCATTTAATGTATTTTATCTGCACCGCAGCATTTATACCTGTATTTTTGTCGTCGAAGTTTCTTATATTAGAGCATCTCCAACCCTATTGTGACTTTGGAAAAAAGTTGTTGCCACATAGGAATGACAAATTTTTATTCAAAGTTCTTCTTCAATGCAATTGTCAAGTCAATTGTGAAGCTTATGTGACAAAAATTAAAGAAGACATTGTGAAGTTGATTGTCTTGATCTAGACAATGCACTTGACAATGTCTTCTCTTCCATGTCATCAATTATGAATAAAAAATATTAGAAAAAGAAAGAAGATGTAGTTGTCTTAAAAGTTGCATTGGAAGTTGGAAAAAATACTTTTTATTGTCTCCTCATACTTTTGCATTGGAGAGAGTTTATTCATTGTCTTTTTGAGATATAATTTTGCCACATAAGCAAGACATTGTCTTGTGGCTCATGCCACATAAGAGCCACCTAAGACTCACAACACTTAACAAGACAATAGGGTTGGAGATGCTCTTAACCAGGCCCTTCAGCATGTTCTGTTAATAGGTGAGCATTAATGTTTTATATATACTAGTTACTTTCGCGTAGGTTACATATTAAAAATATATATATTATGATTGAAAATAAAATTTTAAATTATGTTAGAATATTTTAAATATAATTTGAATACATTTTAGTTATGATTATAATAATATACTTAAAAGTTTTGTAAGTGTCAGCATTAAGACATTGCTTGGTTTGCGAAAAGGAAAGGTAAGAAAGAAATTTAATTATTTATATTTTTTGAAAAAATTGTAATTTCAATCAAATTTTATTCGGTGTTCAGAAAAACCAAAAAAGCTTGGATGGATTATTTTTTGTTCGAGTTTCATATCAATTTTGCTTGGATGATATTAGGGGTGAGCATCGGTATAATCGGTCGGTATTTGGTTGGATTTTTTGGTATTTTTTTAAATCGGTATTTAAAAAATTAATACAATATCGTACCATTTAGAATCGATTTTTTCGGTTTCGGTTAAATCGGTATTCGTCGATTTTTGTTCATATTCGTATTTTACCATTTAACATTTGATCAATCAACACATATATGAACATCTTAACCTAGAAAAATATTTGTTTACTTTTTTTGGAAGCATTAAATTTCAAAGCCAAGCCTCTACCAAACAGCAATTAATCAATTTATTAGAATAATATGTAACAAGTCGCAAACACTTAAAAAGAGCTTAAAGAATCAAATACGATCACTAAGCTTAATTCTTAGTATAAGTTTAAGTACACTAAAATTTATTTTAAAATTATATGAAAACATAAAATATAAGTTCAAAGACCAAAACTCAATTCTTAGCA